>OY101440.1:83432834-84032834 GCA_956483585.1 Gymnocheta viridis | reverse complement strand
GTTTCGTTAAAATGTATATCTTTCATGTCCAAATCGGTGAATGAGATATTACTTTCTTTAAGTTTCAAGATAAATTTCTCTAAAATAAACATTTCTTTAACATTAACTTTATAGTTTTCATAAGTTCTTAGTTTTGTTTTGACAATGCAGTTTTCGAATTTTAGTAAATAAGTCCTAAAATTTTCTAATATATATGGGTTTTTACAATTAGTTTCAATTTTATCTTGATAGTGTTTAAATATAAGTAAACCAGGGTAGATTTCTTTTTCTTCTTGATCTTTTGTTATCTTCATGTTGCATTCAGGTTCTAAATTTTGTACAATATTTGATAGGCAATCATCATTTATTTTTTCTAGATTCTTATATTCTAACGTGTTTGGCTTATAAATTTCATTTTTATAGATAAGAACAGTATTTTGGTTTAATATTAAGGTTTTATTTTCATTATTAGGAAGTGGTTCGAATGTTACCTCGGGAAATGATTCGTTTAGAAACTTTGGAACACTCAATGTTAAAATTACGAAGCTTTCTCTATACGCTAAGGATACTTTTGTCTGAAGATAAGATTCTATGCTGTCTATGAAAAAGAATTCCTCTCTCGTCAGTATATCCGATGGAACTATTCCTAGTTTGGAATTGAATATAACATGTCCAATCTCATTTACGTGGTCCATCAATAGGTTTACATCATTATTAATTTGGAAAACGTTTTGTAAGAATAGAGTTTCGTCTTCTAAGTCGAGAATTTTATTTTGTGCTATAGTCTTAAATTTGTTTATATAGTTTTGCACGATTTTTTGTTGGTTATTTATGTGGTTCGTAATATTTGAAATTTTGTCTGACATTGAAGTGCTTAGAAATGAAATTTCGTCTAAGGCTGTCATTGTGTCTCCGTTACTTTTCTCGAGTTTTTGAATTTTATCAAAAATTGTTTTCTCGTCGTCACTGTCCATTGTTCCTGTAACATATTTCAGTCCTTTACCTATTGCGTTTACTAGTCCTCGTTTTTGTCTGAACTTAGGTGTCAAGTTTTTGATTTTTGTTTTACATATGTTCATGCTTCTATTTACGCTGTCCAATAGTGGACTAATGTTCGTGTAAGTGTTTGCTAGTTTATGGATATTTTCTTGTAATATATTTGCTGTTTCTAAATATTCTGTTGTATTAATAACGTGTATTATTTTTATGTAATTTTCAATAATCTTTACGTCTTTTATCTTGATTGGTAGGTATCCTTGATTGTTCGTTAGGTCCTGCATGTCGAAGAACTGTGCATTGGAAGTCGTAAAAAGAGTGATTAGAAGGATCAAAAATGTCATCTGGAAAATATATTACATATAAAAGAAATTTATTGTTTAGCTTTTATTTTGGGATTATTTTTGTCTTGAAATTTTTTATTTTGTTTGATATGTGTTTTGTAATATTTGTGCCCTGTCTTAGTATTCTCAACGTGTTCTTCATCAATTTTCTTTGTATCGATTTTTCTGAATTTTCGATGATTCTTACCTCCTCTGATTTCTTTAATGTAATTAATACCTTCTTCTATTTTAACATCATTTCTATTTTTATTTAATCTATTTATATATATTTCTTTTTTCCTAGATATTAAATCGTGAATTTCGCTATATTTTTCTTCCTTCACTTTTCCATTTAAGAAGTCCATTGGTTTGATTTTAGTTGTACTATGAATTGTATTGTTATAAAATCCTATTATTCTCAAAATTTTTTCTTCAGTGGTTTCGTCTTTATTTCTCTCGTCATGTCTAAAAAGTCTTATGTGTTCGTTTATGGTATTGTGTAGTCTTTCTATATCGGAATTTGAAGTGTGATTGCTATTTGAAGTGAAATGTACATTAATATTTTCTTCCTTAAAAAATTCTTGCATTGGGATGGCTTTAAAGCCTAGCTCATTGTCTACAATTATTTTTCCTATTTTACCGTGTGTGTTTATGTATTGCAAGAGTTTAGTTTTGAATTCCGTCCAACTTCTGCTATTGATTTTGTAAGCAACCGCGTGTTTTGTGAATTTGTCTATCATTGTCATAAAAATTTCCTTTTTCAATGTGTAGAATACGTCTATGTGTATAATTTCTCTTGGTTTATAAGGGGTTTCACTGATTTTTAGTTTTACTTTGGGAGGTTTCCTATCATATTTTTCGATGATGCATACCTCACAATTATTGATGAATTGTGTAATTCTTAGGTATAGTTGTGGATTATATATTTCTGTTTTTAATTCTTCGTAGACTGCTTGTATACCCCGGTGGTTTTTACTTAAATGTTCCTTTTCTATTATTTGTGTTAATTCTTCTTCATCTTTGATATCTCTGAGAAAACGAGTGCATCTTACTATCTTAAATTTATTGTTGTTTGAAAAAAGTTCTTCATAAATACTCTTAATTGTGTTAAAAAGTTCGTCCTCCATAAAGACTGCGTTCAATTGGTTTGAATTGAAATGGTTTTTTAAAGATATTGAGAGGAGATTCCGTTTCTTTTATGCTGAGTACTTCTGTTTCTAGAGAATTAATATTAGCAGATTCAGATTCTATTCTTGATAGTGCATCCGCGTTGCTATTTTTTGTCCCTTTTTTATATTTTATTTCGTAATCAAATTCTGAGAGTTTTAACCTCCATCTTACCAATTTTGAATTGGGTTCCTTTATGGAAAATAGCCAAGTAAGTGGTTTGTGATCAGTCTCGATTATGAACTTTCGTCCGAAAAGATACGGTCGGAAGTACTTAGTAGCCCAAACGATGGCTAGAAGTTCTTTCTCAATAGTGCTGTAGTTACACTCATGTTCGTTGAGAGTACGACTTGCGTAGCAAATGGGATGATTATCCTGTGAAAGTATTGCTCCTAAAGCAAAATTACTTGCGTCTGTTGTAAGCGTGAATTTTTTTGAAAAGTTTGGGTATGCTAGAATTGGATCGTGTGTTAGTAATGTTCTCAGGGTGTTGAAACTTTCAACGTATTGTGGGTCAGCAATGTTCATTTTGATATCCTTTTTTAAATATCTGGTCATAGGTTTAGCAATCATAGAATAATCTTTTATGAATTTCCTATAGTATCCGGTTAGTCCAAGAAATTGTTTTATTTGTTTAGGACTTTTAGGAATTGGAAAATTTTTTACACAATCAATTTTTTTTGGATTTGCTTTTATTCCTAGGGGTGTTACTATATGTCCAAGGAATTCGGTTTCTCTTTTTAGGAATTCTGATTTGTCTAGCTGTACCTTAAGATTTGCTTCTTGTAAGCGTGAAAAAATTAAATTGATTGAATTAATGTGCTCCTGGAGGGAGGTGGAAAAGATGATTATGTCATCTAAGTAAACCAAGCAAATTTTATTGATATAACCTTTAAGAATATTGTTCATTAGCCTTTGAAATGTCGCTGGGGCTGTCTTCAATCCAAACGGCATTCTTAGGAATTCGTAATGTCCTCCTTCGACAGTGAAGGCAGTCTTATGAATGTCTTCTTCCCTAATTTCTATTTGGTGAAATCCTTTCGCTAAATCTAGCGTTGTGAAATACTGGCATCTCCCCAGTTTATCAAGGATCTCATCAATATTGGGAATTGGGTACCTGTCATCTATGGTTACTTCATTGAGTTTCCGATAGTCGATGACAAGTCTCCATTTAGTTTTTCCACTTGCATCGGCCTTCTTCGCCACGATCCAAATGGGTGCAGAATAGGGAGAATTACTATGCCTAATAATTTTGTTATCGAGCATTTCTTGAATTTGTTTTTGGACTTCGTTCTTGTGTATGTAAGGATAACGATACGATTTAGTGTGTATGGGTATGTTATCAGTGGTTCTGATTTCATGTTTTATGGCGGAGGTAAAGGTCAATCTAGTATTTTCTTTATAGAAGATGTCCGAGTACCTTCTTACTACTTTTAAAAGTTCCGCTTTTTCTTCGAAATTAAGGTGATCCGTTCGGATTTGTTCCAATAGTGGCTTAGATTCCTTTTCTTTAATTATACTGAAATTCTCGTAATCTACCTTCTGCGTAGTCGCAATTCTATTTTCAGATAACAATTTAATATTTACTGTTCCGTTTTCTGTATTTAAGATACCTTCTCTTAAAATCTTCTTATCCGTTTCTTCTTTTAACTCAGAGTCATCTGGGGTTAGTATCCGTTTTTTATTTGTTGTTTCGTTTTCGAAAAGCATCGGTAATGTGTTATTACCGATGGTTATTTCATTATTCCTATAGTCTATACATGCATTTAATGGTTTTAATATGTCATTACCTATCAGACCATCGTAGAAATCGTGAAATTTTGTTACGTAAAATTCGAGTGTTTCATTTAGTTTGTTAATATTAAACTCTTCGAAAATAGGTACTATTGCTTTTTTATTTATATAAATTTGGTGTTGAAGTGTTTTGATAAGGATTGGGTTTGTTGCAAAAATTCTTTTTGGATGACAAATTCCTGGGTTAATAATGGAATTTGTTGCCCCTGTATCCACTATTAATTTTATAAATCCTAATTTAGTGTTGATTTTTACAAATGGAAGTTTTGATCCGAGGCTGATTCCTGAAAATTTTCTGTAACTTCAACTTTGCCTATATCCATGGGTTCGGGTTGGTTTGTGAAGTTTGGTCTGTTCGACTCGAAAGGTACATTCTGGGGGGTTTGGTTTTGCTGGTTTAATTGTTGATACGAATTTGGGAATGATTGAAAAAAACGTCCCTGGGAATTTTGAGATGGAAAATTCCCTCTTTGATTTGGGTATGAATTATTTCTTCCCTGGTTTTGGTATGGAAGATTTCTTGGTTGGTTTTGGTATGAAGAGTTTCTGCCTTGATTTTGGTATGAAGGGTTTCTGCCTTGATTTTGGTATGAAGGGTTTCTGCCTTGATTTTGATATGAAGGGTTTCTGCTTTGATTTTGGTATGAAGGGTTTCTGCCTTGATTTTGGAAAGGCTGTGAAAGATGTCTTGGTTGACTTTGATAGTGTTGTTTGGAATTATATACTTTAGAACTTGTTTTTTTATTTTCATCTCTATTGAAGAACTGCTGTTGTATATCTACCCGGAGGTGTGCATATCCTGCCTCAAAAAGGATGTTCATAGCCGTTTCTAGTGTTGTTGGGTTCCTGCATGCTAATATTGTCTTCATTGGTTCGGGTATTTTTGATTTAAATATGTTTAAAGCTGTACGGGAGTTATTTGAAGCTATTGCGTTTAGTGCATCTTGACTTTGTCCCTGTCCCATTACAAATAATGTCTTGTTATTGAGTCGTCTAAGTTTACTTTTGATTTCTTCATAGAATTCTAAACTAGTTGTTCTAAATGTTACTGCTCTGAGGGAATCGAAAAGCTCATCGCAACTTAGTCTATCGCCGAAATTATTCTGCAATACTTGTTTAATGTCCGTCCAGGAGATTGCTTGGAAATTTATTTCTAATACATCCCTAGCCTTGCCTTTCAATTTACTTTTAATAAGGTCAGAAAATAGTCCTTGTGACAATTCGTCATAAGTTCGTAAATTAGGGTGGATCCTATCTATTAAATTAATAAAATTCTGTAATTCTCTACCATCTCCGTTGAATTCAGGGAGATTTCCCAAGTACTTAAGGGGATCAAAATTGATTTGTGCCATAGTTAAATTGTTAACTAGTTAAGGGAGGAAAAATTTGAACCACTTTCTTTCTTTGGGGGAAAAAAAAATTTCGCGACTTAATTACCAATATTTCCCTTTCTTTCTCAAAACAAATTAAAAGAATTAACTTTTCTAATTCTTTTATGGAATGAACTTATTATTTTTTATAACACACGTAAAAAATTTTTTTTTTACACTTCTCTATTATTATTCTTTTTTTTTTTTTATTTTATGATTGCCGTAAATTTTGAACACTTTTACTTAAATATATTATTTTTATTGAAATGAAAATTTTTGGCTTAAACAGTTCAACAATTACGAATAAATATTAATTATATTATTTTTATTTTTATTTTATGGTTGCCGTAAATTTTTGAAAACCTTAACTTAAATATTTCTTTTTTTTTTTTTTTTTATTTTCTATCTTATGATTGCCGAAGGCGATAACAAAAATATATATAGTCTTTAAATTTATTAGTTATTTTACCTTAAAATGTGATGTCTTCTAGTGGCTTTCTTGGTTTAAAATAGGATGAATAGTTGAAGTTATTTTCGAAGAAGAATCCTTTCCAAAAGTTGTTGCTATCCTTCGTAGTCAACGCACAATCAGCTATGATCTTAGAAATGTGATGTCTTCTAGTGGCTTTGTTGGTTTAAAATCGGATGAATGGTTGAAGTTATTTTCGAAGAAGAATCCTTTCCAAAAGTTGCTACGATCTTTCGTAGTCAAAGGTTAGAAATTTCGTGTTGCTACGATCTTCCGTAGTCAAAGGTTAGAAATTTCGTGTTGCTACGATCTTCCGTAGTCAAAGGTTAGAAATTTCGTGTTGCTACGATCTTTCGCAGTCAACGCACAATCATATAATTTGGCTACGATCTTCCGTAGTCAAGGGATCAAAAGTTAAAAGTTCGAAATCTCGCAAAGAACAAATTTACGAAGATTATCGTTCACTCTTTATAAAAAGTTCGAAATTTTGCAAAAAACAAATTTACGAAAATTATCGTTCACTTTATATAAAACAACGGTTTTAAAATGACACCGCACAAGGAATTAAATTCGAGCACCACCGTTTAATAAAAACAATTTTTATATTGGGTAGGACTTGCGGTATCCTACCGACTGCGCCAATTTTGAGTTTTCAAAATTAAAACTTAAAAAAAAACAAACAACCGTTTACTTTTGAATCCAGAATATGACTGACTTTATTTTCTTTCTTGATCTTACTTTTAAACATTAAAAATTAATAGTTGACAAAAAACTTATTGGTAATTCTTATTAATAAATTGTTTACAAAAAAACGTATTTCTTTGTTTTATTGATTGGGCAATTGTTCCTAAGAATTTCATATTTTGAAATCGATTAGTTGATCTACTTATAGTTTATTATTAATGCTTGACCACCCAAATTGGTTTGGAAATGCAATCGAGCGTTCTAGGAAATGTTTCAAGTGTTTTTTAAGTACATGCATGTTTGTACACAGTGTTGTGACAAATATGCATGTTATTGGTTTTTTCTTTTTTCGATCAGTTGATCTACTTATAGTTTATTATTAATGCTTGACCACCCAAATTGGTCTGGAAATGCAATCGAGCGTTCTAGGAAATGTTTCAAGTGTTTTTTAAGTACATGCATGTTTGTACACAGTGTTGTGACAAATATGCATGTTATTGGTTTTTTTCTTTTTTTCTCTTTTTATGAGGAACGATTAAATATGGGTTCATATGTAAGTATGTATGTATATTTATTTGTACGTATGCTTAGTTACGTACTTTTGTTTATATTACAAAGAATTTCGTTTCTTTTGTAAACGCTTAACTCTAAATGCTTAATGTAAGTATTTAAATGTTGTTAAATAATTATTTTATTAGGGGTTATTATAACTCCTAATCATAGAAAAAAACTGCCCAATCACGCCTCCAGATCACATAGCCGATAAGCGCACGTTGAGCTTTTCAATAATCGCTCCAGGATTTTCAGAAGCCCAAATGCGGAAATTTTGCTTTTTGACATACCCTTAAAAATGGGCTTCGTCTGAGAAACTGTTTTTTTTTTCGAAAAACCAGCGGGTTGTTCCTGAATGAATTGAGCGAATTAGTTGGCTTCCTGCACTAGTTGAACCTTGTAAGTCTTCAAAGCCAAATCCTTACGCAAAATTCGCCATGTGATGGGTTTGGATAATCCCAATTGTTGAAAACGTCGAGGAATTGACAAATTTGGATCTACATCAACACTGTGGCTCAAGGCTGCGATGTTTTCAATTAAACGACCCGGTAGAACTCTAATTTAACCATCAAATTCTTAATAGCGGTCTCAGAGAGACGATTTTGTTGACCGAAAATACCATGAATTTTAAGAAATGTAACTTTAACAGAACCACAACTTTCATATTGGCTTTTAATTTATGGTAACATTTGCAAATGCATCTACTACAAATACATCAAAAAACTAAATGTCAAAACTATCATGTTGTTGCTGTTACCACTTTTTTCTATTTTCTTGCTGGATTATTTTTGGTAATATTATAAATGTCAAAGTATTGTTTCATAATAGAAATATGCCAAAATTGCTTGTCCGACAGTGCTTGCATTGAGAAGGAAAGAACAGATATTTCCGACAAGTCTAATTACAAAAAACTTTAAATAAATCGTTAATGAAACCTGTATTTATTTTAAACACATAATTAATTTTTACCAGTAGTAATATGCTTCGTTGCCTATGAATACTAAAAAATAAATGAATTATTAAAAATTGATGATTATTAATATACAAACCATTTATATTCAATTAAATCCTTTGAATAAAAAAACAGGAGCTGTAAATTATTTTGTATTTATTTTGTATATGTTTGACATATATTTATTTCTTTTTCGTTTTACTTAAAGTTTTAAGCTAGATTTTATTATACTATATACGTTTTTGTAATGATATTTTATTTTGGTAAAAGAAAGGATATGCCAATTTATATAATTAATAACTACAGATATGAAACATACACATTTTTGTAATTTATAATTTATGAAAGGGGTTGCATAAAAAATAAATACATAAGTATCGTTGTAAATGAATGGCTGTGAAATTAATTATCATAAAAGGTATTTGTCAATACTAAAGTAATAAAATCTCAATACAAATATGATATCGAATGAAAACTATTTACAAAATAGGTATACAGTTGATTAACAAGTTATTTACCAAAAATTTTCATTATAAATTATATAAATTTATGGGAAACATATTTGCTTTTACAAATAAAAATAAAATAAAAATTTGGAATTAAATTTTATGGCGTATTAATTTTTTTTCATATAAAACCATAATATTCGCAATCTTTATAATTAATTGGCGGAACAATTTTTTATAATGCGGTTTATGCTCACATTATACACCCGTTTTTTTTTTAATTATACACAACATTTTAAAGGTATTTAATTGCAAATGTGCGCAATCGATATTATACTAAGATCGATTCATTAATTTGAGAGCTATCAACATTTAAAGTTGCCACTAATACATGCAAACTTATTTTACATGCTTGTCAAATGAATGCTTTTAGCACTATTTTTAGGGCTTTTTAAAATTTTCAAACAGAAAAATTTTTGAGTGAAAGCTTCGAGCTTTTTTGTTTCTAGCGATTTTTTGTAATCCCGGTGGCATCAAGTTTTTATATTTTGCCAACAAAATATATTTATTTTGTTAAAACGTACAATAGCTTCTCTGCTAACTTTCCCAGGATAAATTATGTAACCGTTTTTTGATTGTATAATTTAGATTTTTTCACGATTTGTACAAACACTGTTCATGGGTTGCAATATGATGAAGTTCCGATCTAATCTTCGAAAGTGACAACTTATATTTAATCATGAAAACACTCCACCTTCAGGGGTTATTTTTTTTAAACACGATAGACACAACGTTAAATTAATCTGGAAAATTAAAACGAAATTTCACTATTCGAAACCCGGTTTCGGAAAAATGTATGTATCATTTTATTCATAACAATTCCAAAAGATAACTAAATGAATTGTACAGAAAATGTTGTGAATTCCTGCTGATTGTAATTGTTCAGCTACATATTGATAAGTTCTTTTGTTTTTATGACCCAGTTTTTTAGAGGACTCGTCGCTTTGCTTTAAAAACAACGAACAGTACAATACAAATAATCCTTTCGAGTATTCTTTTTCAGTTGATGAAGCATGGAAACACACTTGAACACTGATGACGGGAGTGTAGCGGATCCCGAAAAGCAACGTTGTTTCTGTTCTACAGTGTAAGTTGAACTTGATTAGTGTTAACTTTTTCCGTTGTTCCTTCGTAATATTGTCTCATGTGCAATTCTTTTTGACTAAAAATGTTACGAACTTTAGCCAACATAATAATCACATTAAAATAGAAGCATGATATATAGTAAATTGATTTAGTTAGCAAGTGTACTAAAAAAAACTTGGTGGCGATTTCTGTGAAGAAAACCATACTTTCCACACAAATAGATCGATGAGTAAAACAGTTGAAATCAAACAGAACATTAAATAATTTAAAAAATTTGATTTAAATACTGACTGCGAGCATTTAATTTTTATTGTTTTGTGTATACAGTGAATTCTGAACATTGACATTTTTAAGACGTTATTTGTAGAAGTAGCGAAGTAGAAGTAGTGAAAAGTATGTAATATTTTTATTAAAAGAAAAAACTCAAACTGCTAAAGCTTTTTTGATTTGTCTGCATAAGCAGTCGTGGTTTTAGCAGGAATCGAACTTGCACCACTTAAACTAATAGTTTAGTCTATGTGGTTTTCTGCATGTTTGTGAGCATTTCAACTCATTGGTTTGCCATCAAAGTTTTGCTGGAATTGCAGATGTTATTCAGCCGAGACAATCGTTTATTATGCTAAAAAGGCAAGAGAAAGTTGGAAGAATGAACTACAAAAAATATTGTTACTGATATCTTTTTGACTGGTATAATTTTATTTTAAAACATCACATCTGTGCATGGCAAATGTACTTAAAGCTATTGAGAGGCTTTTGAAAATTTTCAATAAATCGTGATCGGCTTTTAGCCAACTGCATGGCATGTACTAGAAAAATAACTTTTAAGACAAGACAAGACAAGAGAAGATGGATTGACGACCAAGCGAACCAAGCTGAAGCAGCTGCACGAAAAGGTGACATGAAAACCTTATACGACATATCTAGAATGTTGTGTAGCAACCCCACTTACAACAACACCTGATATCCAGCTTGTACAGCGGATAGAGCACTTCAAGTCAACTCTTAATAACCCACTTGGATTAACACCACCGATGAAAGTGGATACTGTAAACAATAGCGATATCACATTCGTGGGAGTTATCGACAACCCACCATCAAAACAAAAGGTAAGGAACGCCACTAAAGTTTTCAAGTGCAGCAAGGCCACGGGCAATGATAAAATTCCTGCAGAGATTCTTCTATGCGTTATAGAAGAATCAGCGGTTCTTGGCACATTTGCACGCAGGATATCGGAAGTGGAATAACTGCCAACATCTTGGAATGAGGGTATATTAGTGAAAACACATAAAAAAACGTTACATTAAAGACTGCAACAGTTACCGTCGAATAACAATACTCCCAATACCAAGCAAGATTCTAAGTCGTATAATATTGATACAAATATCCGATTCAGTTATTGCTTCACTCCGATAGAATCAGTTCGGGTTTAGGGAGAATCGCTCCTTTGTTGATCTTATCAACACATTGAGAATAGTTCTGGAGCAATCTCATGAGTTCCGCACCCCCATGTACTTGGTGTTTATCAACTTTATGAACGCCTTCGACAATATTAATAGGCGTTGCCTATGTAAAATATTTGGGAGGCCTAGTATGCAAGGGAAAATTCTTAATTTAATCCGGGGCATGGCCGCGGATTATAAATGAAGGATTCTACACAACAGTAAATTGTCAGATTTGTTTGAGGTTATCACTGATGCAAGGCAGAGATATATCTTGTCGCAGATACTTTTCATCCTCGTCATCGACGATATTATGCGACGCGGTATATAGTGGACCCCTTTTTAACACCTTGAGGATTTGGAATATGCTGACGACGTATGTCTCCTGAGTCAAGTTGAGAGACATCTTCAGGAAAATATTGATGCCATGAGGGGTGAGTCTTGTATAGATTAGCTGGAAGACAAGATTAAGATAATGTCTGGAGATTATTTCGCAAAATCTTCACCACACATCAATGTGGACAACGAAGTCGTTGAATGTGTAGGCACCTTCAACTGATACTTCAACTGGTAACTACAAACGGTGGTATTGACGAGGACATTAAAGCGCGTATTGAAAAGGCGAGAGCTGCATTTGGCATGCTTGGTTTTTTTTTTAAGATCTAGGCAAATACCTACAACTGCTAAGTTGCGAGTGTCAAGTCTGTTCTGTTTTACGGTTGTAAAACTTGGAAGTGCACAATTGTAATAGACGCACGCCTACTAACTTACGAACAAAATGCCTGCGGCAAATTTTAAATTTATGGTGGTCAAATCAAATACCAAACGTTGATCTGCTAAATACGGCAAACCAATGCGCCTGTGGAGGTATGTCAGCGGAGATGGCGGTGGATTGGACACACACTTCGAGGGCCAACAAGCAACACTACTCGACAAGGGTTTCGGTGGAATCCACAGGAGAGAGGTCGTCGTGTTGATGCATCTGC
This sequence comes from Gymnocheta viridis, assembly GCA_956483585.1. NCBI lineage: Eukaryota > Metazoa > Arthropoda > Insecta > Diptera > Tachinidae > Gymnocheta > Gymnocheta viridis. The sequence goes on along the minus strand of OY101440.1, from coordinate 84,020,531 downwards.
TAGAAGGTGCAGTAGGTCTATTGATACAGAGCTGCAGGCAACAACCTAACATCTCGCAATAGAATCCGGTATAAGAGGATGATTAAGGCCCTAAGACTCATTGGGAGTCAAGGAAAACAGAAGAAGAAGAAAAGATAATTTGATAAACATAAACATTATTTTCAGAAATTGTTTGTTTTGAATTTTTTTATATGTATGTATATTCGATTTTCTTCAAAACTGTTAATGTGTTTTTTGCTGTTTACCATTCTATTCTATTAGATATAATTATTATTGAAAATCATTTAAACAAAAGTATTTACTGGTTTTTAAACCAAAGTGATTATTATTTAGGCTAAAGTTCGTAACTTTTTTAGTCAGAAAGAATTGGACATGAGACAATATTACAAAGGAAGAAAGGAACATTTAACATTAATTAATTTCAACTTACACGGTCGCTCGTAGTTTCCCATCATCAGTGTTCATGTGTGTTTCCGCCACTGTTTGGGGAGTAAGTTGAAATTAATTAATGTTAAATTTTCCCTTCTTCCTTTGGAATATTGTCTCATGTCAAATTGTTTTTGAAAAAATGTTACGAAATTTAAACAATATTGTAATCACTTTGGATTAAAAACCACTAACAACCAATTTGTTCGAAAGATAATCACATTAAATACAAAGTATTAACATATTAAAATAAGTAACATATTAATATATTTATATATATTAAGTTATTGAATTATAATATTGTGATTGCATAAAAATCTTGCAAAATATAATTTATCAATAAATTAAAAATGTAGTTTTTACCCAGATATATAATAAATAATTGTTTATTGACAGAATAATATCCTTTAGATAACAAAACTCTTTATTACTTTGAAATTCTTATAACTATTTAAAAAAAATCTTAATGAAATAAGTAAACCCAATTAAATCTTACCCTTTTATATATATATATATTCCTATTTTAAATATCCTTAATTTAAATGATTTATTTATCCTTATTTTAAGATATTATCTAACGAAGAATAAATCTTCCTATTGAAAGTTCTGCAATTAAAAGTGTTTTATTATATTTATAACTAATTAATAAATAAAATACTTTTACATTTTATAAAGATTTTATTCTAAACACGATTTTATATATTTTTTTCAATTGTTTTCGTCTTAATTATTTACATACAAATTGAATATTTATTTGTTATTTTTTTGGTTGTATTTTTTTTTATTAAACAGAATTTTATGTTTAATTAAATTTCTAGTCTTTGAAATTTATTGAATTTTTTATATATAAATTTGTTTTGCATTTAATGTTTTCTTTAAATCTAAATCACTTTCTTAGCTAAGTGAGTATTTCATCTAATACTTATTACAATTTACAAACGAATATTAATTATTTTTTTTTAATTTTTTTTTAAATAAATGTAAAAATCAAACGATTAATAAATTGTAAAGATTGACTCGTGATTATTTTTCTTATGCTATGACATCCTTTTGACTGAAACGAAGCTCACCGTTATTAGCAAACTAGATGGATTAAGATGTTGAAAATATTAAAAGAAAATTCCTTCTATTTGTTTACAGGAAAAGTGACTCTTTGGGTGATAGACACTCATTTACAAAAATAAGAGGAATTTATGCGGAGTTATGAAAATGCAGTTGGAAACTTGTAAACAAATTGTTCATTTGATTCAGGTAAATTTTATATATGCTAAAATTAAAATAAGCGGTATTTAAATCTTCAAAAACTTCAATACTTCTTAAATTTATAAATTGACTCTCATTTTAAATATGATCAAGAAAGAATACATGTCATATACGCTGTTCAGTAAAAATTTTTTTTGCTTATGAAGTTATATATTTATAAATAGCGTAAATTTTCGTGCCAAATCCACCTTCGAATATAAAGTTAGTTATTTAATTTTTGTTATATCTTGGGGACTTAGAGCCGGATATAATTATCGAATTCGAGGGGACAAAGGCTCCTTTTACGGCATATTTCGATGCTTTATTGACATTGTTTTTAAGTGTGTTTGTAAATGTTTTTGAAACGGATTCAAAAAATTTGTTTTAAACTCTAATCAAAAGATGGTTTTTCTATTTTATATATCTTTCAGCTGAAACTTGTTGCTACAATATTTCCAACTGCACACCTACATTTGGTCATACCAAAGCAGTTTTAAAATGTGTTTTTAAGGAAGTGTTATCTTTTAAATATGCACACATTACTAAAAGAAAAGCTTTTTTAAATGTATTTTTCTTTAAAATTCATGTTATTATTTCGTTGTTTATTGCAATAACAACAACCAATAAAAAGCTTGCATTATTTTATATAAAATTTTCAATTTTAATAATGAGTTCTCCTTGAAAATTTCAATATAATTTTGATTTTTTCTCTTAGTTGCATATTTATCTTATTTGAAGTAAAAATTTTTGTAAATTTTTGGATAAATAATATGCAGAGCAAGTTTAAATATGCATAAAATTTATTAAAATATGCATGCAAATATTTCAAAAAATTCTTTAAATCATGCACACGAAAAAACACTGACTAATGATTTTTAATCAGTTTTATTTAAACAAATGTTTATTACAAAGTGTAATCAGATGTTTTTTTAAGTTTTTAAATTGAGAGGATCTTCGATTGTCGCACAAAATGGTCAAATATATTGAAAATATACGTTCAACATCTTGCTCAACGTTTGAAGGCCAACATTTCGAATAAATACTTTGATAAGTTTTTCTGTAAATATTTTATTCTTAATATTCTGAAGTTTTTCTTTTATGTCTTCTATGACGGATAAACTTTCATTTCCAATTAGATTATACTGTGCAAATACATCAAAATTATCTTTAACGTATGCTTAATCTATTTTTGCCGATGAATTCTTAAATTAAGACTTTGCATTACATATCGAATCTGCCTCATCATCAGAAAGCTTTTAAAACGCAGCTTATTTCTATAAAAATGTTAACCAAGATTCCCATCTACAGGGAGGTACGGGGCTTTTTGGGGGATTGATCATACTTCGGAGCATAGAATGCATTCCCTTGATGCGAGAGGCGCCAGGAAATCAATTATGACAATAAGTTTATTTGAAAAATACTACATTTATGTAGTTCTACCATAAGAAAAACGGTTTTGCAATTTGCAAGAAATGAGTTAACATTGGAAAATGTAAGCGAACAAAATTTGCTATTCTATGCAACCCATAAGCCAGACATGGAACATGTTGTTGTTGTTGTTGGATGAAGAATTTTTAACGCTCGCATTGCGGAGACCACATATGGAGCTGCGTGAGTTACCACAAGCAAATTTTGTAATAAGCAAATTTATGTAAGTTATATCAAAAATGCTTTTCTTGGGAAAAATTGGAAAAATATGCAAATGCATATTTTGCATGCAAATAGCATAAAAAACTTGCCCTGCTAATATGTATTATTTTCAATCAACACATGTGTGTTTCTTTTCATGAACATATTTTCTAAAATCTTTAAAGAATATTTTAATTTTGCTTACTGCACATAAAACATTTTGTTTTCCAGTTTCTTGTATCAGTCATGCGCTATCATTGTCGAATGATATCAGCATTGGCAGGATAGTCTTGAAGCCTTTTTTTCTCAGAAAAGTAAAATTTATTTTTACATGTTCTATAAGTTCTATAAAGAAATCGATATATCGTCGTCCCGTAGTTATCTTCACGTATCTCCAAAAAATTTTTCTTTAGAAAGTTGAGTTTTAACTTTCAATATTATTTACAAAAAAATTATTAGATGATCCGAATTCGCACTACTTTCAAAGCACAAGTTCAGGATCTTAGAACCGGTTCGCACAAATCAGTTTGGACTCGTCTAGTCTTGGTTTTTTAGAAGAAGCGGTCTCATCTCATGTTTTTTGAATTTTTTATATACGTGAAGATAACTACGTAACGGTGATATATGTACATATATACATCGTTTCGACATATTAACATTTTAAATTGAAATTGAATTGAAAATATTAATATATACGACAAGTGGTTTATAAAATCTAAAATAATAATTATTATTCATCTACATTTTCCTTATTACAAAACAATCTAGTGCACGTAATTATATTCATCTCTTCGTAGGAGTAGATTTAAACATTTAAAAACAAGCTTTCGTAAGGATGTGTGAGCAAAAATTGTTTTCCATTACTTGATAAGGTTGTTTTACAGCCTTAAATTAAACCTCACTTTTCATATTATACAAAATACTCCCACAAACATTATATAAGTGTTATAAGAAATAACCCAGTTGACCAGGTAGTCTTAGAAGACATTTTCCTCGACAACGTCTTTGGGACAATATATAATTTGTATCTAAAATAAATTCAAGTACAATTACGAATTAGTGCAAATTGTCGGCTATTGTGAATAATAAAACGAAAATTTCTTGAATAGAGCGTCGTTATTAAGGACAAAGTAGTGGACAACTGCGTGCCATTTGCAGAGCTTACGTTCGCATTTAAGACTAGTACTCTGTTAAAGTTTGCGAAAAACGTTGAGCAACATTGATTATTCCTTCTAGATGCACTTTATATGCACTAATTTACACAACTATTATTTAAAAATACATTGAAATTGATTATGGAGGGGTATACGGAGCTAGTTCACACAGAAAAAAAACAATGTAAAATCAACATGAAGAAATGTTGATATCAATTCATTGTTAAAAGTGGAAAAATCCAAATGAATTTACTTTTAACATTGTTTCAAGTTAAATCAAGGGTTAAAATTGTTAATTTAGTATTAAAATATGGTAATTTAAAATTAATCACATTGAAATAACATTGTACATTTTATATATATATATATTGAAACTATTAATTTGGCTCAAGTTCAAACCCGAGTTTACCCATTTTATTTATTTTAATTTTTTATTTCATTTTTATTAGAAAATTTTTTGGATAAATTCATTATTTTTATTAAGAGAGTACTATATAGAACAATTTTATTATTCATCAGACAAGCGTTAATTGTACATTTTAAATTTTACCTTTTACAGAGTTAAAATAACATCAATCAATGTTTAATTTTGTAAATTCCGTTTTGAAGTAATAATTACTGTGTTTCATGTAAAATTTACATTGCATATAGTTGAAACAAGATTAGCTATTGTAAAATCAACATTGTTATTAACATTGAAAATGACATTGGAACACTTTGAAAAAACTTTTGTCAATTTTAAATATTAACAAACTTTGGCTTATGTTAAATTAACATGTTAAAAAAGTTAAATCAATCTTAAAAAAACATGAAACATTTTTAAACAACGTAAAATATGTATGTTGAAATAAAATTAATTCATGATAAGAGAGAAAAAATTCAAAAAGTACCGCTACTTTACAGCATTAAAGAGACAGCAAGTTTCAATCTATCGAATCTTTACTATCAGAAGTGCAGTGTTATAAATTTTCAGTGAATTAGATTCTTTATGCTTGCAGCTAACAATGATGTTATGTCAATTCAATATGATTTCTATTTGCTTTAAAGCGAATAACTATAATTTTTATTTTATTTTAGTATCATGTTAAATTAACATGCAATGAAGCGAAATTGTTAATAAAACTAGTTGAATCAACTTTATTTTAGTTGATTTTGCGATGATATTTTTCTGTGTGTAGTGAGTTGCATGTAAGGACCTGTGCCCTCTGTTTGAAAAAGTCGTTAGTAATTGAATTGAAGTGTCGTGTCATCGATGATGTATTGTGATATTTCAGACGTCGTCGAGTATGTCTTGAAGCCATGGCTAACTGGTTTTTTTTTATTTCGTATATGTTCTTACATTCCAGCAAACACAGGATTGAAATAAGGTTTGATAATCGTTTGATTACAAACGTTAGCCAACTTTGTTGTAAACGTCTGCTTATTGGGATGTAACAATGAAGCATTTTGCAAATACATTTGGGGTATTCACACGGTGTCCTATCATGTCATATTGTCATAATGTCTTATTATTTTATGACGTCTTAAAAAAATTGCTGTTGTGCTTAAAACAAAAAAGACCTAAAATAATAAGACTATTTATGCTGTATTTTTGTTTTGTGATAACTAAACAGCAGAAATTTGAGAGAGTGTGAGAGAAATTACATAAACCTTGTTCTTCCTCGACATATTTTTAATGAGGGGTTGTTCACAGCAGTCATATTTTTTCGTGTTATTATTTTAAGACATATGATTTTATGACGATCGTGTAAATACCTCAATTAATTTATTAAATCATATATAGTGTATTGTGTATATATGTACGTTTGTATATCTATTTTTTCTTAATCGTACTTTATATCTAAATTAATATTTTATATATTCGTATGTGCAGAAATAATATGTATGTGTTTGTATGTATGTATGTGTATGTATCAGTAATTTATTAAGGTAATTTAAGTGTTTTCTGTGTGCAATAACAGTAATTGACATAGTTTCATTAGTATTGTTGTTATTGTTAGAAAACGTAATTGTGCTAAACTATTAAATATATTATTGTAATGACGATGATGTAAACTTGTGGCAAAACTTCGAACTGCAAAAAAAAATAATGAAAAGTAAAGAAAGGATATAAAATGATTAAATAGTTTTAACTAGTAATAAACAAGCAATTTAATATTGAGGTTTCACTACATTATAATTAAAAATTATTTAAAATAAACAATATTTTAGAAGAGCAATTTATCTGTCCGGATTTCGAAGTTCAACGACCATTTTCGTTTGTTATCAAATATTAAAAAACGCACGATAAAGTTTTTTCAATATCATGCCAAATATTGCATTAATATGAATACTACTTATTAAATATAAAAACAATGTTTGTTGGTATTTACATACATAACATTGAAAGTAATCAAGTTGTTAAATAATTGTTTGTATAAAAAATATTATTTAAGGTCCTGAAGAAAGTTTTATGTTTAATTAAACCAACAACCAGTTTACGTGGCTGCCCTCTACACGTAGTCATTTAATTAGAATCTAAATGATTCCTTTTTGAAAAATTATATTTGAGACTTAAAGATCTCTTGCTAGGGCTGTCAATTATTCGTGTTTTTTATTTGTTCGAATTTCATGATATTTTTTTTGTTCGAATAAATGAATAATTTTGAAATTTTGTTCGAATAATTCAAACGAACAAAGAATAAACAATTTTATTCGAATAATTTAAAAAATAAATAAGAAACGACACATATGTATTAGTTAAAATTTTTTTATTTGAAAACAAAAAACACAAAACAATTTATTGCAAAAGAAAAAACATTTTTAATAAAAAACTTAAAAACATTATTGAAAACGAAATAAAATTCATTAAAAATATATATACACACGTACATATTTATTTATGTATGTACACAAAAAAATAAGTTTTAAAAGCAAGAATAAAAGTTTTTAAAATACAACTAAGTTTGCTAATTTTTTGTTTTAATGTTTCATTTCACATTAAGGCACATATTCATAAAAAATAACTTGTATTTGAAATGTATTTTAAGACAAATTTTTCATATAAATTTTCCTTAAAATAGATTTCAATCCCAAATTATTACTATTATTTTATGAATACGGCAGTAAGCAATTAAAACAAAAATTTGGAATTTTAAAACAAAAAAAAGTTTCTTCTTTATTTTATATACAATATTTTTTAAATATCTGATTAATATCGTTTAGAATAATCTTTTAAACTCAGCAGATAGTCCATCTTTTTAGCTTGTAAATAATTCTTCGTCTTATTTTTAGTAAAAGAACAGGGATACAAATTTCTTTCACAATTTGTTGATGTTGGTGATACGTTCAAAAAGCATATCAAGTTTGTGTGTTCTTTTCTTTGATTTTTCTAAATAGTTAAGATCATTATAAATGCTGTTAACGATTTTATTCATTAATTGACTTTTTTTAGATCAGTTAATAAAACATTATTAGTTAGCTCAGAAATGTCATCTAATTCTTCAATTTAGTCAAGGTCATTCGCAATAGTCTTATGACAAAATAATCGTAAAAACAAAGTATTTGGGAACTCCTTTGTTTCGCTTCTTGTGGCATATTTTAAAAAGCTGGTATTGGATGGGAAATTCCTAGAGTTCAGGAATAATATTAAAGTATTTAATGATTTTATACGTCATTCACTAATTCGATTTTTGATGCTTTTGATTAAATTCGTAGAAAATCAATTGCTATTTGTTTCTAAGCTCTTTAATTTGAAAAGTTATAAGATAGATGTAAAATATTTTTTACATAAAGTAGTTAATAAAATTATTTTAATATTTGAATATTGAATGATAAACCTATCTTCTTGTGTTAAAGATTTTGATAATATAACTAAAAACTTTAGACTCTTATACATTATTTTAATTTTGAAAATTTTTTGTATATATTTTGTTTTTTGATTATTGTTAAGACATTTTTTTGATTTACGCAATTTTTTTTTCCTAAAGAAGCCACAGAAGCTTTTGTCTGTTTGCATACTTCAACTGTCTAATTCACAAATATTAAATATAATTGAGGTACGACGAAATTCGCAAAAATTATAACATCGTCCGATAAGGTGATTAGTTTTGCGCCACCCTGTACTTTTCAGTATTATTATTACATATAAGTTTACCTGTTTAAACAAAAGAATATGCAATTTTTTTTTATAAAAATCTTGAAAATTATTTCTGATGAAAATTCGAATTATTTATAAATACAAATTACTCGAAACCGTTTTATATATTTCAGAGCACAGTGGGCTGCCATAATATGGAAAGATAACTCGAAGGTTTTAAGAGTAGTGAGAACAATTTTATTTATGAAAGGAGAAACATTGACATTAATTAAAATCAATTTCCTTGGTCCCAGATCCTACCACTATATATTTGTTACTTTTCCTATTCTTACATATTACATTCCTCTTTTAATTGCCTACGATTCACGGATCAATTATAATTAGAATAATCGTCACAAATTTTTCATTTGTTTTTCAGAGTCACAGTTTTTAGTGCTATTCTTACAATATTATATCGTTCTCACCAATAACATCGACAGATTGTTAAAATCATTAACTAATTTACAGGAATTGATTATTGGGAAAAAGATATATATACACGTATCAATAGATACTTTTAAGCATAAAAATTTAATAAGGCGATGCCATATAAGCAGATATTTAAAAAATAAATAAATAATTCATTTAAGAAACAGGACAACACGCCAGGTTTTCGATAGTTGCATATTAATTTTATTAAGAATAAAGTAAAATTTTAACACAACCTCTATCTAAGAAAATAAACGTTAGTCATGTAACAAATTTAAACAAAATAAAAAAATAGCACAAATTTAAAAAAAAACACACATTTAAAATATAGAGCACATAGAGAAAAACAATATAAAACAAAAGCATGAAACAAAGAAAATAGAATAAAAAATATTGTTTCACACTTACCAAACAACATTGCTTCTCGATTATCAATTATACCAGGACTGCGTTGTACAACACTCTCCTTGCCACCCTTCCACAAGACCGGTGATATGCTTGCAAGACACTTTACGTGCATCGGACCACTGTTAAAGTCACGAGGATCAACTGTCATTACAAGACCCAATGCTGACGTTATGAGGCCATGCCGATGTACGGTGTCATTATAACGTACCAAACAATGTTCATCAACCACCTAAAGTGGAAATACAAAGAGATACGAAGAAAGATTAAGAACGCTATAAGGTGTAAAACTTACATTAACAGTAAATGCAAAAGACACGCTAATTAAGCTACTATCATTTTAGTATATAAATTAACTCTTTTGACCTTAATTTTTTCAAACAGGAAATAGGTAGGGAAATTGTCAATGGACAATGTAAATATCTTTTAATGACGTTATGAAAAGAAAAGACGAATCATAAATTATTATTAATGTGGGTAATGTTAATAATTAGTAAAAAGCATTAGCATCAGTTTGAAAGAAACAAAAGAGAACGTATCATTGACTGGCAATAGCTTATACGAAAATATATTCCTACAATTTATTAATCAATGGAGTCTCGAAAAAGTTAAATCATAGAAAAGTTAAGTATACAGAAAATTTAAGCAGCTTTCATTCACCTCACGTGATTCTAAAAGTGAACTCAACTTTTTTGAGACTATTTTTTTTATTTTCTTTTTCTGTTTCTAAGATCATTTTAACTTCTTAAAATTCAATCCTCCCGGATATATGCGAAGAAATTACCTTTATATGCAAAACTAATCTTGTATAATGTGTTTGCTGTCATCAGTTGGTTGTGAAAGAAAAAAAATTTCTTTTGTTTTGATCGCAACAATCTTAGCAGATAGGAAGGAAAAATGATTATTAGTGGCCGAAAAAGCAAGATTTTAACAAAATTAGATGAAGGCAGTGAATTTGCATAATTTCAAAAACTAAAAAAAAACAATGCAAATATTTAAGCAGCATTGTCAAATACGTATGAAACAATTAAGTTAAAAAATTTACACGTATTCAGCCGATTTAGAGAAGCAACTATACAAATGGTTCTTAGATCAACACGAAAGCAACTGTCCAATAAGTAGTGCAGCATAAGGATCAGTTTTAAAAAAAATTATCCAGATAAAACTAGAGATGACTTTAGGGCAAGTCAAGGCTGGTTTTCAAAATTCAAACTTCGGTATGGAATACGCATTCTTATGGTCTGTGGTGAAATTTTATCTAGCGACATGTTAGCACCATTTGTTATTTCGGTAAGCAAAAATGCAGGAAATGGAAATCACATACGTTCAACTGTACAACACTGATGAGTACAGCTTCCCGAACTACGATCGGATATCGTGAAATGGCATTCAGATAAAAAGCTCTATTAACATAAAGTTACTGATTAATAGTGTGTACATATTTTCTAAATATTTTTCATGCACATATAATTCTAAATTACAATTTAAAAATAAATAAACAATGTAAAAATACTCGTACATGTGGTTATACATGTATTTTTCATACCACAGAAATGCTAAGATTTCGGAAGAGTTCATCACCTCTAAATCAAACTACTTAACTTTTTCGAGCCTCCACTGTAATACGTATAAGTTATAAGATAAAATATTTTTGAATCAAAATTTATTGCAGAATTAATGCATGGTACTGCGAAGATAACCGCGTTATTTTAGGCACACTGCACAGTGTTAGAAATTAATACCATCTGAACTTTTATTTAAAAAAATAATTCAACGCTTGTGGTATTGTTAGATCCGGAGTCTTCCGCATGAGGCCCATTTCTTACGAAAATATTAAATTTAAGTAATATTTTCGTAATCACTTTGCAGGAATAAAAAAAGGCTAAAACTCTCTTTTGCAAGATTTTTTAAATTGATATGGAATTTAAATTTTTCGCTCAGCTTTAAGTGTAGTTAGTAAAAGAATAAAAATGAAAAAATCCATATCTGGAATTTTTTAAAACGTTTTTGAGAATCGTGGGACTCCCGGGAATAATGAATAATAATATAGCTGAGTTTTAGAAAACAGGTCATTCCAACATGAAAACCTGTCTCGCAAATAGTTTTCCGTCAGGGTCTTTTTTTCCATTGAAAAAATATTCAGAGAGTTTCCCACTATAGAAATGTAATTGTGGAAATCATAAAATTGCGTGTGAGTAACTCCGCTACAACGCTGCGTAGACACACAGAAAATGGTGGCAGTCGAACTCTCAGGACGAACGCTGCAATTATTATACACATTACGTATTGTTACGTTTAGATCTTTTCGTAAACGTTTGCTTGTTCTGATTTTTTTAACTATTCAAAAAATAAAATAAAAACATAAGCTGATTTAGTTCTGTGTACAATACTGTTTAATTACTTTAAACCACTATTTATTCACTAATAAAAATAAATACAAGGAGTAATTGTCCTTGCTTATCGTAATTCGCAATGTTTAGGTTTTCACAATACTGATCTTCTCAACTGATTAGTTCCGTGCTCTTGTACTTGTTTCTCTGTTACGTCTAAGGTTCTCGAACGTAGTAGAAAAGACTAGATCTTTATATCTTCACTATAGTAACAAGTTTACTTGTGTTATCATTTATTTCTATTCAACTTTGTTATAATTTGGGGCTTTTAGTTTGCTTGTGAATAAAAACTACTAATGATTGCGTGGTTAAATCCAGTGTTGCCAGGAGCTGCAGGAAATATACAGGTAACCCTGCCATAACGCGTATTCCTATAACAGGTTTTCGCTTCAACGCGGTTCCCAAAATTCGGAGTTACCCTGCTATAACTCTTAAAACGCGTGTTCGCTTTAACGCGGTTCGCAAAATGCGGAAATTTTCTCTTAACGCGCCTCCTACAAAATATTTTTTGCAACGCAATTTTTTTAAAAATTTTCATTATTATGATGCATGTATTTTTCTGTGTGTAGTTGATCGTTGCCGAAAGTTTCTTGGTGGCGTCGTTATTGTGTGCTTTTTTAAAACAGAGGTTTCCCTGCGGTTGAAACATTGTGTGATGTTAGGTTGTTGTCGCCTTTGCAAATAAGAGCATCAAATAGAAGACATGTGCCAGCAAAAAACGAAAAAAATCAAAAAAATTCAAATTTAATTTATGAAAATCAAAGTGAATAAGTAAGTTTCTTTTAAAACTTATTTGGATATATAACAGTTTAAATTATTTTGTAATTTTTGCCGTAAAAATGCCGAACGAAAAAGAGATCGCCTTTAAAATGAAAATGTATATCCGTTGAATCGAAAATATATATTTTGAATCGACTTCAGAAACAAAAGAGGATAATACTTATATACCATAAAAAACAAATTTATCTGTTTGGAACCAAACTCTGCTTTTTGTTAGAAGTTCATATCTCATACAACGCGATTTCTTGTAACGCGGCATTTCTTAAGAATCTAACTCCCGCGTTGTTGGAGAGTTACCTGTAGGGTTAATAAGCTGTTTATAATGGCTAGGAAAAGCTATATCGCCTAAAAATAAAAAGCTTACAAAAAATACATAAAATATATTAAAAACTATTAAACAAAATGCACTTGAAGAACATAAACAAAAAAAAAAGAGAACAAAAGTCAATATATAACATATTGGACTTTAATTCAGTATCACATCAAAAATATAAAAGAATATTTGTATTTAGGCATTATAAATTAAGCTCGTGGTTGTCGCTCAACTGAGAATATTGATATTGTTTCCCAAAGTGCTGGGGAAATCACAAGTTTATCCATTTCTCATTGATCTTTGGAACTGGGCATTCCACAATCGAGACTAAAGCGTATCTCGAATAAAGATATTAATGTGGACGACGTTCATTTTCAACAAGTTGGCGCTACGTGCCAAATTAGTAATGATGCCATTACTCTTTTACGTGAAAAGTTTCTTCACCGTGTGAATTCTGAGATCTTGAGACTTAAACGTTTAGACTTTTCTTTTTCGATTGAAGACAAGCAAAAAGTGTAAATCTAGCCTCGAAAAGGCTAAACTGCCATCGCTTGTTAAATCACAGATGGCATAACTGGCCCTAGCAAGTTTATCAATGACTCTACATATAATGTGGATGATGAGTTATATATATATACAATATATACCAACTTAAACTGCTATAAATAATAATAAAAAAAATAATTGAACATTTTAAATCATCTAATCAGCGTTCCTTGTTAAATTTATACAATAAAAAAGAAATTGGTTAAGTCTGACGAGCGCTCTTTCTAGCCAAACAATAATGTTTAACTTAAATCATAACACTTCAAAGAAATTAACTTAAAGATTAAAATTAAATTCAGTTTTTGAATATTTTGTTTAAATGTCGCAAAACGTCATTACAAGTGAAGCTAAGAAACAACACTAAAGAAAACGTTTAAATTTTTTTATTTTATAGATAACGATTAAACTTTACAAAACTATTCCAACTGCTTAATAGATTGTTGTTACAACTTTGTTTAGAAATTTTCGAGCTGAAAAATTTTTTTGTTTTTGTTTTTTCTGCACTGTACACAACACGATAAATATTTTCCCTTTCCATCGATTTTCCATCGCCATCAACAACACTCTTCCGATTCGGCGACATTATGTTAATACTTAGACTTCAAGTGCCACAGTTTCCTGTTTTTACTGTGTTGTTATTTGGAAACCAAATCAAAAAATGAAACACGAAAAAAAATATATAAAACAATAGCACTACTACTTAAAGTAGAAATTCATATAAAATATGCATTCGCTTACAACTGAATGTTCACATGCTGGCATCCGTAATCGAAGTCATACTAGTACTTGTACTTCATCACTTTTATGCTCAGCTCAGCATGTTGCATTTTAAATGCTTTACAAGTGCTTTTGATGTAGAAAATGTTGCATCTGTGAGTGCTTTTTGCAGCATAAACTTTTTTTAACTATGACTTTGTATTTATCGTATTTTTGTTGGTTTTTTCTGACATTTTTTATACATTTTTTTCTTTCAAAACCACACAACATGAAAGTACTTAAAAAGATTTTAAGTGTAACTTTTGCGTTATGAAAAACTAAAAAAAAATAATAAATTTAAAAACAATTTGAATTTTATAAATTTGTTTTAGGTTGTTGTTGTGATGAACTTGTGTATTTCGCTAGTTAAAGAAACCGTCATTATGATAATTTTGTGTACATAATTTATATCTAATGTTAGTTGTTCAAAAGCTATTTTTTTATTTTTTTATAAATACGGAAGTTTTTGTTGCTTGTATATTTATTTATATACATATTTTTATATATAAAGTTAAAAAAACAAATATTGTCCTATCAAAAATTTCGTAATTTTTTGCAGCTAACAAACAACATAATTTCCACTGCACACCATCTACTATACTTGAAAGAAGTAATGTAAGGTCTTACATTAAGATTTTATCTTTGAAGAAAAAAGAGAGACTTATGTCAACTGAATTTAATATATTTAAAACCGATATTTCACTAATAAAAACTGCCTGAACCGTTGGAACATGTCGACCATCTGAATATCCTTGTTATCTGTCTCTTAGCTTGGAGAACAAAAATCATATTTTTAACGTCTATTATTTTTTATAAGTAAGCGTAGTTTTGCTGTTTAAATGAAAGAAAATTAAAGCTTTATAGCAATCTTAGATATATATTTTGTAAAAATTATAAATTTCATATAAATTCTTCCATAAAATGAACAATAACGAGACCGTAAAATTAAAGACAAATACATTACAATCTCTATTTCTACTAATATAAAACTTTTTTACGCTTCATTTCACAATATATTTATGTACAAAATCTGCACATCTATAGCAATACAAACTCCAACACAAACAGTCTCGCCAAAACGCTACAGGTACAAGTACTAAATGTAAAAAAATATTTACTACACAACCACACTCAAAGAGTTCTTCAAAGACAACAGATTTGTGCAGCATAACACCAGGAGACGTCCGTCGACAAGGTAGATTTAAAATAGGCTATTTTGCAAATGAATATGGCAAAAATACTATCCCTATAATTTTGCCCTCAACTATTAATCAACTGCCAATCAACATAATTAATACAAGTATTGGAATAAAACGAACCCAATTAATCAAAAAGCATTACATAAGTTTTCAATAATAGAAATAGCTAGAAATATCTATTGTTTCTTACTATAAAAACAAAAAAAAATGGAGCTTGTCTACTCGTTCTCGAGAATAATTTTGTGCTTATGAAAGTATTCTTTTCTATAAGGTCTAGAAAATAACATGAACTTATGATTAGTATTCAGTTGTTTTCGACAACGGGGAAACAAGGCCCGATTTTGTTGGTATTGTGTTGACGTGACGTCGATGTCGCCAACTGGAATCAGGGTAATTACTTTTTATTAAAATGTCCTTATCATATTTTAATACATAAAATGTATTTTATAATTAATTAAAAAAATCAATATCCAGAAAATTGAAAAAAAAACATAAATTTACGCTTGCAATAATACAATTAATAATAGCAACTAGTTCATTCTGCAGACAAAGCTTTGCGAATCCTATTCAATAAGAATTGTTAAATAAATAAATAAATAAATTTGTATCAAAGGTGACAAAGTCAGAAAAACTCAAGGGCCCTGTTGCCAAATTAGAACGATTACAATCTCTTGTCGAATTTCTCCCGAGTGTCTTATAATTTATTTTTTTTTTCACTAATTTTAAAAAATCTTTACGTATTTGTATATAGAATATAATATTAAAAAAAACTCTGTAAAAGCCGAAGTAGTCAAATATTAAAATTTGTAAGTAGTCGTCTACAAGACAAGTAGGATTGCTAACATTTACTTTAAATGAAAGCATGAACGAACACCAAATAAACAAAATATTAAACATTTTTGCTTTCGAAACGCCAGAAGACAAGTTTACTCATGGAGAAAAGATAAATTTATTTTAAATACAACATTTAAATATTTAACACTGTCAAAGGACGACACCGTTTTATTTTCATGTTGAGTTTTGTACAGTGGTGACAGTACTTGTGTTTATAATGCTAATATTATTTAAAGCAGAATATCAAGTGGTGCAAGCAATTCAACGTTTTTAAGTCTTCCTATTACGTTCCTTAATTGTCATCTGCAATTGGTATACAGTAGAGCCCTGCACAAGACGCCATGTTGTGTAGAAGTGTCATAAAGAAAAAATTCATGCCTTGCCTTGTCATGCCAACATATTCACTATGTCGGGATTTTCTATGCAAACTCAAACATAGTGTCATCCCATGTCGTTGCCAATTAGTCCTATTGTCGTGTAATGTTGTCTTGGCATCACATGGGAAAGCATGAACTTGTTTCTGTCTTGTGCAGGACTTTAGTATACATGCAAGTGCCTGGCAAAAGCGTGTCCTATAAAGAGTACTGCAGAAAAATATTTAATAAATGCAAAAAGGTTTAATGTTAGCTTTTAACTGGAGTTTGATAAAACTGTTTGAAGGTTTGTAGGTGTTTCTTATTTTTATCCTGCGTTTTAGTTGCTTGATTTTCGAATATTATTTTTTCTTTCATTTGACAAGAAAGCCAAAAGTAAGATATTTTTTTTTTGTGCTGTTAAAAAATTTTTTCTCATAATTTCATTTAATTTTTTTCTTCCTTAATTTCTGCGGATACTGAAGGATATGCATAAACTAATCCTTCTTATCCAGTTCAATGTGACTTTAATATTGAATATTAAAATAGAAATAGAACAGTGGTAATTTTATTTTTTAATTTATTCACTATAAAATTTGAATTTCCTCAAAAACCTTACAGGAATTTTTGTCTCAGTTGTCCTGTGCTCCCACAACTGTAGTAATTTTTATACTTGTTCAACAAAGTAACTAATATTAGCGCCATTACAACACGATAGTCCGCAATAACTACAATTAACGTAATAATTATAATTTTCTTTAGTATCTTTCTTTCTAAATTTCGACAAAGCGTCTCCATGTCGAATAGCCAAAAACAGAACTGAACCGATAGCTACCACTTGGGAACTATGCACGTGGCTTATTTTGTAACACTTCTGCGGAAGTAACTTGGATAACGAAATAGGAATATCAAAATTCAACTCCAATCTAATCGTTTTGTAAACAAAAAAGAAAATTCATCGTTTATTCAAGCTGTTTATATGCTAATGAGAGCCATTTTTTAAACTTTAGCTATATTTTAACTAATAAGCGAATAGATTTGCTAAAAATTTCAATTTGTATGCGCTGAATGCTTCACAGCATTTGGTAAATACAAATATGTACAAATATAAATATTTAGAAGGAATTTTTCACACTGTTCTTTGCGAAAATTGTTAAGTTATTTTTTTATATTTGTTATGCATTGAGGGTTTTCTTATAGCTTTTTCCACGTTCTTACGTCGACTTATGTTGAATATTTTACATGTCGTTGTGTGTTTCTTTTGTTTCTTTTCTTATTGCAAATTTATGCCGCAACGTTTTAATGTTAATGTCAGTCATGGAGTCCTTAAATGTGCATGAGTTCATACTGTTTGATTTTTTTCTTTTCTTTTTTATGTCTCTTCTGTTTGTTTCTTTTGTGTGCTCTGTTAATTTTTCTTAAATCATTTTGGCAGCCATCCTGCTGCGTTCTGGTTTTCGTTAAAAATTTCATATATTTATTTATGTATGTTTATTTTTGTGACTGGTTTATTGTTTATACAACTTAGAGGGGTGCCATATTTAAACAATTTGCAAACAGAATTGCAAATTTAATATAAATTTGTTTTTTAGTTTTTCCTTAAATAAATCTTTAAGCTAAGCAATAATAAAACTATTTTAAAGATTTTTGATTTTCAATCCAGATAGACAATGAGGGAACAATCAAAAAACACTAATAAAATTAAGCTTTTAAATATTTATAGATACCAATTTTATAAATAAAATAATGCCTTATCTCGGCCAACTTTTGAACATGTATGAATTCTGAAGTGTTTTCTTTGTTTGGAGTTCCATTAAAAAGCTCCTGTCTGTTATATACTCTTTTTATATTTTTATGCATTAATTTCAACTGTTACAACAAAATTATGTTTTTACATAAATACCATGCAAATTGGTTAATTTGATTGAATTAAATTGAATAACGTTTGTAGGGTATGCTTTTTTCGACGCCAAATAAAAGAAAGACTCTGTAGAGTTTTCTCAAAGTATTTACTTTAAATACACTAAACGAGAAGATAAAGCAAAACGTTCTTTTAAAAATAAAACCTTCCACAGCCATAAACAATTTTATATTGTAGTTTTAAGTAAATTCTATAAGACTTCAAAATTTTATGACTTCATCTCTCTTAATTCAAAAGTTATGATTGTTTTTATTTCGCAGCACCAAATTAAATTCCATAGAAAATTAATGCATACAATTTATTTAGATAGTCAAGCTTTACTCTCAACAAACAAAACTTTCTGAAATATAAAAAATAAACATTACGCAAGAGCAAAAAATAGCATAATGTTTGTTTTATTTATTGTATTATATTACACATAGTATATTATAGCATTTTTCACAAAACATACTAAATTTAAAGAACATGTAAGAAAGTTGTTTTCATCGACATTTTTTAAGTTTTAGTTTAGGCGATCTTAAATTTTTTTATATGTCCAGCAAAGAGGCCAGTTTAGCCTTTTCGAGGCTAGATTTAGCCTTTTTTCTTATCTTTTAGCCTTGAAATTTACGTTTTAGCTTTGTGGCTTTTTTAGCCTCTTTTTATCTTAAATTTAGCCTCAAAAAGGCAAAATTTTTTTCTACTGAAATCAACGTAAGTACACTGAAGACAGAATTTCGTTATTTAAAATCTAAAGGCGAAATCTTTTAAGTCAGCAATGGACAAATGTTGAGTCAACAGTTGAGTTCTGTCTGGAGGTGTGACAATTTAACAATGCGCTGAAAAAAAAATAATTTTTTGATTTTGTTAATCTAGCATTTGGCTATCTATTCAGGTTCTTTCAATAAGAGGTTTCATTTTGATATAAAAAGTATTTTTAAGCGAAATCATGGGATGTTTGTATAAATGTCAAGAGAAGGGTATCGCATTCATAATAATTGCCTCTTCGAGAACTCACGCATGCAGGACACTTTTCATGTGTCGTTGCTGGAATGCCCGATTCCAAAGATCGATGAGAAATAAACAAATGTGGGATTTTCCAGCAATATTCTCAGTTGAGCGACGTACACGAGTTTAATTTTGCTCATCAATGATTTGTCTCAAGTACTCAAATTTTTCCATCAGTTCCCCAATTGCTCAGAAGGTGCTCCACGATGACGCAAAACTGCTTTAGTTTTGCAAAATGTAACCGCGAAGTTTTCACCATATTCTTAGTGAATTTTAATAATTTCAATGTAGTTACAGGTCGAGTCATGACAACCGTTAAAATGGCGGGCTATTGAGAATGAAACATCTTATTGGACGACACCGAAGTATTACTTTTCAGTAACGCGGAGGTTGAAAACATTTTTGTAAATCGTACTATAATTAAAATATTCTTGCAAAAGGTTAAAGAAATGTTGCCATGATTTAGTAATTTCCGGTGATTTAATAAAATTATTAGACTCTCGTGATATTTATGCAAATGATAGTTCCGATTCTACTGGCGATGAAAAAATTATAATGCCTGTTATATGGACAAATAATAAATGCACATAAAAGTATATAATATATTAAATGTATATACGTATATATATATGTATGTAGTATATATTTTTTTGTTTGCTTAAGACAAATATACTACTTGAATAAATTTAAATAATGATACAATAATTATTATATGCCTAAATACAAATATTCTGTTATATTTTTGATCCAATACTGAATCGAAGTCAATAGGAATACCTGATATTTATGTTATATATTGACTTATCTGAATTAAAAAATATGTAGACTTTATTCGTTTTTTTTTTGTTTAAGTACTTGAAGTGTATTGCTTTTAAAAATTTTTTAGCCTTTTTCTAGTTGATATAGCTTTTTCTGGCCTTTTTAAAAATCTGATTTAGTTTTTCATTTTCTCATCTCTTGTCCGTTTGACTGACTACTTGACACTTTTGAAGGATCACCACTTGAAATTTTTTTATTTATTGGTACATATTCTACAAAGTAAATTTGCAGAATATGTTTGCACAAAAATGGCGCCGGTAACAAGACCATATGTCCATGATATTATTAACAGAATTTTAAAAATGTTTTTGTGACTCACTATACCCGACCTATGCCTTCACATAGGAAGTATCAACGTGGTTGTCAACGAGATTCCACAAAAGAACCGCAATACTATACGATTGTCCGTGGTGAATCAGTCAACCAGTGCGAGCAAGACGAAAAACTCTCGAAGACCAAATAATATACGCAAGCCTGACCTCACTTAAGAAATAATTACGATGTCGCGAGAGCTTTTCTTCAGCTCAGAGCTGCTTAACGACTGACCACTTGCAATATTGTTTCAAATTATATCGATGTCAACTGAATCGGAAAAATGTATATAATTTAAGAAAACGAGTTAAATATTTCTTTTAAAAAATTTTTCTTTCAAATTTTGATTTCAGGGAAAAATTGTACAATATATACAAATCTATTATTTTAAGAAGTAAAAAAAATGAAATACTAAGATTTTTCAGTCTTATAGAGTTTCTTTAAGGCTACAATATTTCAAAATTTTTTTAATGTTTTTTCTTAAATAGAAGTAACAACTCAGGGAATTACCATTTCGGAAAGGGATAATGTAAAAAGACAGATGGTAATAGTGAAAAATAATTGTTTGTAGCAGTTTTGCTGAGCCTTTGCACAGTGTGGTAGATTGCAAATCCAACTGGACAAAATTAAAAAAACGCGATGGTTTCACTTTCCACTTATGAATTAAATAAAAAATGAGTTCAAATATATTAAAGATTATAAATAATAAAATTTTTTTAAACAGAAGATTTTTTTAATAAAACAGTTCCCACTGCAAGAAAAAAATATGTTTTTAAGACAAAAAGATTGGTTTCTAAAATACATCCTCTGAGATTATTTGTATTTATATATACTAGTATTTATGTTGAATATAACTAAGATTTATGATTAATATAATTATTAAGGGAGTTTGTACGTAAGGAGTCGATATACTTACTCACTTTTAATATTAAAATAATTTTAATATTTTTTTAAATATTTGATAATAATTGTTTTATTTACTTGTTTTGTTTTATTATATTAGTAAAACAGATAATAACACATAATTACACATATAGATTTTAATTTATACACTTTCATATGCTTCGTTAAAAGATTCTTCCTCCTCAAAAGCATCAACAGTTAATAATGAAGGAACTTATTTTGTTATCATACCTCGAACTCAGTGGACTCTTTAGCAAAAAACAAGTTGATCGGACGGCAGTATCTTATAGATGAAGGAGCAGGATTTTGTCATACAATTATTTTTCTTTATGTAAAACTAAAACTCATTTAAAAAAACTTTCATCTGTGCGGCCCTCCTCCGACGAAAATTCTGTTTATACTGCTTTTGCTAAGCATCAGTTTACAGTTCATTATACCGAGCAAGAACTCTTTTTAAGTCAAACAAAGCCTTTCAATAGTATGATTCACTAATGATTGAAGTGAACTTTTTCCATGAATCTCAGTGATTTATGTTTCAGCTAGATAAAATTTTTTCTTAGCTTTTTGATAGTTAGTGTAGGAGGGAACAGATTTTTGCATTTTGCGTTCAGTTTTAGCCGAATAACATCGTATTGATGTTTCGACAAATTAGCATCAACCATTAACGATAAGATTTCATCGGGAGAAAGGCTCCATAAAGGCACAGGCTCAGAGCTTCCGACAGATCTTCCACAAGTCTAGCTGATTCTCGCTATCCCATTTTGCGAAACACTTGCTCACTAGCTTTAATAATTTCCCTTTGGTCAGTTGAATCTAAAAAAGTTTGTAGGTTTTTATATAATTATATTTGCCTTAAGATTTGTTTTCACGACATCTGGTATATCTTGAAGACCATATCTAAACATTATCAATGTCAATGAGATTTTTTTGCGATATATTTTGAGAGATTTGACCCGTTTTTCAAAAATTTTCCTTTCAGGAAAGAGAGGATCATACTGGAAAAGTTAAAATAATGTATGGCGGTCGCAAAAATGCGCAAGTTGTTTTTTATTTACCTTAAAGTGAAAATTTAAACGATTAACCCAAATACAGTTTTATACCGGAACTATCCGAAATAAAAAGCTTTAACTCTACTTGAAGAAAGGAAATATTTTATTTTTTGTACTTTCTAAACTTCTCATAATGTAAATTTTGCATGAGCATTGTAATATAATTCCTTGAAATAGAGCTTAATAATAATTAAAAAAATTATGACAATAAAGTCACCGCAGCCTTTTTAATCATGAGCGAAAATCACACAAAAAATACACTTCTCCTTGAAATCTGAACACAAGTTATGACAACAACTGACTTTAAAGATTACTTTTTCCTAATCCGAGCTAAAAAAAAAAATACATCACATGAATTATAGTTACCTATTGTATGAGAAGCTCATTAAACGATCAGAAGGAAGAGAATTACGTGTGAATTACGCACATTTCTTAATATTCACTATTTCACAACATTACAAATTTAGTTTATTTCTAAATTCCCCCATGATCCTCTTATCAACATCATGTTCGGGATTTAAACTTGAGTATAACCGGTAGAATTTATTTCTAGCCAATACCTTTCAAATATATATGTACAATCATTTATAATATTATATTTTGATATAAAAAAAATGATTTAAAAAATTCAATAAAAAAAGAACACATGATGAGGAATTACTAAATCAGGTACACAGTTTGATTACGTTCATATTATATTTAAAATAATGATTGTAGTCAAATAATATGATCGATTATATTATGACCATAAATTATTTTATTATCAACAATAATTATTATCATAGTCATCATATTCAGTTCTTAGATTATGAAAATATTGTTCAAAGTGTTCTGAACAAATGTTGTTATTTAGAGATTAAATGTAAAATATAACGTGTTTATTATTTTAACTTATTTTTAAAACGTTTAATAAATAACAAAACATTGATTATCACACCCATTCGTTGTTATGGGTAGAAATGTACAGTTTGTTGCTTTTATATAGAAAAGTTCAATCATATTTTAAAATTTATTTTTAAAAGAAATTACTTAAAGTTTTTTAATCTCTTTGCGAAATCGTACATTTTGTTCTAACTTATTTAGAGGACTTTAAATGAATTCGAAATGTATAATAATAAATAACTTTGGCGTATCATTGTTTTTTTTTTGTCTTAATAAAATGCTTCTGTTATTGTTCTGCTATTGTGTTTTGACGTCGATATCCACCAGCTCATCTAATCGATTTAGATCACGTTATGCGACATTCTAAGTAATCTTTTAAGTTCAACAAATTAAATGAATATTAAAAATTGATTTGAGAAGAACTTTTGAAATCAGCGATATCTCTCGAACGGATCAATCGAATTTCATCAAATTTTCTACAATCGGTATTACTTTTTTTGTTTAACCTATTAAACGCCAAGACCATTAAAAGTAAAAAAACATTGAAATTCATATATTTTGTATACTTAAATATAGTTAAAAAATATAGAAAAAAAATTCTTAGAAGTGCCTTTTTAGGGCTTTTTAATCGTACGAGTACAGTGGCGTCATGAGTGTGCTATTTTTTAGAGTTTGAAAATTTTTAAAACATACTTTTTCAACACATAGCTACATCGCATTGCTCACATAACACTCTAATTCAGTTAGGACACTCAAAACGGCGTAACTGAGTAAGTGGTTTCCACCACTATTTGCAACACCAGGATCCAGAGTCGGTTTGGAAATATTTACTTTCTGGGTATAACTTCCATGTATTTACCACAGTAGAACTCAACATTGTGGTAAAAAGCTGCTAACACCATTTCTTTTCTCGGTATTGTATTCAATAGTTTTTGAAAACTTGTTTGTGGTTTATATTCTTCTACAATTTACCATATGCATTGGCTAAGACACTCAAAATTCGACCCCACAGTTACAACACTATTGTCGTTCTATTTGATTGGTCTTGTCAAATCTGCAATCAAAAAATCCTTTCTTTTTCTATTTGAAAAGCGCATTGATTACAGTGCATATTTTTTGTTCTTGAACCTCGAACAGCTGGAAATCTTCTTTTTTTAATTCAAATGGATCACATGACATAGAATATTGTCAAAAAACACAACATGATCTAAGGGATTAGAAGCAAACGTTGTAGAAGAAATCAAGCACGATTCGGGATCCAAGAGGCAGTTTTGATCCTTCGGCAATTACACCTTTGTCACCACATTAGGTATCGAGTGCTGTTGAAATTGTAAAAGCTTTGCTATAAACACTTGACGGTTTGATAGCTGTAAATTCCATTTTGGTCCAAGGATAATTAAAAAAAAATTATACATATCAATCCTTTGTACTCGATTGGGTACACCGATTTTACTACTCATATAACGTTGTCCAAAAAAACTGTTTTTCTTGCAACTTTTTGTAAATGAAAATACAATCACTCTTCCTAAGAAAACCATAAAAAACTCTTGTCTGGACAAAACAGTATTTACTCTAAAAATCTCAATTGTTACTAAAAAATTTCAAAAAATTATCAAGTTTGACATAAACAAAATAATGTACACAATAAGGATATGTTTTTCTTTATATTTTTTATATGTGTCTTTAAAGGACAATATATTGAATGTAAAAGAAAGAGAAACGATGTCTTATTTCTTTTGTTAAAAAAATTATGCATGCTCAAATATTGCCTTTTTTCTGTACTCAAGCGAGTACAATAGCTGATTATATATTAAAGTTTATTAAAGAAAAATTTTTTTTCAAAAACTTTATAGTAAAAAGACTTTTAAAAACCAAAACATTTTAAAATACCAAATCGGTTTATTATCTCACAAGATCGGAGTGAGGCCAATATCTTTAAAATACCACTAATTTGGTTGTGATCTGTTTCGCCATTATTAACACACACACATTTATATATAACTCCCAACGGATATCATCGCCAAAATATTCAGCATAGATTCCCATGACTTCAAAACATCGAGATTAGATGAAAACTCGGTATTTGCAAATTAAGGTGAAATCCTCAAACATCCTCTTTTTTAAGGCGAGAAGATAAAAATACTTTAACCACTGGGAACATTGCAATTGTGTTAAATATTTTTTTACTGATTCAATATTATTTACTGTAAAGAAACTTATTGTATTTTAACAAGTCTCATTCAAACAATCGAAATTTTCCAATTTCCCGAATACGTTTAAAACTTATGTATTTATATTTAACAACAATGTTTTAAAGCAACTTTTTTTAATTTAAAATGCAGAATCAAAACAGTTTTGAAAAAAATACAGCAGTTAACATACAAACACAAACAATAACAGTAAAGTTGGTACTAAATTAAAATAAAAGTTAAAAAAAAAAACAGAAAAAACTTCTGCAGTTTGGAGAAAATAAGTACGAAAAAACAAACCGGGGAAACATGCCTAATCGCATTCAATGACTGAATTCTATGCAATTGAAATTATTCAAGTATTTCATTCCAAAGTGGAAGCAGTTATTTGTTCTGTATTTTTTATTTTTATTTGTGCAAAAGTCTCAGGGGCAGAAAATGGTGATGGTAAAAAGTTAAAGCCATGCCACAGTTTAATGTCCACATAATTTACATATTTATAATATCACGCACACTAACAACTTAAGCCACTTGTGCAAAGGGTAAGTCTAGCAAACATTTAGAAATTAAAATACATATTTATTCAGTGTGGAGAAAAAAAAGTATTGAAACACTTACCGGGTATAAAATGTTAACTTTAGAAGTGTGACACAGTGATTTTAACCGTACGGTAATTACCGTATTGTACGGTAATTTAGACCTCCGAACGGTAGGCAGGCAATTTCTATATGTGTACGATAATTTTAAAAAGTTTTAAGTTTTAGATCCCAAACGATTTTTTTTTTCTATATGTCTACACATGATATATATATTTCTCAACTAAAAAATCATAAAAAGTACGGTGTCACTACAACTATTCGAAATAACGCTTACTTATACCGCCTTATTAATTTATTGAAACAATTGAAAAGTAAAAGTCAAGAGTTCTGTGCATTACCCTTTGTAAAATACTTAATATATTTCTGTAAAGATAGTTGTTTTTGAAATTTTGAGAGCTTGTGCTGCAATTATTTAAATTTAGAAACGCAAAGTGAAAATACTAAAATCCTGAGCAATTTTATTGACTCTAAGAACTTATACGGCACTTTGTGGCAAGATTTTAATTTTGAGGATGATAAGAATCACTCACCTAGCGCTAGACAAAATATATATAGGTGGTAAAGTAATAGCAATTGTTTCAAGTATGGATATTTCGACACTCAAATTAGCTAAATTTAAAACTGATTGCAAAAATATTTTATATACGAAGCGTTCAAGAAATTAAAAATAGTTCCTTTTGAATCAAATCAAATCCAATCTTTAAAAAAAATTTATAAAAAAATCCCAAATTTTTCGATATCAATTACTCCATAATTCCTGTAGTTTTGTATATCCCAGAATCGGTTCATTGATGAATTGAATTGATGAATTTTACAAGATAGAGAAGGAATTTATAAGGCAAATAAATTATGTTGATAAAAATGACATGCTGCAGTATTATAAAAACGTCTTCAATATAAAGAAATTGGACGACTCCATAATGTTTCCAAATTTTTGGTTAATATATAGTTTGGAACGAATTTTTTCAATAATAAATCTGAACAAAACCAAAATAAGAAACAAGTTAAATACTGATACTCTTGAGGGAATTCTACCCGCGAAATAGTTTGTCAATGATAATGACATTTTAAATATTAAATTCAATGACAAAGATTTTCTATATATTAATCAAAATGTATTTGATCATAAACAATTAATGCAATCAAATTAAGTTTTAAAATTTATATAGACAGTCAAAAGCATTTTGTTTTGCTATATCATAATAATAAAGCCAATCCAACTTTATCAATAACGAAGCTTTTAATAGGACAAAAATGTATACATTGATTTTACTGAAAGTACAAACTTGAATTACTTTATATTATATTCTTAAATAAATATAAACCTGTTTTAATAACAAAATTTTATTATTTTTTGTGCAAGACTTTGGGTACGGTAATTTCACCTATAAAACGGTAAGTTAACATCACTGGTGTGCCATTAAAAGTTTAATAGAAAACCTGATCCTGAATACAACAAATTTGATAGATGCAGCACAGACTACAACCATTCCTGATCTCAGCTTAAGGTGTGGGTGTTCGTTCACCTTATAAATAAAAAATTATTCCACATTACAACGCGTACTTGTAAAGTTCTTCATCTTCAATTATTGTGTGCAAATGACAATCCAAACGAATACATACGAATATGAGAAGATTTTGTTACTTTTGTTGCTGTTTTTTAATTTTGTGGCTGCTATTTTAAAAACTAGTTCGTGACAATAGAAAACATTTTACAATTTTATAAATTGTTACTATTTATGTTTATTTTAATCGGTGTTGCCAGCGGAATTTTTTATTATTACAAACAAATTACATATATTGTTACTTGAATATATTTCTGACCAAAGTAAAAAAGATCTTAACTAGAGACTAGAGTCCATTGCGAGAATCGAACGAACCGGCGCACAGTGGCTGAAAATCGTTTTTCATTGGCCAAAATTCTGTAACTTTTGAACCGATCAAAATATTGAAGTAATTTTTATTTTATTGGATAAATATTTAGTTCAGCTTGACTCGGTTTAAATTACATTAAAATTGATTGAGGACTTTTTAAGGAATTCTAGGTCAAAGTTGAACTTTTGAATTTTTTTAACTTTAAGAGTGAAATATGGGTTATTATTTTTTTATTTATTAAAAAATTTAATATTTGGAAATTAATAATAATTATAAATATGTTTTGTAATAATGGAATTTTTTAATGTTACACTTAAAAAAAATTTTGCACTGAAAAAAATAGTAAAATCAACCGGAGATTTTGCTATTACAGAAAAATTAAAAATTTGTTGCTGACAAATTTGCAAATTTGTTTACACTCAAAGAATAGTTACACTTAAAAAAAACTTTAATAATATTATCTAAAAATATTGCTATTACTACAGAAAAATTTATTATTTTTTGCTGTCAAATTTGATAATTTTAAAAACATTTTAAAAATAAAAACTGCAATAAATTTTAATAGCATTTGCAACAATGGTAGGTTCTGTATATTATTATTTTTTACTAATACTATGTTTTTCGTACTTAAATAACAATGAAAGGCAATTATAATTATTATTAATATTGATTGCAAATATTCCATATTTTGTTCTGTGCTATCTCTGTTCTTTAGTAGTTTTTTGGCTTCTTCATCTAAATCCCGATGTTCCACTTTCCAATGATTTCGAATACTGGAGATAAACGGATCTGACGTTGCCAATAATATATTAAATAGATCTTCATTTGTTGAATTTCGTGAAATTTTTCTAGTATTGTGGTCTCTATAAAATCTGTAATCCTTGTTCCTTTTTTCCTAAGCCTCCTCTGATAGATCTCCAAGTGGCACCAAATGATATTTAATGACATCTTCTCCATGATAAAGGATTTTGTGAACTGTTGCAGACATATTTCTCCATGGGTAGTTGGTTGTATATATTTTTGCAGTTTCCTTAGCATAATCTCCAAATTTTCTAGAGTAAATTTCTTCATTGCACGCAAGTACTTCTAGGATTATTTTAAATCTGAAAATAAGGTTTAAATCCACTCCTGTTATCTCAGATGCTGTTTCTGGATCTGAGAAGAATCTTCTTGCGGTATTGCCATCATTTGTATTGCCTGACCCTTGTTTTGGCTGATCTGTAATCAATCCAAATTTGCGATATTCATCTGCCGCGGCGCACCCAGTCATACTGATTTTATCATTTATAAAGTTACATACATACAAATATTCGAAATTTGCATACACAAAAAATCCCAAGTACATTAAAATATATTTTCTCTACAGGAGATAACAACAATATAAAAAATTGTCTGAGACACAATTTAAAAACGACGAAATTTAAATGGTCTCCAAGTGAATACCTTTTGATATTGAAAGCTAAATTTTCATACCGTAGCACTGGTCCCATTTTTACTATCCTCATTATCCAATTATTTGCTTATCGTACTATAAGTGAATAAGTGTGTATGTGTTTATTGTTTATGTGTGTGTAAAGTAGTAGTTTTTTTTTGTGTCAGAACGTGATGTTTTAAAGGAAATTAAATGAGAATAAATATGTCTATTGTTTATTTTCTATTTCACAGACTTCTTAATATTGTTGTAGAATTTTAAGTTATTCAAAACATATCAAATATGAAAGTTGTATTATAAATATCATCATTAAGCTTTTTATTTTTGTTGTCACTTTTAAGTCTATTTATTAGCTGCCAGGTCCACGATATCAAACAAACTCCTTCTTTCGTTCAATTTCATCTAAAACAAAAAAAATTCTTAATTTTGTAGAAAGAATTCGTTCGACATGGTGGGCGAGGAAGTAATACTTTGTATGTAAAATTATTAAATGAGGCAAATTACGGCATTCGATATCAAACGAAATTTCCATCCAATACAACAGGTCAATGGTTCAAATATACCCAAGGTCAGTATGAAAAAGTGTGTATAAATAACTAAGAGTCTCTAAAACATATCCGAAATATTTTCTTAATATTCAGAGTCTTGCTTTATGCCTGATGTAGCTCTGAGTTCTAGCTTTTTTTCGTATTAAGAACAAATAAATAAATATTGATTTATTTGTATATATGTTTATTTTACGTAAAATTTTTTTCTTTTATTTGTTTATAATATTTTTTATATTTTATTTATTTTGTTTTTTCTTTATTTATTTTGGTTTTTCTTTGAACTTTTAATTTTTCCGATGCACAAAGGTTATGCCACTTTAAAGTACGAAAACAAATAAAACAAACAAGAAGAAAAGAATGTAACATAAAGAGAAGTAAGAAAAGCAAACACGAAAACACAAAACGTGATTTTTTGGCTACCCCTCTTGCTCCTGTACACCGCTCGCTTCCAAACCAAAACTAAGACTTGAAAAACAGACGTTGCAAAAAGCACCATCCAAACGTCCTATTACAGACAATAAGGAAATTTTTATATAAAAAGATAATAAATGTATAAAATTTACTGTACTCGTTTAAGTACAATGACAACATACATGAGTAAAAAGAATTATATATGTGTAGTGATAACGAAGAATTGAAGAAGCGAACTGGCTGATGAAGAAGGCGTTAAGAAATACATGTCGCTATCAACTTTACCAAAAGAGATCATGGAGTTTTTGATGAGAACCATCTTCTAGTTGATCTTAGTAATTTCGGCTACTGTACTACTAGAACTACCAGGGAAAACATTACTAGAAAATGTACTTTGACTAGCACGAAGGAAATGAAAAAGAAAAATAGTGGACTTGAAAAGGAAAACGTGGTGATATTTGTAAGATGATAAGATAACAGTATTTGTACAATGGGAGCCCACAACGACACAATTGCACCACTAGGAACGGTTAAGCGATGGCGCTCAAGTAAGCGTGAGAAGACCAACGTGGCAATATCCCACTTATTACAAAATTACAATAAAAAACATGGGTGGTGGAGCTCGGTCAGTCAATATCGTTATATGGGTTTGCTGTTCATGGTAAAAAGTGGTGGGTACTATTTACATATATGCTGGATCTGTCCACTGCTAACGATTGGCGGTTTCATGTACTAAGCAACGAGGACGCTATGGTTTCGCCGTCATATTGCACGTTATTATTTACGACAAGGTGGAAAGAAATCGTAACAGTCTGGGTCAATGGTTGAAGCTTGGTCTCCATATCGAGCTGGCCACTATCCTGTTAAAGTGTTAAAGCTACGGTGCGGTGCTTGCCATTCAAGAGTGTAAAAAGTTCTTAAAACCACTATGCATTCGAAAAATTTCATGCATTAGAGGTCAGTGTACTGAGTTGAGTTCACCCCAAAAACTCAGTTTAAAAAAAATTATTTTTTCCATTTTATGTTTCTTTTTATACTAATTTCAATCAATTGAGGGTGCTGTTGGCTGAAGTAGTTAGCGCGTTGAATGCAAAGCAAATAATGTCTAAGAACGTGGGTTCGAGCCCAGCTTCAGACAAGTCATAACATCCAGCATTTTTCAGATGTGCATTCGAGTATGCCATTGTATTTGTTGTTGTCGGAGTGTTTAAGTGATGAAGGCACAGCACACTGGTAACTGAACATTTCTGGCAGCAATTGATACTGGTGTATGCTAGCGGACATCGCAGCGCCCTCCTTCGTCGGTATTGTAGCAAAATCGCCGGCGAAGTAAAATAATGGGGGTGTTGTTGGCTGAAGTAGTTAGCGCGTTGACTGCAAAGCAAATAATGTCTAAGAACGTGGGTTCGAGCCCAGCTTCAGACAAGTCATAACATCCAGCATTTTTCAGATGTGCATTAGTATGCGATTGTATTTGTTGTTGTCAGACTGTTTAAGTGATGAAGGCATAGCACTGGTCACTGAACAGTTCTGGCAGCAATTGATACTGGTGTATGCTAGCGGACATCACAGCGCCCTCCTTCGTCGGTATTGTAGCAAAATCGCCGGCGAAGTAAAATAATTAATAAAATGGCTACACAGCTTAAAACACATTTAATGCGCCTACTTGACATCGGAGGTGCTGCAACACTGATCTAAAAACTAACACAACGCGCAATATCAGAGTTGTAAAAATTAAGCTTTCTCTCTTTCACCACCTGTCCTCTCTCACTATCCCTTTCCCAAAGAAGGTAACACACCTACGGGTTGGTAGGCATACTAATTGCCTGAGTGTTACTTCTCTTTAAAAAAAAAAAAAAAAAAAAAAAAAAAAAATGGCTACAACAGCTTAAAAACACATTTAATGCGCCTACTTGACATCAAAGGCGCTGCAACACTGATCTAAAACTAACTAACACAGCGCGCAATATCAGAGTTGCAAAAATTAAGCTTTCTCTCTTTCACCATCTGTCCTCTCTCACTATCCCTTTCCCAGAGAAGGTAACACACCTACGGGTTGGTAGGCATAGTAATTGCCTGAGTGTTACTTCTCTTTTTTAAAAAATAAAAATAAAATTTAATAAAGACGAATTTAAAAAATTATAGCCAGATTTCATTTGAACTCTAATGGGTTAATCGAGCATTTTTCAACTTTATTAAAAAAATATCACATTAGTAAACAGTATCTAATCATTCTAGCAAAACGGAACAGTACTATTTTCAGCTGTCGCTATATCATCACATCAGCGTTTACTTCTTTGTATGCTTGTTGTCTGCTCAATCCATATAAGACCTGCTGAACAAAGAAACTTGAAAACCATGTAACTGACAAAAATTCAAAATACCGTTTTTTGTTAATTATTGTGTATTATATCAGGGTGTTCCAATAAGGCGTTCGATTTTCAATAGCCTGACATTTTCAAAGTTGTCATGACTCAACCTGTACCTACTTGTCAGATGCGAAGTAAAAACTACGCCATTTATAAAAACTTAACGATACACGATTCAGAACACACTGAAATTCTTAAAATTTTAATATTCAAAGCTCTGTCCTATTATAGAGTGACGATTCTATGCAAACTATAAATAAACTTGTTTATTCTAGTTTTAGATTGATTTGACATCGATCGGGGGATACTTCTCCCTGCATATTCACATCAGGCATCATAAAGAGATTTATTCTCGATCTAATAATTTCAGATGCCTGCAACTGAAATATAAGGTTTATGCCAATGGCCCACAATCGATTTAATACCAAAGCGATAGATTTCTGGAAGTTAAGGTGAACATACAGCCGCAAATGTGATAATTGCTGATGGAAAAATTCTTGTAAAGAATATGATACTGCAAGCGTAGCCGTGGCGTCCATTTGGCTGATATTGTCTTTCATTATTAATTTTATACCTTCCTTTTAAATAAAAAATTTAAGCAACTAAGATTTTCAGCTTCTTAGGCATATGATTACCATTACGACGTGGTCTTCGAAGTAGCCCAGCCTTCACTTTTCGAACCATTTCATGTGATGTTGCGATTTTTTTTTCGTTCAACACCAAAGCGTTTGTCAATGCTGCCAGTATAATTACAACGATTTATGGTGCGATACACAAAGCTTTTATTCACTTTGAAATTTCTCAGGTCATGAACAAAATAGCTGAATATGATTTTCCGACCAAATATAACGCAATCGGAATATTATGCTTGAATTTCATTTCATATAACTTATGTTCTATATATTTTAGAAGCAAATACTTAGGATAGCTTGTAAACAATATAAATTGGTAGCATTTCAATTGCCTAAAGCGAGTGTAATTGTACACATATGTCAAGAGCTTATAAAAAAATCACAGAAATCGATTAATATTTAGAGATTGCTATAATTTTATCACTTTCCCCACAAACACAATGCTGGTTCACAATATAAAAACAAAGAAAATTATGAGTTCCACAAGTCTGCATGAGTTTGACATTTTTTTTATGTACACGTTGAAATTTATTTCATACACAAAGGTTCTGAAATAGTAGCGAGCTCCAAATATATGGTGGCTGCTGTAGTTTTGGGTACATATGTATATATAATTCATTTAACGAATGCAATAACCTTGGATCAGTCTAACGAGTCGTATATCGTAAGGAAACATCAAAGTTTCTGTATAAAATAAAAACCAAACAGAAAAAAGATCGCGCTTGTGCAAAAAAAAAGTATTTTGAATTTTATTCATTTTATATTTTGTTTAAATGTCTTTTAAACTCTTAAGTTAGGCCATTTTATTACCTTCATATGAACTCATTCCTTTTTTTATAATTTTTATATATTTTTTTTAATCTCCGGATATTAAACTTCATCTTTGTTATTTTAGTAAAAATATTTTCTATACGATACAACAAACTTTAGTGTATAAAACGTTTGTAGAGTAATTAGTTGAAGAAATTAAAGAACATAAATTTTTAATAACAACGTTAAAACTTGTTTAGTTATTTATATATAAATATACATTTAGTGAATTTAGAAACTTTTAATTTTTAAGCAAGATTATTTAATTTAGACAATTTAATGGAAGTGAACAATTTTAAGCGAAAAATAATTCTTTTACGTTACAAAATGGATTCTGTAAGAACTGAAGAGGAATCTGTTGGGGAAAACTCTATTAAAAACGGGCTGAGCGAATAACGAAGACAAATTTCCAAAGCATTTAACTATGAGTTTTTTAGTTTTTTATATATTTCATGTATATTTTGTTTAACCTGCTTTTTAAGGATTCCCTCAAAATAACCGGAGAAATTCCTCTGATACCCAGGCCGTTTTTTATACGATACATACAAATTTTTTTTATAATTTGAGTTCTTAACAGTGATGCCAGTTAAGCTTTTGGAGACTAGATGTATTGTATTGTTTTTTAGTTTCGAATTTACGTTTTAAGAAATTGGCTGTGTTATCACGTGTATTCATGTCAATGGCCATCAATGACCATTAAAGGGCGCATAAAGTTAAAGTGGGAGAGAGAAAAATCTAAACTCTGTCGAAAACATTTAAAATAACACAATCTTAGTTACTTAGTTACTGCTTTAAATTTTCAAGTCAAAATTTGTTCAACTTATGCTTTAAAAACTCATCTAACAAATACAACAACTTACCATCGTTTTTTTCCTTCTATTTCAGTGTTGGTTGGTTTATCCATTTTCGTTACGTGTGTATAATGTAAAACGTAAAAACAAAACAAACTGAAAATTATAAATGAATGAGCTCTTTTACCTTGTTGGGTTTTAATTTATTTTACACGCCATTGCACATTCGATTAGTGAATTTCATTAGTAAAACATTTTTTTTCCTTTTCCGTTATGCAATAAAAACGAAAGCTTTGTATTTGTGTTGATGCTTCCTGGTTTATCTCTACTGTGAAGCCTTTACAGAAACAAGTTTTTTACCAGCTGGTGTACAGCAGGTTTTTTATCACCTCTACCGTTTAACCTTTTTTGTTTTTTATTAGTTGAGATTTTTTCTTAATGTACTTTTCTTTGAGGTTTGATACTTCTTCTTTGATAAATGCGGAGAATTTAACA
Source organism: Gymnocheta viridis (assembly GCA_956483585.1). Classification (NCBI taxonomy): domain Eukaryota; kingdom Metazoa; phylum Arthropoda; class Insecta; order Diptera; family Tachinidae; genus Gymnocheta; species Gymnocheta viridis. The sequence continues at coordinate 83,984,934 of OY101440.1, read as the reverse complement.
GGTAAAAAGTTTGCTAATTTATAGTTATTGTTTATTTTTTGTAGATGGTATTTTAATGTTAATTTACGTGTAATTAGAAGCCTTTGTAACTGTATTTGACCGTTATATATATTAGATTTTTTTCTTTTTCTTTTTCTTTCATTGATAAAAGTCTACAGAGGATGTCTTTTTCGAAAGTTGAATTTTTTTATTAAAAAATGTAAGGATGAAGGCCTCTATAGCCAGTTCCTCCTCTTTGTATTATTAATTTGTAAATTTAATTTACCATTAATAAAACAAATAAATAAATATTGATAAATAAATATTTAAGCTCCTTAATTACATTTATCTATCAGAAATGTTAAAATCTATTGTTTTTAAAAATGATTATATTAAAAAAAATCGAAAAATCGGCTTTTTAAGAAATTAAAACTATTCGAAAAGTTATTTTCTAATACGGTAGAAACGGTTAATCGGTTTTTATAAAATGTCTCTGAGTATTTTGTTCTTAATGAAAGTACTTTTTTGAACTGGAGATTCTATTAAAATCAGACTCCATTATAGACTTATGTTTTTTTATGACTAGAAGATACACTGAAAATTAATTTAACTCTTTGCTGGGGATCCAAGCACGTTTTCGGTGCGCGAACAAGCCTTACCGGCACCAGATCTAACTAATTGTGGAGTTTTTTTTTTTCAAATATATCCAACCAACATTCAATAAAGAAAGAATAAGCGAGATTCCAAAAATTAAATATTTCTGCCTATCTCTTCTTTCAGTAAGCATTTTTCGATATTAACAAAGTTTTCTCGAGATTGTTGCAGAATCCAAGCCAGGGCTTCTAGCATCGACATTTTTGTTTTAGCTCGTGAACTGTTTATAGCATTTTCTATGATCAAAAAAACAGAAGAGGCCTAATTTTACATATTTTACATTTCTTACTTTGAAAAGCTTTTTTACTAACACTGTTCTTTGAAACATTTACCGAAAATTTGTGAACAATTTCTTGAATACATTGTGTACATTACAAGCTTGCAAAAAAGTGATAAAAGTGTTTCCAAATGAACAATAATCTGAAATTTGCTTTTATATTTGACGACTTTTTTTTATAAATTTGCTGCAGATTAATGTTTTTTGTGAGAAACCAAGAAAGGAAAAAGACGCAACAAAATTAAAAAAGTCGCAAAAGTCGCCAATAAAAAAAGTCTCACAAAATGTCGCAGACCGTTAAAAAAAGGTAAAATTGCGACTTTAGTCTGGTGAATGGTACCCTGGTTAGGCAGCAATTTCTTTTATAGCAGGGCAAGATAATGCAGTTTTTCGACAATTCTTTGTCGAGACGCTTCTAGGAGGAACTAGATACTGTTCGGCATATATTTTAATTAGCATTGCCAGTTATGCTGCCAGCCATTTTTCATGCAGATTTCTCGAACAATCTTGCAAACTCTCGTTGATGCTTAGTAATTTTAGTAATTTTATATTGCACATCATCATTGCAGTCATTTTACTGTGAATTAACTAAGTTTTATACATTACCACTTCTAGACCATACCTTGCTTCGTTTAGATAAGGAAGAGTGCACGAGAATGTTCGCCTTACTATATTTGATGCTTAGTATAATTTGCCATTCCAAATATTGCACCACTTAACAATCTCCTACTTAAAAATGGTATTTCAGATTCGCAAATTGTTAAGAAAACGAATATAAATAATTGTAACCGAAGTTACCGGGCCAGAAAATGTTGCGGACATTAAAAACCTTTGTAAAGATAATTATTATTCAATAGTATTTGATGAAAGCACCGATTGCAGTATATCCAAAAGTTTAGCAATAATTATAAGAACTTTCAACAACAAATGCTGTGTCCAGTTTTTAAATAAATTAGAAGCAAATTATCTATCATTGAATGATGTTTACTTTGGAACTGATTTAGAACTGTATGTATATAGAAACCAATGAAAGTGAAAATGATGTGATAATGTATTTTCCCAACATTTTTATTTTTAATTTTGCGAACTTTTAAGAACAAAATTCGACTTTGAAAAGAAACATTAAAATGGTTCGGTACATTTAGCTCAGAAAATCAGTGGAAAACTAATATTATAATGTTTTGAAATGAATACCAAAATTTGTAGAACAAAAATTCGCCATTAAGAGCTTTTGCTAATGCTGAAATAATAAAATCTTATAAAGATTCGAATATTAGCGATTTCTGGCCAATAATTTATAAAATAAAAAAATATAAATGAATTCATGTTCCCAGAAATTACAAAAATTTTACGAGTTTTATATTAATTTACAAATGTGAAGTACCAAAATATAATTAAAAACAACGAGAAAAACAGACTACAAACTGCATCTCTTTGCGGCTTAATCCAAACAAAGAATTTACTGAATTTACAAAATTGCAATTGTTTTAGGATATAAATATATTAAGTAATTTGTTAATAAAATTGTAATGGCGATCTCGAAATCGATTTAAAAGCACCTTGATTTTCTTTATACGTAAATAGTTTATACATATTAAATACTATTATATTATAGTACAAATGAAATTTAGTGTGCCTTTTTCGCTATATTCTTAATAAATCTAAATAAAAATAATATAAATTTAAAAATGGATTTTAGTACAATTAAGATCCAAAAAGTAAAATTTTTCAAGCTCTTTGGTACAATTTTGAAATTCTTGATGTCATCCTTGTTATAGAACTTTCCGAAATGTTCAATTTCCGTTGTTTTGAGTTCAAGTGTTGTTTTTGTATAATTTAGTGCACCCAATCTTGCACGCACGGTTGATTACAGTGTACTTAGTCATCGCTGTATTTTTATGCTCGTTAAATTTAAATCTAGATTTGAATTTTGTTACAATATCTTAAGCCATTTGGACCCAAACAAAAACTACCGGGAAAAAATTTAAATTTTTTTAATTTTGAAAACGAAAAGTACAAACTTATTCATTTTCACATGTCAAATCAATTTCGGTTTCAGCAGCCAATGGCGCTGAATAAACAAGAGAGACTGGAATATATGGAGTAGTTATTCATCATAGATGGGATTTCGTACTAACCGAAATTGATTTGACATGTGAAAATGAATAAGTTTGTACTTTTCGTATTCTAATTTGTTAAATAATACGGTTAAATAGTTGATATTCCTAATCACTAGTATCCACCGTCAAAAGTGGTAAAATTGAACAAAGAACGCTGATGAGATGGTGTAGCGACCTCGAAATCAGTACTGATCCGTTCTGCTAGTATGATGAATAATAAAAAAAATTGTACTCTCTTAATAAAAATAATGAATTTATCCAAAAAATTTTCTAATAAAAATTAAAAAAAAAATAAATAAAACTATAATAAAGCAATAATTTAGAGTTATTAATATAAACTAAAAAATTAAGATCACCATGAAAATTGCAAACGATTCGTACACGCCTTTAATGTTCCCAAGTAAAATAAGTCTCTACTTTCCACAATATGAATACACACGCATATACGTAAGCAAGTTTACTTAGTTATATTTATCCAGGAAATATTATGCATACGTTTGTTGGGATAAATTCCCTATAATGTATAATGCACAAAAATAAAATTATAACAAATTTTTGTTCCTCACAGTCATATTAAATCTAATATCTTGTAAGAAGCGATCTTATTTCTATTTCATTTCGCAACAATATTTTTAAAGTATCCCAGCAGGACCAAAATCCCAAAGTACAGAGCTATAATATTTGTTATATTCGTACTTATCTTTACATTAAACACAAAAAAATGGAAGAGGGGAAAGAAAACATAATAATCAATTTAAATTGTTTCCACCTGAATACAAAAAATAAATAAATAATAATAATATTTCTACTCTTATGAGAAGAATTGTAGTTACATGGATGCTACGAGTGAAAAAGTACATTTGGCAATAAAAAACTTTTCAAAAATGTATATGCACTTAAGTTTAAGTGGTTCAATTACTTACCGCTTGCCCATTGACGAACCATTGTAAGTGTGATGCTGGATGTGATTTCCCTGACGTACAATTTAAATTTAATATTTCACCAATTTGATACACTTTTTGTTGCCCTCGTATATGCGGACCATCACGTGGTAGATCTAAACAAAATAAATGTCATAGAAATTAAATAAATATTGATATAAATATGGTATGAAAACATTTTAGTTTAATTTAGTTAAAAGTCTAAAAGAATTATATAAGCCTTTTTTTCTTTTCTATACACTTAGCAGCTTAATCACAATTGGAGCCGCTGTCAACAAACTACACGAAAAGAAAGCGCGACGATATAAATTTGCTTGTCTGATGACAGGACAATTTTTTTAGGTTCTACTCAGGGGTGCCAAACGTCACAATTTTACGTCATTTTGACAATTTTTTATATCGAATTTCAAAAAATTACAGTGTTAAATATATATTCGCACTTTTTCCCAAAATTAATATTTTACTTATTCAGTAAAACATTAATCATTTTGTTAAAAAGAAATTTCAATTGATTATTGAGGGATATAGCTTGTTCCTATGCGCATTTCACTGTTGCTAATGCAGATCATCAGGGAACTTTACGCAAATATTTCTTAGAACAACTGGAGATATTATATTAAACCTTCATTAAAACAAATGAAAAGTTCAAACAATATCAAAGTTGTAACAAGAACTCAATAATCAACCAATTGTTTTTGTTTTCTTACTTTACCATTACTACCTGGCTGACTTTTTTTCAATTCTAATTGTAGTTGTAAGAGGTTTGTAGAAAATGTAAAAACAACAACTGCTATACATTTGTATAGAGTGATGTCAAACAAAATTTTGCGACCGGGTGCTTGTCAAGTTAATAATTGGTGCTTTTTATGGGAATCTTTCAAATTTTAGTGTTAAATTTTTATTCGCACTTTTTCCCAAAATTAATATTTTACTTATTCAGTAAAACATTAACCATTTTGTTAGAAACAAATTGCAATTGATTATTGAGGGCTATAGCTTGTTCCTATGCGCATTTCACTGTTGCTAATGCAGATCATCAGGGAACTTTACCCTTTAAATTACGTTTGACGATTTTTGTTTAGTAAACTTTAACGATTTTTTGACTTCGCTAATTTTTGCTCAACATAACCTCTACTTATAGCAAAATATCAAGCTCTAAGAATATATTTTTGTTTTAAGGCCAATATCGATGATATTGATACTGCTAATATTTAATATATTTAACGAGCTTAACTCCTGTTTCCAATGATTCTTTTGTCAAAAGATTATTTAAAAAAATAATTACTCTAAATGTTACAATTAATGTTAGCATTACAAAAAAATATAAAAAACCATAACTATGATATGTGTGTATAGCATTTTTATTTTGTAATTACCCAATTTAAATCAATATCTTATGTCCTTCTTTGGTACTTAGCATGAATGTATGTTTGTACGCGTAGAAAATCGAATAAATCAAAAAATTAATTCGACTCTACACATGAATTGCAAGTTTATGAAAAACTGTATAATAGTATATTCTATGAATTTCCATTTAAATTAATATTTAAAAAATTCCATATAAAAAATAAACGTTTTTTTTTTGGGAAGTATATAACATGTTTCGACACAAAATCCTTTCAAATCTTGCTTCGAATTGAGTAAAATGTTTAAAGTTTTTGTTGTTTTTTATAAATTTGTTGAATTTTTATTGTTTAAATGAAAGATTTTTGTATAAAACAGAAGATTTTTGAGTGACGACTTTTTGATCGATTACTGTCGATTTTGACGATTTTATTTACAAAATTTGAAAATTTTTCTGAAAATATTACTGGCAGCTCTGGTTCTACCCCAAAGGAGAAAACAAATGAACACATTTAATTTTTACACTAAAATAATACTAATTTCTGTAGAAATCTGGCTGAAAATTCTTACTTCTGATTGAAGACAGTGATTGCAGTGCCAATGAAAATCGGTCTTCATCAAGTATAAAAAGCAAAAACTTAGCACTTTTCTAGATACTTAATATAGAAATCAAAATTAGTTGATTCGTGCTGTGGCCAGATAATGATAATGAAGAAAAAGGTATAATAGTCTTTAATATATCTATTTGATATATGTAAAAAATTGATCTCATATTTCTGCCTTTTTGAATGCAACTTGCATAGTACAAAAATGCGATATTTATAAATAGTTTAGTAAGTTACAATGTAATATGATATAATGTTTGAAACATTTTATGCAATTATTAATTTCTGCTATTACTATATTAAATATTCTTTAGTACTTCATACTACATACTACATACTAGAATTTTTTTAAATAAATCTATACAGAGTGCTGCAAAATTAAGGATATGGTGTAATTTCTTTACAACTTATTTATTTAAAATTTGTTTGTTTGTTTTGTTTAAGATTTATGCAAAGAAGATTAGGGAAATTTAAAATGTAACAGCACGCAATAGAGCAACGAATAATAATAATTGAATTTGTTTTTATTTTTCTGTCGCAATGTCGACATTTTAGGGTGCGGATTGGATCCTTAGTGGCAACAATAAATATTCTATTTGTCATTTTTCGTCAACACTGTTCGGTAAAGATTTTCCCTGTTGTCGGAAGACTACGTACATGTACGCAACACTGTGAGAGAGAATACAGAAACAACAACTTGGAGCCGTTTCGCACAACTTGTGCCCTATTCCATAAGAAATTTCTTTACTTTTACATTTAGAATTTTTCAAACTCTATTTCTAGAAATCTTAAACAGAAGGAATCATTTTAGCGTAAAAAGCTATAAAGAATTTACACCATAACGTTAATTGACTTTAACGTTACATCAACTGGCACAGCGCAGTTTTAAAAAATTACGAGTTCTTTCCACGTGCCAATATTTATTGGAAATTTTAGAGTTAACAACGCTTGCCAAAATATACCAAAGTTAATTAAGTTTACTTCGTTTGATTTGATTTTTAAAAATATACCTGTATTTGCACCAACCGCCAGACAATATAAAGTAAGTTTTTTTCTGGCAGGAATCGAACCTACGACCCCAATACTAATGGTCTAGCATACTTTCTGCTAGTCCAATGTTATAGAACAAACACCATTAATTTTCAATAAAATACTTTTTTTAATGACACAAGTTTGCTTACAAGTATTTATTTTGGCCTTTCCTAATTATTTTATAGTTCACTGAAAAATTTAAACTTACTTCTTGTTTAATATACACACGGAAAACATAGCAGACGTATGCCAATATGTCGATTGAAAAGTAAATTCTACCATAAAAAATAGTGTCGTAACTCACGTCATCCCAAGATTTAAATGGTTTGAATTCTATTGACCATCTTTTAAACAAAGAAGAAAAAAATTATTTCATACTTTCAAATTGGATCAAAGAAAACTGCAAATTTAAAAACGTGATTTGAATTTTAGCTTTCTATCGAAGCGAATATTTTAAGTTGTTTTGCTATCGAAAATCCAATAATCTATAAACAGTATTAAAAGTGATTAGTCAGCTGGATTATTGAACACACCTGTATTATTGGATCAGGTTCACCATCACTGTGCAGTTTTCCAAATGATTTAAAATTTAAGATATTTTATTTGTGGTCCACTTTTTATTTGATTTTTCTCTTTTTGTTTCTTTTATTGCATCAGTCGATTCTATTGCTTTTAAATTTTTTTAGTAAATAAATTTTGCTCTTTAAAAATGACAGCTTTAAAATTGAGTGATGACATCGGAATGCACATGCAAAAAAATCTATACCATTTTCAGTGTTGCCAAATTGCAATAACGTGGCAAATGCAAATTCTAATATTTTGTTGTTGGATTGCAAAGAAAAGCTCCGACATTTTGTTTATGCATTTATGTGAGACCATTTGCATTAAACATTGAATACCGCTAATATATTTTTGTAGCTCCATGTACATTAAGGGACAGTCCCTTGAGCACTATTCTAATTAAAAAAAAAGAATCTTATATATAAATAGGCCACACCTTTTTCGTGGTACACTTTTAAGTATGTTATTGTCCACGATTATTAATGAAACATATATAGTTTAGAAGGTTCTTTTCTCTAGATATGCACAATATAAAAAATAAATTGCTTGTATTTCACCAGAAATAGTATTTTTCATGATTTTTAAGCCTCAATATAACCACAAAATATGAGGTTAAAGAAATGCTTGATATTCATTAACTCTGAGAGTCGCAGATATAAGTTGCAATTGTTCTTACATGGGTATTCCAATTTGATTTACAAAAGCCCGCCATTTAAACACTGTTCGTAAAACTAAAGCAACTTCTCGGCCACCAATTGCGAAACTGGTTCAAAAATTTTAGGTATTAATACAAGTTAGTGATGTGAAGAATCAAACTCATGCACTACGCTCAAGAACAACTGAGAATATTGCTGTTGTAGCCTAAAGTATTAAGGAAGCCCCAGGTTTGTCGATTTCTCGTGGATTTTTGGATGTGGGCATTTCACAAACGACATTACACCGTATTTTGCATAAAGATTTAGGTCTTTAAGGTTTAGATAACACCAAAACTCACGCCTATTGACCTACCGAGAGCATCGTGTCTTTGCTGATTGCGCCCTTGAAATGCAGCAAACTTATCCGAAATTGAGGGATGAGGCTCATTTTCATCTTGAAGGCTACGTTAATAAGCTGAATTGGGGTATTTGCTGCTTCATCCCCAAAGTAGGCATGTTATTGCTGTTTTTGTCTGGCCCGGTCATTGGACCTCATTTTTTCGAAAATGATGCTGAAGCAAGTATTTCAGTGATCGAATTGGGCTATCGAACGACGACTAACAATTTTGTATGTCCGGAACTGGAATATATTGATTTGGACGACGTTTATTTTCAAGAAAATGTAACTATAACTGCTATGCGAAAACAGATTTCGTAATTTAACGCCTCTAGATTATTTTCTTTGAAGTTGCGTCAAAAATATGATCTATTCCAATCGCCCATAAGCAACTCAGCTCCTCAAAGTTGGAAATCTTATAGTCATCGAGGACATGCAGCCGCAAATGTGCGAATTGGTGGTGAAAAATGTAATGAAAACAATATGGTATTGCAAGCGTAGCCGTGACGGCTTGTGACTAATATAATTTTCCACTATTAATGGCATAACGAGCTTTTTGTAATGAAATGCTATTTTTAAAGTATCAAAATTCAACCTTTAAAGAAAGCTTCAGGTAGCATAAAGCAAGTCATCTTCTTAAATTGATATCGAATACAAGTAGAAAACTATTAGTTCAAACTTAAGTTATGTTTTGACTTCACAACGGCATGCCATTTTGTATTTATTTTTTTTTTTCAATTTCCAAGCTTAGCAAGTTTTCGGTTCTTTCTCGGAAATCTTGGATAACACGAATATATTCAATGACGTTATATTTTAAATTACTATAGAAACAAAACAACCAACCACGGTTCTTGCATACAAACTTGACTTTGATTTAGCGATTTTCGGCTAACCGTTGGTACAAAATTCATTTTTTCATTATTCTCTCAGTTTTTGTCAGTCATTCTCTCAACAGAATACCCGTAAACATTTATATTAGATGAACAAAAACTACAAATATTAGCTCACAAATAATATAGAAATGTTTTTAGTTAAATATTTAATTAATACAATTAAACGTTTATGTAGAAGCTTTAATATTTAAATAATTTATTTAATTAGAAATAAATTCAAACAACTTAAAAATGTAAATTTTAATTAATATTAGCAATTTGTTTGCTGGTGCAAAATTTTTCCAATTGACATCACACATTTTGTAATTGCAGACATCAGAGTTCTTGTAATTGCAATTTTGCTGTTTTTATGTGTAATTTGTTTGAAATGTCAAGGAGAAACTTGGGAACGAAAAAATGGACGATAATTCGGCATTTTTCAACAAATGGCTTTGGGTTTTATTAAAAATTAAACTTGTTACTTACATACAATATCCATGCGTCCTTCGCCTTGCACAGATGAAAAATTGGGTGCTTCAGCCGAAATTTCACAACGATATAGTCCAGTTGAATTAATAGAGAGTCCTCTCAAAAAAACTCTAGTTCTGTCTGAGTGTTCCTCCTGCCAAAGAAAATTTATTAAAAATATTATGTATATAAATATTAAAAAATAGTTAAATAATTCGTTTAAATAGTCGATATTTCTAGTCACTAGTATCTATCGTGAGTAGTGTTAAATTTTAACATAGAACACTGGGAGATAGTGTAGCAACTTCGAAATTAATACTGCTAGTCTGATGATTAAAAATTTTCCAATATAACTTATTAAGAATAATAGAAAAGAGGTTGATAAAGTTTAAACACAAAAAATACAAAATACCTTGTAAAAATTCCAAGATAGAAGCCACTAAAGAGGTTGATAAACAATATTTAGGTTTATATTCAAGATGTAATTAAAACAAATAAACATGGATTGGTTTTTGAAATACAAAGATCTTTTATTTTATTTAGAAATAATTTTTCTGAAAAACGGCATTCGATTTGTTTTCGAGCAGGTTTGCTTATTCGATTTTAAAACAAGTAATCTATGGGCACCCGGCTTGGAGAACACCCAGATATGTGGAATCATTTCAAAGCGAAAAATTTAATCGGGCTCAGAGAAATTATTTTAAAAGACAAATTTTTTACTGACTGAATTGAACATTCTAAATATGTAGTATCTCAAGTCCTCTAAAATAAAATGTCGTAAGCAGAAAATTAAATACAAGCCAGCTTCATTCCTTGGATGCTTTAAAATAGCTACTTGCTAAAACTTGAAAAAATCAATTATGAAGATTGATAAAATGTATGTCCAAGCAAACACTTGATATTGACTTCTATTAAGAACAACAAATTTTTCATTACAAGATATACACTTTCTGCATTTCTTTACATTAGTCAGGTAAGTACCTAGTAAAGTTTTTTTTTGAGTGGCACAATCATGCAATTCCTGCAATTCGTTTTTAATTGGTGAACTCAAGATTTTAGCGCGTAACATTAAAATTCTGCAATAAATTGGTGAGTTAAACATGACTTCAATACTGAACTTATAAAGTACATTTTTATTGTGTTTTTTGTATTCAGTGACTTCTAGATATTGAAACTTCCAATGACAAATTTCTATGTTGAAATAATCAGTGAAGATGCCAAAGTAGAAGTAGTAAAAATATGTATTTCATATTTTAACTCAATAATTTGCCATCCGAAATTTTACTGAGATGTTATTGTAGCGGTTATCAGCCGATAATAATCAGCCGAGCAATATTATTTACATGCCGTAATTTGGAACACTGACAAAAAAGTCTTATTATACCTTTTCGCTGTGACTGCTATGAAAATTCTATGGGTTTATTTATAGCAATTTAAGGGAAAAAACTAGTATTTACACTATTACTCTTATATACGATGAGACAGCACAGACAATGGATTCATGTGAAGAATTTTATGCTAAACGACTCAGAAAGCTCCAGGTCGGCTTAATTGTGGAAGGAAATGAATGTTCGTTAGAATTTCATGCTGCCTATTGATCAACCTCTATAGGTAGCTTACATATAAGGTGAAAGGCAAGAGAGTCCTTACTGAGCCGAAAACTGCAGCATGCAAACTTGTGGCAGAATATGCTCTAAAACTCAAAAAGCGTGCCTGGGTAAATAATTTATACCAAACACTAATAAGTGGGAAATAAATCATCTAATAAAATATTAAAGCAGAAATCTGATGCAGTGTTTTATAAAGCAGAAGACAGAACTGAACTGGGAAATGGCCTTTGGCCTTGGCCTTTTGCATAGTTTGGGACTTTATACATATTTTCTATAGACAGATACTTTTATATCATAAAGACTCAAGTCTTTGAAATGTTTAACGCAGAAGCTCAAATTGGCAGTTTAAAATTCTACATCATATTTACGACTATGAAAGTAAAAAAGTATTACTTAGCATTTTCAATATAATGGCCTTTAAACATATTTAAATTTTACATATTTCTTAAACTTTCAAATTGGTTATGATTTTATTATTTGAAGTAGACCTAAATTTGCTGCATATCTAAAATATGTCTGATTTGGTTTTATAAGTTTCACTCCGACGTAATCATTATTTTCCTTGAAGTTTATTAAACTTTTAACCATTTAGAAAAACATTTAACTAAAGCCACCACACTTCGTTCCTTTGGCTGGCCATTTAAAACTCTTCTTTTAAGTAGACATGTAGATAAATAAGTTTGTATTGTTCTTTAGTCAGTGTCTGTGTTTATTTTGAGATTATGTGCTTTATCTTTAGCAAGAATATAATTTCCTTTTACAACAAGCATTACTTCATTGTTAAAACAATAATTCATACTTACAACAACTCTTACACCATCCACTCTGTAGCTGGTTTTTGGCGGATTTGCTTTTGGCACATAACGATAGAATTCCTCATTATCCTTGTACCATTTAATGGCATATAAATCTTCGCCTTCTTCTTCTTGCTGCTGTTTATGCAATGTACTCTCACTTTCTTCTTCATCATCATCATCATCTTCAACATCATCTTCATTCGTTATATCGTCTTTATCGTCGTCATGGTCTCTTTCAAGACTGTCATCGCTGTTAGCAGGATGATGTGAAAAACTGCTGGAGCCTCCAATTTTGCCACTTGAACTAATATAAGTTTTGCCAGTAAGCGTGCTGGCACCGACATGCCCTCCACCGCCATATTTTTTATTATAAATAGAAGAGGAAGACAAGGATGATGAGGAAGACGATGTTTGTGTTCTTCCTCTGTATATACTATGACCATAAGGAGATGGCGGCGGTGTGTGTTGATATTCAGGCTGTTCATATTGTTGCGTATAATAAAATTGCTGCTGCTGTTGCTGCTGCTGAGGCTGATAATTATATTGTTGCTGATAATATGTTCCAGTGCCAGTTGTTATACTGCCACTTGCACTGCCTATGCTGCTGCTGCTACCACTGTTGCTGCCACTTTGCCATTGTCCTTGATAGGCTTGCACTAAAGGCTGAAAGTAAGGTTGCCTTCGGTTTGGTTTTTGCTGCATATGTTGGTTTTTGGTACGCACGCGTCTGTATGCTGGCACGTCAATATCTTCCTGCGACTCGTTGTTATCTACGTAATTCATTTTCTCCGATCCTGTACCGCGTTGATAGTAATGGTTATTGTAATTATTTCTGCTTCTTGTTTGTGTTCCACTGATTATTCCTCTAGACTTGTTCAATTCATATTGGCATTCAAGAAATACTGATTCTCCTCGTAGTTTGTAGGCAGGTATTGAAACTTTAATGAGGCGTAAGCCAAGTAGACCTGCGAAAATTATGAGAAAAAATATTAAAATTTGTTAAATGGGAATTTTAAAGACAATTTATTGCAAAGTTTTTTTTAGCAACGACGAAAACTTTTTGACGCGGCATTGAACTTTATTATTCCATAAACAAAAGATACTTTATTATATGTGTTTCTATGAGTTTTATTTTGTTCATTATAGTGTGTCACATTTTAAAATACTTGTAGTCATTAAAAGATGTAAAAAGAAAAGTAGATCTCAGCGGAGCGGGGAGCAGTCGGCTGCTCATCATCAGCCAAGGGACGATATTTCTCTTCTGTTACACTTTCAAAAAGATTGCTTTAAGAAAACATTTTAAAATAAAATAAGGCAATAAATTTATTCTTTGTACTTTCTATATTTGATTCAAAGTAGAATCTTGCAATATATTTTTTATTCTAAAAATAATTATCACTTTGTTTTTAAATGTAAGATATTTTTATGGCGCCTGTTAAAAACTTTTCACATAATGTTATTACAGAAGCACTTTTACTCGCATTCTTTTAATTATTTGTTAAAATTAAACTTAAATGACAGATTGTTCCCGCAATATATAGATACAGAAACAGTTGTGTGAAAAACCCCATTTAATGTTTCCATTCACATAGTTTTTATTTCAAGTAACTGGTTTCATATGAAAACTTTTACGATGCGAGAAATACCGAAACATGGTACAGAACGCACAACTCAAAAAGAAGAAGTTTGAAGAAGAAGCGAATGAAGCGAAAAAACCATTTACTTCCACGATCGTACTTGTAAAATGAGTGCCTTCTTTTGTTCCACAAACTCAACACCTTTCGTTTTGTAGTTATATATAATTTATAAGTTTGTTTACCTAAAGGAGGCTTCATATTACCTAAACCAGGTCCATAATCAGATCCATAATCAGACTATCATTATTGGATAACTTGCAATCATTTAAATTATTTGTGCTCCAAACAATAAATTTTATTTTTCTATGGCTATTTTTCTGCTGCTATAAACCACAGTTTAACACAAACTTAAACAAAACATAACATAAAAAAATTCTTTTAATTAAGTAACAAACCATGACAGCTTAACTAGCAATCATTAGTGAAAAATATATTTTCCTTCTAAGCGGAGCCTCAATATTTATTGTATATAATTTTTTTTTTGTTAATTGAGAAAAAATGACAAAGCAACTTATTATTGCTGTTACTAACAACTTGTGACTCTGAAATAAAAATTTATTAAGAAAAAGCTAAAGAAAGAATGATAATTTTTTAATAATTTTCAATTAACACATCATTAAAAACATGAAAAACAAATGTAATTTAATAAACTCGTAATTAGTTTGCTCTAAATTGCTATAAAAATTTAATTAGCATGCTCACCAAAAAAAAAGAAACCAATTAAGGCAAAAAAGCAAATTTAAATGTAAAAAATATAACAACAGAATGTTTAACATGGCTGCCATTGTGGGCTCAAAGGGAATAAATATAAGAAAAAATTCGAGAAAAACCAACACTTCCGAACTTAAAAACAATACGACATTAAGCCAACACAAATAAAATAAATGGATATACATACATACATACATACATATACAATCCTGCGATACAGAAAACCACGTTAATTTATTAAAACCGCGCAGGAAAATTGTACAACCAAAACAAAATATAAATAAAAACAGTTTTCCCTGCAGACTCAGCGTGCAGCAATATGAAAAATTCTTCAACAATAAGCACATACATTTACACAAACACTTTAACAAAGTTAATAATTTTTTTTACTTATTTTGTTTGTTAACAATTGCTGTCATAAAAACCAAAAACAAACCGACAGAAAACTTTCCAATTTATTTACAAAATATTTTTGTTTTAATTTTCTATCTTTAGTTCTATACTCCAGAGAACAAAAATAAATATTCAAGTTTTTTGCATATCTTTTGACTTTTTTTGAAAACTTTCGAAAATTACTTTGCAAAAATTTTTCTTGGACTGCTATTGTCGGCTTGTGGGTCTAATTGGTTATAGAAAAACTCGAGAGAACAAGTTTTATTGTATGAAATGTTACATTAGTGTTAACATTGGCTAATAAGACATTGTTTACTATATTATGCCTTACATAACCATAAGCGAGCTCATTGCCTTTTTTAAAAAGATCAACAAAATTTTGGGGCTGGCAAAAGCCAATATAGAATGACTTTTCTACTGCTATGGCTAGAAAAGTGAGCTGTGCATGATGCAGCATGAATTTTGATAATAAAATTCAATAATCTGCAAGCGTTGTTCGTTTGTAAATCGATTCATGTTTAAATTATAGACCAAACTGAACATATTCAACAGTAACATGTGATTGATTGATTTAAAAATAATAAATTGCATAGCAGTACGCAAATTGCCAGGGTATCCCACGAATAGGTGCTTCCTTTAGGAACTGCCAAGCGTTCCACAAAAAACCGTAACGCGATACAGTTAGTCGAGGTAGACCATTAACGCGTGCGAGAGTGAGACGCAAAACTCTCGAAGGCCAGTAAACTAATAGTGGCCTGGTTGCACTCAAAAAATCATTGCCAACGACGTGTGTTGTTTACTAGCCCAGAGCTGCTTTACGACTGAACAGTAACATGTTACACGAAAACAGCTAAGCTGCCATATACAGTGTTATCAATAGAAACAAAAATTTAAAAATAAAGGCTGATTATTTTCTTAGCTTGCGCTATGACCCACTGCCAGTGTTTAACAAGCAGAAGGAGCTCCTATAGCATCAGTTATTGGATACTCCTTCATTAGGAGGAGAGGTTTGTTTTTACTCCTTTAATGGTGTAGTTTCTTACTAGGACTTCCTCGTGTTCTAGGCCTTATCTTGCTTTGTTTTTAATGATTTCTTTAACCAGTTCTTTCCATTCCCGACTGATACGTCCTATGCCCGTCTTGTCTCTTCCACGTGTAATCTAAAAGTCCTTAAATTTAATTTATCAATGTGCAGCTTTTGCACATCTTGTACGAAGTTAATGTTAATGAACCAAACAAAATTTACAAAATGAACTCATATTAACAATAAATACAAATACTAATACAAATACAAATAAAAAAACATTTTCACTGGGGCTGATAAGATTTTGCTTAATTTGTAAAATAAGCCCAAGTGTCGTTAGCTTAAATGATTTCGATCCACCTTGTGCAGCCTCTGAATTTTAAGATTTAAACTATAGTAAGTTTAATATTGTTTATAATTTAAAAAATTATTTTAGTAATTTTTAAAACAAATAAATTTTTATTATGTTTTTAAAAAATTAACGACATTCGATATCGAACGAAATTTCCACACAAATTCAAAAACTTTCGTATGGGATTTCGTTCGATATCGAATGCCGTAATTTGCCCCCTGATTTTAATTTTGTTTTTATAAAGTTCAATAAAATGTGGTGGTATTGTTTGTATAAGGTATTAATATCACTTCACTGCAAAGTATTTGGATGTTTTAGAATTAAGATTTACGTACACATTTAACAGCCAAATTGATAATAATTTTTATTAAAATTACTTTTAAAATTTGTAGAATATTTAAGAGCCTCTACATCCTGACTTGAGCAATTAAGGTGAAAAGACCTAAAAAAAACTGCATTCATACCATCCAAAGTTATCCCCACAAAGCTTATTTAGTGACAAAGAACATTTTTTATTTTTTTCTTTACTGTAACACGAATTGAAATTCTTTTCCTCTGTCACACAAACTCATTGTTTTTCAAAATATCTTAATGAGTTTACAGATAATTAGCGGTAAAAAAGCTCATTAGGCTAAAATGGCTTTGTTAAGCATACAAGAGCATTATTATTCTCTGTCATTTTTCATTTAAAACGAAAAGATTTTTTGAAATACTTTTTGGAGTACATACGTAAAAAATAAATCTGCTAGAAAAGCAAACAATTAGGAAAAATGTACACAGGAGAGGAAAAGTTGTATAATAGGCTCGCTTAATTTTAGAATAGTATTAATTTTAATAATTTCATTTGCAAAGTGATGAGTTCTTTGATGATTTCAAATTCTTTCGAAATCATTTATTATTTTTGATTTTATAAACAAAGTTCGTTTGTGAGTAACTTTTCTTTTATTTTTATTTTTTTTTTTTAGCTGAGCCGATGCAACTATGTAAACTATTTAGTTTTGATGGACAATTTATTATAACTTTGGCCATTAACAAGAGAACGTTTTATTCATTATACTCTAAGTCAACAGGAGAAAAAACTTTCCTACAGTGTAGGCCTATAAGACCCCAAAGTCTGAAATTATAAAAAAAGACGATTTTGTGGACTTCGAATACAAAGAAACGTTTAACTAGAATACTTGACGTTTTGTAACACGTTGCTGGATTGATTCGTTTCTTTAAACTCCTATAAGGAGCGAAGGACTAAAACAAGTTCCTTCCAGTATTCTCTATCTTCTGCACGATGTTCAATTTCATTGCAGTTTAGGTTTAACTTGGACGTTTCAATTGCTATTTGCCGTTGCCAGGTATGCAATGGTCGTCCTGTACGGCGGCCACTCTATAGCTTGTTTACCTATATCATCTGGTGATTTTCGCAGGATGTGTCCATTTGCGTTTACAGATTTCGTGTTGGATCTGTTGTTGATTAGTTTCTGACCACAGGCGAATGTTGGAGGTTGTTGAAGAACAGTACACCAATAGAATCTTACGTAGGCATTTGTTACTAAGAACTTGTATGGCTTGTATGTATCGTGTTGCCGCGTTCCATGTCTCGCATCCATACAATAAAGTGGATTTTACATTTGAGTTGATCAGGCTTAGCTTTGTACGTCGGGACAAGTTCCACTCAGAGTTTAATTGGCCATAAGATTGTTGATCCTTATTTATTCGGCTAAAATTATCTGCGGTAGGGCAACCACTTTTATCGAGTGTGCTACCTAAGTAACAGAAGGAATCTACCTCTTCAAATTGGTGGGTATGATAAACCTTTGTTCCTTGGTTACATTTATAAGCATTGTTTTAGTCTTGCCTATGTTTATCTTTAGACCAACGGATAGTGCGGATTCATAAACTTGTATTAACTTCTCTTGCATATCCGAAAATGTGTGTGTTAACAAACAGATGTCATCTCCGTAGTCGAGATCCTCTAATCGACCTTGCAGGCCCCACGTGATTCCTCTTTATTGGATTATGGCCTTTTTATTACGGTATCGAGGACACAATTAAGAAGCAATAGTGATAAAACACAACATTGACGGGCTCCATTTCCTACTACAATTTTTTACTTTTTTCTCATGAAATATGCGACAGGTGGCATTTTCTTATAGGCCCTTGAAGAGATGTATTAATTTACCTGGAACTGCTTTGCATACTTATTCTCTCCATATGGTACTATAAGTTATGGTGTCAAATGCCTTTTTTTAATCTATAAATGTTAGGCATAGCGATAACCTCCATTCTACTGACTCTTTTACAATTATCCTCAAGCTATTTACATGATTGATACACGATTTATGTGCGCGAAAGCCGGCTTATTCATTTCTGAGCTCAGGGAAGACAGTTGTGGATAATCTAAGACTTAATATATTTGCTATCACTTTGTTGGTCACGTTCAGTAGGGTTATGTCTCTCCAATTTTTGTGCATTGTTAGGTTCGTTTTTAAAGTAGATTTATAATCACTTCCTCCGTAAGTTCATCTGAAAGAGTTTCAGTCCGCTAGACGTATTTTATAACGGGCGTCAGTAAGTGGGCACTGGAACTAAACACAGTATAAATGGTCAGTTCTAAAACTGCAAAACTCAAAAGTATAACTTGTGAAATGCTTTATTTAGTTTGGACTGTCCAAAAATTAAATCGAGTAAATTTTCGTCCTCGGAACCCTAAAGAACATTAAATTAATATTGTTTCAAAAATATTTAAATTAATTTCAAAACTGTTATGTCGGCTTGAGTTCAATACTGGAATTTTTATTTATTTTTTATTAGCGATCTATTTTCGACAGAAACATTAAGCAAATCTTTTAAAAGTTTGATAACTAAATTAGCTTATTGAAGCCCAGTGAGCCGAATAAAATCAAAAACAGTAATTTGTATGAATTTACTTAATTAATGTTAGCAAAATTAACTTACATAGATTTAGTAATTTTTATTTTCTAAACGGAAGATCAAGTACGTGATATATTTTCAGTCTTTTTATTTCATCGTTATCATTTCAAAGATTAATGGCCAATAGGTTTGCATAATTGCTCAGTCTTTGTAAATATCTGTCATAGAATTTGATAATTTCTTCTTTAATCGTAGGTATGTTAATAGCGTAATGAATATTTTTATTCTTTATAAACAATGGAGCGCTAGTAATTTTTTCGTATTTTGGACTGCTATCTTTGAAGAATGTTTATGTTCGAGTTGCTAGCTGTTTCCCAAAATTGTAATCCGTAAGTCCAAAATGGTTTAATTATAGTTTTATACAATATTATTTTGTTCTCCTTTGTCAAGGTAGATTTGGGCCTTAAAAGCCAATAAATTTCCTTTGATTTATTGTTAAGTTGTTGACGTTTTATTTTAATGTGCTCTTTCCAAGTTAACCATCTATCTACGTGAACACTTAGGTATTGTACAATATACTACCTGGAGAAGAGGACATGTACTAAATATTTTTTTTAACGTTATTAAAAGTCTAAGGAGATACTTAACGTTGTATTTCTGCATTTACTTCAATGCGATAGTTTCCGTAATTGTTTTTGGGGTTGCAAGCTACTATGATATACACAAAGGTACTGTTGGCTGAAGTGGTTCGAGCCCAGCTTCACGCAAGTCATAACTTCCAGCATTTTTCAGATGTGCATCATTAGTATGCCATTGTATTTGTTGTTGTTGGACTGTTTAAGTGATGAAGGCACAGCACTGGTCACTGAACAGTATCGTCAATTGATACTGGTATATGGTAGCGAACATCACAGCGCCCTCCTTCGTCGGTATTGAAGCAGAAATCGCCGGCGAAGTAAAATAATTAATACAAAAACATTAAGCTTTCTTACTTTCACCATCTGTCCTCTCTCACTATCCCTTTCCCAAAGAAGGTAACACACCTACTGGTTGGTAGCATTTTTAAAAATTCTCAGGTTAATTCAATTTTGCTGGTATACACTAAGTGTTATCGAAAATATTTAAAGTATTTGTTTATTCCAACTATGTATGTACATATATATTATTTTGTTTAACCGTCAAAATTTTCTGGTTTTAGCTCACTTTCATTTTTAAAGTGATTTTTAAACTATTGGAGTGAATTGTTTTAACAATTATATTGTTAGGATCTGTGAAGAGTTTAAAAACCTAAAAATATTAAAAAGAACTTAAATTTAAGAATAAGTTAAAAAATTATTTTTTTTATCTAGAAGCCGATGTTTCATTTTCATTTTCAAAACATATAAACAATTAATGATTATAACTTTTTCCCATTTTTATTTTTTTTAATAATATTTTTTACTAATTTTTGTTTTTTTTTTTTCTGCTGAAATTTTCTTAATTTTTATTTTTAAATTTTATTTTTAACCAGTATCACTATGTTAATACGAGTAACATAAAGTAAATTTTAAGTTATAAAGCAATAATATTATTTTAATAAACGTACAAATATAATAAATATAATACAAAATACTCCCGTATTATACTAAATCATTCAAATAATATACATACAGAAATATTTGCTTTGTTTACATTCCTCAACCAATCAAATTTGCTTGTCTTATTTGGTACAAACACAAGTCTTATTGTACTTGTTTCTCATAAGAGAACATTCCGTTGTATTTTTTAAGTGAAGGTAGCATAAAGCAAGTTCATGGAAAAAGAGAGTGCCTTGTAGTGTTTGTAATACGTACTTGTACTAAAGCCTAGTTGATAGGCATACTAATTGCCTAAGTGTTACTTCTCTTGAAAAAAGTTTTGATTATGTTTTTATCGATTGATGTTTGTTAGAAATATTAGTTTGGGGTGTCTTTGTGTGTTTTATCTGTTTAAAGTAGACTATCTGAGGAATATTTTCAGAAGTTTTCTGTCCTCTATTCATAAATCTTGGTCTCTCCTTGCAACAGTTTGGTAAAAATTAAGCCGATATGCATAACATAGATATTTCTCAGCAACCGCTGCAGATGGCTGTACAAAAGCTATTGCTTATACAATCTAAAAGCAGATGCGACGAGCTAGTGCAGCTGCTGCCAAAAAATAATACTTGTTATAAAATTTTTCATGGTTCTTATACAGGAACTCAAATGTATCAGAAGATAATAAATAGATAGAAGATTTGTGGCATAATCAGTCAATGTTTTTGTAGGCTTTTAAATTCCAAAATAACTTTTTTTTAAACATAAATATGTATCTATGTATATGACAACACTAAAGGCCTCATTAGTTTTCACTTTTCGTTGCCGTTCTGTGCCGTGCTTTTCTGTAGGAAATATAATTGAATTACTTGTTCTGTAAAATGAATCAGCTGTTTTGAAAAACAAAAGAAAAATATTGGAATTGTTAAAAAAAAATTTTCGTAAAGTTTTCTTAATAAACAAAAAGAAACAAATTAAGAAATGGAAAATTGAGTATTTTTTTTTTTGATTCTGACTCTAAACTTTCGGATGTGAGCGATGTAATTGCTTTACTGAATTCTTTAAAAGTTTGTACTGCTTCCACAAACAATTTGTCAGTCAATCAACAATTGCTTTTTGTTTTTCCGCCCTTTTGTTGCTTCAGAAACCGGGTATAATTTGCGTAGATGTGGTCAGCAATAACGAACCTTGACTTTCTAATTGTTCTACTTCTGTAAGAAGATAACTTGTATTTAGTATTGGCGGCTCAGGTGTCAAGGTTTGAACTAATTTGAAACTGTTGTCATTGGATGTGCATTCATTTTCTTCAACAATATTTGCCGTATAACGCACAATAAAAGATAAAAAGATATGAATGTATTTCATGTTTGTAAATATGAACGTTTGTACAAATAAATTGAATCAATTTAATTAAATAAAAACTTACGGACGCGGAGTTATATGAGGTCTCAAAAACTCTAACTGGATCATCAAATGCCAACGATGTCTAAACGTTGGCCACTACCGTCTCTTCGACTAAAGTAATTGGCTTTTCATCTTCCATTGTTTTTTATTTTAAAAAATATATAAATCTTTTCAAAATCTTGAATTGAAACAAAATTTTCTGACTTAAAAAAAAATTTTAAATTTTACATCACAACAAATTGTCACTTAACGTTCTATTCTATTTTCTACAAAATAGTCCGCAACAGAACAGAATGAAAAAGTAACAACAAACCACTCATACAGATTTTCAATTGAACAGAAACAAAACAGCTGATACGTAACAGAACAGAACGTACAAACTAATTCTGCCTTAACTGCATGCCTCGAAAAAATATCAGATCCAATTCGTATGAGCAATATTCATTATAATATCTTGTAGTATGACTCATACTAGAAATTTTTCAATTTTCAATCGTAAGTGATTGCGAATGAGCAATATTTAAACGCTGTTAATTATTATGCATGGTGCAATTTAATGCGAAATTTTTTTCTTTACTTTTGTGATTAATTAGCGTTTACATGCTACTGCCAGTTCGAAAAACTCAACACACTCAAATTTTTTAGTAATACACTAGTATGTGGCACCTAAATTTCCATGCGAGTGAAAATTTGGCACTTGCATGCCACTAAAAGACAAAATGATAAACAAATGGCAAATTTGTTGGATTACCAGAAAACTGTAAAAAGCTGTAATTAAAGTTTCATCTTGTTTAATGAATAATTTTGTGGTTTTCATGAATAACTGCGCATGTATTAAAATCTAATTTTACAGGAGATCCCAAAATAAGTTATTTTTGTGTCTACGATCTTAGTATTGAAAATTATTTTTTTTTATACAATAATGTATATTTAGCTTATGACAATATTTCAATTAATTATTACTACATGTACTTTATGGATCAGATCCCACAGCAATTTGAAAAGAACAAACCATATTAGACATCGAAATTGTGTTCTAAAAAAGCAAATTATGTCGATATATATGATTATCGCTGAATGAAAATAATGTCAGTTAGACCAGACAAAAGAAAAACAAATACACAAGTGATTGTGATTTTTATTAACTAAACAAATATCAAAATATAATTTTCAAAAGTATTTAGATAATATGATGTATTTTGCGCTGTATTTTTAAATTTGAAAGACATTTTTCAGAAAGTCGATGTTTGTCATCATACCACGTTAAGGTTGAAACTTATTTGAAAAAAAAGTAGAAGTTGTTTTGTTGTGTTAGAAAAAAGTGGTTTAAGTCCATATTAACTTTTACAAAAGCATTTGGTATCATTAATTTGAAATGTTATTCATGAAACCCACCGAATTAAGATTTATTTTATCAAATGCACATACAAATCGTCAGTGTGTTAATTATAGAGCATTAAGATCATTAAAATAATAATAAATATCAACCGCTTCCCCAAAAATGTGCCTATATAAGTCGGTAACTGTATTTTGTAAACAAACCAAAAAGTTAAAATGGACGCAATTGAAAAAATGTTCTCAAGTGTACCCTTAGAAGACATTTTGAAAATGAGCTTGCACTCGCATATATAACCGCTAAAGCTAATGGCAAGAGTTACGAGTTTTTCGAACAATTTTTCGTTGATAATACGTATATATCAATGACATGTCACTACTTGCAAGTATAATAGCAGCGTTACATTATATCATTGAAAGTAAATAATCAAACCACAGAAGAGGAATGTTGAAATTGTAAAATAAAAGTTGTTAAGCCTTTCCTGCCTCATGCTCATTGCATTGCGGTGCTTAACAAAGCACTACACCATTAAACATTCGCTCGTTCGAAATACTTGATGCGGCTAAATATTGGCTCGTTATAGATAAGAAATCTCACATTTTTGCATAATTACTTTCCACAATGTCAGATGGTTTGAATTAGGGGCTGAACAGGACCTGGAAATTTAGTTATGAAATGCATTGCATTGACGAGTAAAATGATCATATCTCTCAAAGATGCCCATTAAATTCTTAAAAATTCTTCGGTTGTACATTTCGAGTTTTCACAACGAGAACTTGAAGATGTTTGGTCGTCTTTAAACAAATAGAAAATGTGCAGTATGATATGCTCTTCAGTATCTTTAAGTAGTTATACTTCTTTTATCAAGAAATGCTGAGGTGATAAATTATTACACCCAATCCCGTTTTTACACGATTTTGAAATAACACGGTTAGCAAAAATAATCTTTTCTTGTTCTGATACGTCTTTTTTACACGGATATTTTCTGTTTACATAGTACAGACTAATGTATGTAAACAAGAGCTACTATATACCTTTGATAACTTTCATAACTTGATTGAACATACTTAAAATTTCAATCTGTGGTAATGTAGCGTGAACTAACTGTCGCTATAACCAACAATGTTTTACCAGTGCATACAGCAGTGTCGAATTGCATTGCCAGACTACAACTGGAATGTTTTGGTGACGGTTACTTGACACCCATGCATTTGTTCAGAGGCAACGGCATAAAGCACTTAAATAAATCTTATTTAATAAACACTTGCATGCATAGGTGAATATAAGCAATAATAATTATTACAAATCACTGACGAGACACACGCCGCATGTCCACCGTGGGAAACTAAAAGAATAATATTAACTAATAAAATATATCTTTTCTTTTCGCTCTTATTCTAAGGTACCCTTAAGATTTATTCTCATAACTAGTATATAAGACAATGTATTTTATTTTAAAATTCAATTAATTAGCAAACATCTTAAAGAGCTCCTCGGTGAGCTCTAATAAAGTTGGAGCTCCCAGAGGAGCTCACAATCAATTAATAAAGTTACAGCTTAGGAGCTTTTAATGAGCTCTAAGCAAAACAAAAATAAATAAATAAATAAACTTTTTTTTAATTAAATACTACAGTAACATAATTCTTTTTGTTATTAATAACAAATTTTTCGATTTAGATTTTTTAATTAATTAACGAGCTTGAGGTCACTTTTGTATAAAGAACTTATATATTTACTATCGATATTTCGCTACTCCTTTGATAGCTTTCACAGGATGAAAAATAATTTAACAATCAATATAACAATTAATTAACAAATAGTATAAATAAATGTATGGCTCGATACAAGGAGCTGCACAAAGAGATCTATAAAGTAGGATAGACACGTTCCATGTCTGAATTCGCTGTTAAAATAATTGAACCACTAGAACCTGAAAACGCAGACGTATTAAGGATATCCGATATTGAACCAGAGCGACACAAAAGACCGCACTTGCTATCATGCACTAACACCGAATAAAATATTTTGATTTTTCTTATACATAAATAAATTTTTTGTTATTTTAATTTTTGTTTTTCAAAATATTATTTCTGAAAAATAAAATTTGAGATAACTTGTGAATTATTTCTTTATTTTTATGTCTTAAAAACCATAAAATTTAATAAAAGCAACACTGTATGAAGAAAAAGGAAACATTTTTGTGTTTCATAGAAATTGATTACTTTGTTTTATTTGTTTGTTTACTTGTTTTATTTATTTATTTTTATGTAAAAGAAAAACTAACAATAATTAGCCCAAATAATACAAACTAAAACCAGCAAACAAAAATTAAGCTTAAAATATAAAAAACAACTTTCATAACAGTTTTATATTAGCTCTTTGCAAGAAGTTTGTTAAATGAAGTTTACTTATATTTTGAGCTTTTATGGCAGTTGTTAAAAAACAAAATGCATTGCAGTAATGATCCGTTTAGTTTTTCTTTCAATTTCGAATAAACAGAACTAAAATAACTAACTTATGAATAAATATCTTTTCTTTTGCTGAAATATCACTATTAGTTTTAAATATTTATTTAGTTTAATAATCTAACATTCAAAAACAAATCAAATATATAAATATTCCTAATGATATTGCAGTTGTTCGATTGCAAACTCATTTAAAACCTTTAAGAAGTTACCACGAACATGTACAGAAATTTTAACAATAGAAATTAAAAAAGGACAAAAATGCTGCAAAATTTGCGCCAATAGCAAATATTCCTAAAGAACATGCAAGATAATGTTAGTGTGAAAATATTAAATCGTATGATAAATTGTGTAGATAAATATTTTATTCGGGATTATTTGTCAGCATAATAAATGGATAGACAACATATGAAGGACAGTTTCAATATACTTTGTTATCAGGACATTTGTTGACAGTTGTTGAAAAATATAAGTTTTTATTTTGTTCAATTATTTTTTTTAGAAAACTGGCAATGAGTAAAAATTTGAAATTTGTTATAACAAACTATTGTTATAAGAATAAAATTTACCTAATAAGCAATTTTGCTTAAAAGCTAGAGATAAAGTTTTAGTATTCCAGTAAAGGATGAAAAGTTTCTTATATCACACTTTATTTCTAGCAAGAAGGGAAGTAGTATTTATATAGAATTTTTCAGTGTTAATAGAGCACATTTCAAACCCTGAATTACAGACGAATTCAAGCGATGAGTTTTTTTTAAATAAAGCTTTTAGGGAATGAAAATCCTCCATTTTTAAATAGAAAATGAATTAAATTAATAACTATATTATTTCCATAAATAATAATTAAATTTCACCAAATTCATGTTGGCCAGTGTAATTTATTCACATTTTCTTCTATATATAATTTTTTCACTTAATGAAAATGTGAGCACCTTAAATCTCGTTTTTTCAATTGAAATCATATGATGAAATTTGTCTAATTTATTATTAAAAAACTCTTGTTTCCAGTTAAATTTCAAATACTGAAAAGAAAAATAGCATAAAATCACAGCTGCCATATGAAATACGTAGATAAAATAGAAACATCTGTGACAAAATGTGTAAAAACCCCGACGAAAGACAAGCAATCATGTTAAA
This sequence comes from Gymnocheta viridis, assembly GCA_956483585.1. Classification (NCBI taxonomy): domain Eukaryota; kingdom Metazoa; phylum Arthropoda; class Insecta; order Diptera; family Tachinidae; genus Gymnocheta; species Gymnocheta viridis. The sequence continues at coordinate 83,957,765 of OY101440.1, read as the reverse complement.
AGCTAATGAACTAAATAAAGTAAAGTAATATGTATATAGAAAAAAGTTTTAAAAAGAATTGCTGAGAACCACCTTTTGAAACACTCAGTTCTGTTTTGTCCTGACCAGAACTTTCAGTTTTGGGGATTTGTCCACAAATAGGGGGAGGGTGAAAAAGGCAACAAATACGTTCTATGCATGCAAGATAATGCAATGCAAATCTTGGGGCTAACCCCTGATCTCGCACATTCGATTTACACGGCAGTAGCGAGGCAAATTTCACTCTACGCGATACTAGTATGGTGAACAGCCTTATACATGATATCATACCGGAATATACTAGTCGGCACTCAAAGAACTTAGAATTACCGACGCCTTGCGCACACCGACTGCGGCACTAGATGTAATCCTGTATCTACAACCGATTCATTTGATAGCATAAGGTACTGCAAGGAAATCTGCGATCTGCTTAAAAGCGACGGCGCAATTTATAGGGAGTATAGATTGTAGCAGTGACTAACTACATCATTCCGAAATTATCATTTAATAAGAAACCGCGCATTACTTTAGAGAAGGACGGCTGGTTAGCAGGACTACACTCTCACAATAGGAATTTCAATTTTTATACTGAGGGTGCAAAATGGAAGAAGGAGTTGGAGCGGTAGTATACTGCCGGGAGCAGGATACTCGGCAATCATATAAGCTTCCCGATTACTGTAGCATTTTCCAGGCAGAAATATTTGCAGCCAAAATGGCTGCTGATCTGGTTTGTAATCCAAGAACTAGAAACTCACATATTAACTTCTTTATAGATAGACAGGCGGAAATCAAGGCGTTATCCGCTGAATATACTTACTCTTTGACTGTTCAAAGGTGCAAGGACTCATTTGATAGAGTATGTACCAACAGGGTTCATGGACACCAGGGCATATAACGTATTGAGTTGACGGACGAATTACAGAAACGGGGATTTCAATTACCGTATAACAGGTTCATAGCCATTCCAATTTCAACTCGCAATATTCAGAGAAATGTAGACTCTACAACAAAGAGGAATTCTGAGCCGGTTTGAGGAAACACCGAAACGTGTAAAGTACTTAAAGTTATGTGGAGATCCTATGATCCAAAATAGACTAAACTTCTTCTATCGGTATCGAGAAAAAACTGTAGGCTTCTGGTAGGACTTATAACGGGTCACTTTTGGACGGAAGTATACGCCAAAAGGGCGGCGCAACTGACTATTGACAAATGCAGATTCTGTGGGGTACCAGGGCAAAAAAGAAACGGTGGAGCACACACTCTGCTATTGTCCCGAACTCATACACTCCAGAGCGAAGTGTCTGGGTGATCATTACTGCCAAGATCGCGAGGAAATCTCTGGAATTGGACTCCTGGAATTCGCCAAGAGAGTATGGAGTACTCTTTTCAAAAAGGAATCTTATAGATTCTACTTGAATGCCTACGTATAGTGGGCAGCCACGTAAACCAATGGAGTACTCTTAATATCGTCACATCGAACTAACTTTTTTATTTACGGCTAATTGTCTATCACGGTAACGCTTAGGACCAACATGCGTGGTCTCTATGACCTAACCTAAGCTTTGGGGAGTAATGCAAAAACTATAATAAATGACAATTTGTATATCCTGAAATTAATGAATTAATCACAGTCGTAATTTGCTATAGTTATTATTTTGTCATAAAGCTTAGAATACGGCTGACAAGATATCTTTCAATTCAACTTAATTGTAAGCTATTAAATTTTTTGTGTGTAGCTCATACTGCATTAAGAAAAATTTAATGTTTGTTGCTTCTGATGAGATAACTCATTTGTGTTTTGTAGCTCCAAAATAACAATTTATTTGATAGTAAAGGACATATTTACTCCTATATGAAATATAATTAATGTTGCACAGGTGTAGTTACAACATCTCGAACAGCGCGTGGTAAAACTGACTTATTGTAAACAAGTTCTGCTGAGCGTTTTGGGTTAGTAAATTTATCTCCATGATCTTGCGATCTATGCAGTATTATTTTCTGCGGTGTACATAAAATCAATGCGTTTATAGTATGATGAAAAAATATAACCTCTGGATTTAATTAAATGAATTAGAGTCAATTGCAAGGACCGCCGTCATTTCAATATATCAGAAACTTATCCCATAAACTAATTCAATTTGTTTTTCTCCTCTACTTCATTTCATTTAAAAACTTAATGCATCTTAAAGAATACACTATATACAATTCTATCTTAATCAAACTTGTATGTTGCAATAAATTTAAGAAAAAGTGTAGCGAATGCCCACTATGAGCAGTCATCTTACTGCTCTGAAGAAATACTCGTACATAATACTCATTTGCTGCAACATCTTCGTAATCGTAATTTATCTTGTTTAAAAAGATCATACAAATATATTGTACGCTCAACTCTTGAAAGGACAGATATTACTTTTATTTTCTATTCAGTTTCTGCAAAACAAGTTTTATGGGGCTATGACGCCGTTGCAGCAAACTAGCGATATGTACATTTCAAATTCATCGCACACAAGCAAGCATCACATTATATAGAATTTCCATTGTGCATTGATGAGATCATGCTTTTCGTGAACACTTGAGCTGTAATTACATATTTGTCAAATGAAAAAGCATTTATGTCGACTGCAGTGCAGAGCATCAGCACCACTAACAACTGCAGTTATTACAAACAACCACGAGTGTATTTTTTATATTTATATTTTACATGTGCAATAATTTTTTTAAAGAAGTATCTAAATAAATACTGCAGCATTAGGAACACCTACAAATATCATAAAAACACGTACAATATTCCGAACAATAGATGTATACTCATGCACATCAGTGGAATTAACAGAGTTTAGTTTATATCCTTTACATTTTATTTTGTTGTTGCTGTAAATTTTTCTCAATTCATTTCGATTGTACTCGCTTGCTCCATTTTTTATTTTTGCTTTTGTATGAACAGATATGACATTGCAGAAATAGAATTGCAATTCATATTCCATGCTGAGCACATACTTTGGTCTTTTAATAATGGTTGAACTGCATTTTTGAAAATGAAAGAATAAACATTTGAAATAAAAATGTGTAAGTAACTCAGGGAATCATCGGTAGTGGCTTAAAATATTTATGAATGCTTATTTTAGCAGGATTTTAAAACGATGAGTTCCTTCATAACTGGTTATGATTAATGACATGAGCCAAGGTGTTTGGCTATACCAACGCTTCACAAAAATTTATTGGGTTCTGGGTTTTTTGAGGCAGTTTTTGAAGGCAAAAGTAATCAGGATTTTTCGTTAATTTTTTGGTATGTTCCAAGATCCTTTACAAGAAATTTAGGGATAAGAACTTTCAAATCAGGTTAAAATTGCTGAAGGCCTTAACAACTGTCAAATTCCAAATAAAACAAAGTTTAGGGAAAAGTGATGCAAAAATTATAAAAATAAAAGTTTAACATAATAAAAAACAATCCCCTTAGGGCAACAATGCTCAGGATCTCAAAAATATGAAAGTGTATAAATTACTATATTCTATAGCTGCAGTTGTGACGAAGCCAATAACACACAATTTTTAATGGTTTCCGAGATATAACCGTGAGAAAAATTGAATGTTCTTCGAAAAAACGAAGTCTTAGCCAAAATATATATGATGCCAAAAAATCCCAACAGCAGAAAATTTAATTAGAACTTACAAATCATATAAGAAAAGGGGTATTACATTGAATAATTGCGGGGCAATTATGTAAAATTTCCCTTTTTAGTTGGGGACTGAATATTGCAGGATGCAAAAGGCCAACCTTCAAGGGAATTAGAAATTTCAACCACTCAAGGAATGGTTGGAATTGTGAGGGGGTTAAGGGATAAAGACGAAAGAAATAATTAGTTCTTCGTGCTTTATCTAACTGGTAATTGGGTACTTACCAGTTATAGGGGGTTTATTTTCTTTAGGAATTGATCCAGTAATTTATAGTGAGTTAATACCAAAGGGTTCCTTTATTGGTAGATAATTACAATGTAATTTTAGGTAAGAAATGGTAAGTATTAAAGGTAAGATGTACTGCGATTCCGACGTTACGTGGTTGCGAGTTCAAAGGTAAGTGCCTAAAATTGTTTTCACGAAATGCAGATCTTGAGAGAAATAATTCGGTAACAAACCCGAAGTCAACCGGTGTGACCGGTTGATATCTGCATTACGGTGAGGGCAACTTTTACATTTTAATAATTACAGTGAGTTCACGGAATAGACAATTCAAGTTAGGTTAAGTAGGTATAATTAACAATAAGTATAAGTATGGTAAGTAGGTAAATTCAATGTAAATAATTATAAAAATGAAATGAATACTATATAAAACACACATAATGAACATGTACATCCATTAATTCTCATCTCTTTCAATTTGATCTCGTTTTGTTTTTCAACTTTACTCATTTGAAGAGAAAAAATCTTATTAGTCATATACTCTTAAACACTCTTATTGCTTTGCTTATGTTTTTACTTGAACCAATACTAACGTAAGAGAATGTACGTGTGTATTTTTAGCATTTGTAATTGTGTTAACTTTAGGAGCCTTTCCCTTCAGCTAAATTTGTAACTAGTAAAGTTTTAGGACAGTTATAATACTAGTTGCAATCAGACTATTCAGTTTATGAGAATGAAAATACAAATAGAAAATATAAAAAACAACAAATGTAAATATTTTTTAAATTAATTTCAAAATTATTTTCCATTGACGTCTGATGAAATGATCAAAGATTTTAAGAAAAAACCAGGATATATATACTCGTAATTAAAAAATCTGTTTAGTATGTCTTGTATTTATATTTTTATTATTTTAATGTTACATGAATTTAGGTCTCTCCAATGAGCAGACTATGGAGGAAGCGCATTGGAACATTGACGGAACGCATGGAAAATTGCATTTAAAAAACAATACAAAGCACTGATTGGTAAATGGTTTATATATTAACTGTAAAATTTGAATTGTTAACAAAATTCTTTAAAATTTTTTCAGACTCCATTGTAAGAATAATAAGTGTGAAACAGAAGGTCCAAAATAAAAAAATAGACGACGAAACGGATGCTAACAAGCTTTCATTATATTATAAATTATATATTTTTAATAAAATTTAAATACATATTATTTATTCGATATATGTATACCAATACGTGTTCCTATGAATTCTCCTAAAGAGAAATTCTTGTTGAATAAATATATTGTAAAAGAAACTAGTGTAGTATACTTTAAAAAGTACTAGTAGAATTATAGTCAATTTTGAACTAAGTCAAAGTTACAGGAAATAACAACTAGTGACTTTACTAGTATAGGATGGAGTAGTATATATTTGTAAAAACCTCAACTAGTATAAAAGTGACTCAAATAATACTAGTAGTTGAACTAGTATATGACTATACACGAATGAACTAGTGGGGATCCTATGACAACCTAATGTTAAAATCGATAGTTCGACGTGTGAAAAAAAAAACAGACAGGTAGCTAGTCAGAAGTTGCATGCAACTAGTATAATTCTAGCCACAATACTAGATATTTTGTCTGCAGGGTTTATTCCTTTAATACCAGCCCGATTTAAAATATATAGTCGGGTCACTAAATCTGAACAATATTTACCATTTGGTAAAGGAACGAAGGAAATGGGTTGGCAAACAGAAGAGAAAAAGGTATCTAAAATTTTGCCTTTGCCTATTTATATAATAGATATATAATTTGAAAAATAAGTAAGTATATGAAATTAAACGAAGATAAATTAAAGTTTCTTGTTGCCCACCCTGATTTCATCGCACCTAATTTTATTGCACCAAATCATTCTCACATTAGTTACAAGACATGGCTGCTGAGTAGAGTCTCAGGTATTATTTACGAAGTTCTGTAGTTAACACATACACACATGTGGTCATTAAAATAGTTACTACATTAATATATATAAAAAATGCTAACATGTTTAATTTTTTTTTTTAGTATAATGTTGGTTGAGTTTTATGTCATCTGGTGTTCTTCATTTTACACATTCCTTAACAAATTAATATAAGTCGCTTCAGAGATCAAGCGGCCGCTGCGACACACCATATTTTATATTCTGTAAATACACTTTTAAAGAAATCTAACTTCTTGAGCTATTCGTCCTGAAAGATAATAATCATGTAGCCGAAGCCGCACAGTTTTTGATGAAATTTAATTATTTATTTCAGCTGGAATTGCTTCAGATAACTTAAAATCTTCTTGCCACGCCAGCTATGTATCCATTTTTATGAAGCAAAAAATAAAAAATTGTCAGCAGAATTATGATCTGTGTATAAGAAACGGCAGATCTACTGAATATTTTTTTAATTTTTTAGTAATTTTTCTCTTTGTCAACAATAGCAGTTAAAATGTGATTTTATTTTATTTCTTTAAAACTAACTGCCAGGCCCACTATGTCGATAGAATTCTTTCTTTCGTACAATTACGTTTAAAACAAAAATAACTTCTAAAGTTTTAAATGTAATTGTACAAGAGAACGAATACGTGTGACATAGTGGGTCTGGCAGTGATAGTTAAAATATGACCGAGTTTTTTTATCGGCCAAAAACTAACAATAATATTTTTTCAGGTCTTTTGGTTTCATATTTTATTTTTCTGATGAATGTCAGTTCTCTGATATACTTCAGACTATTATGAGCAATGAAATGAGTCTTCTGAACTTTTAAAAGATTTAACCTGCTTTAATATATTCTTTCCGTTACCCAAACTTTTTACTGCTAAAGACTCTCTGAGTAGCGTATTTGTCGCAATTTAATATATTTATTGTATCTCTTAATAAATTTGCCCTTGTTCAACATTGGAGTTGGTTTCGTTCACATTATCAAACTATCAAAAATTATCAGGTTTCTGGAAGCAGTAAGAAATTTGCAATTTATTTTTAAATAGAAAATAATTAAATCTTACAATTATTGCATGAAAGAGAGTGATTCAATAAGAGGAAGTACATGATTTTAGCGCATTTTTATGATTTCAACGAAAGACAGTTTTATGTCAAAAAAGAAAGGTCCGAAATGGAAAAATTGCGAACACAAGCCAAGCCTTGCGGAAGCGTACTTCGAGCTTCTTCACTCTTTGTTTTCTATAAATTATTGTTCACTCCTTCCCATCTTTGTGGTATTAGTTTTGGAAACTATTTTCAAAACATAATTTTTACTAGTGCATCCAGCGGTCAACTCAATCAGCCGCATTCTAGAAATTAATATTAAATATTTACATAAATTCATACGATAAAATACAAAAACAAAGAACATTCTAAATAAACAACTTAAAACTCTGTCACATTTCTATACAAAAGCAAATTGGACAAACACACTTGTACACTTTGTTTATTTTTCAAGTTGAAGCTTACACATGCATGTGTAATAAGTACGCATGGATTAGTAACCACCTTAAACGCTTAAAGCTCCTTAAATGTGGAACCGATTTTAATAAAATTAAGATTGTGCATGTTTTAAAATATATAAGTCTGTCAAAAATCGGTTCGGTATTACAACCGAAAAAGGAATCTAAAAAACCCGTTTAATAATATAGATTTTCTAATAAAGTGAACTTTGTCAAATTTACAACATAAATTTAAACTTTTTAAACTACAAAACCAAAGGAATATTATTTTTATAAAAAAATTCTGTTTTCTGGTTTTGGTGGGATTATTCTGAGTAAAAAAAAAATATAAAAAACAAAGTAAACATTAATGGAAAAACAGCTTTTTCTCCAGCCAACGGCGCTAGAAAAGCGCGAGAGTAATAAAGTATGGAATAATGAATCATCCGAGATAAGGAACCTGGTACTAACCGAAATTGGTTTCACTTGTAAAAATTCTAATTCGTTAAATAATAGTTGATATTTCTAGTCACTAGAACAGTGGCCATATGATCCATTCAGCAGAAGAAACAGGCGACCCTTTGCTTCGCTGTGGTTCTTCCACGAACAACTTTTATTGAATTTAGCTCGTTTTGGAATACTCACACGGTCCATTGCTGTTTTGTTCCGGCTCGTAAGCATATATATATGATCGTCGCCTGTCACGATCTTATACACGTCTCTTGAAGCTTCGCAGTTGAACTTTTTAAACATTTCCTTACACTACTGGATGCGAGCCTTTTTTGAGCAATTATGGGGTATCAAACGAGAAAAAATTTTTCTACAACTAAGTGTTCATGCAAAATTAAATATATTGAAGTGGAACTAATGTTCAAAGATACCTCTATCTCAGAATATGTCACATGGCGATCTTGCATTATCAGTTGACGCACTGCACCGACGTTTTGCGGCACAACAACTGATTTTGGACAACTTTCACGGAATCCATCGGCGATGGAACCACGATTGAATTCACTATACGAGCGATATACAGTGTTTGGTGCAAATAGTCTTGCTAAAGAGGAAATATAAAATATCGTAGCGCTTTTTTGTGAAATTTAACGGCAACTCTGTGTATTTTGTTGTTGGATTTTACAAAAGAGCTACAATATTTTGCATTTGCACTTTCGCAAGAGCATTTGCACCAAACACTAAATACCGCCATAAAAATAAATGATTTTATCGACACATTCTTATTAAGATAATCCACGTTGAAGGTTGTGAAAAATAATCCAACGAAAACCTTCTCTTGAAATATCCATTTATTTTTGTCAAATTGATTTTTTGAACTTACTGTAGACAAAACAAATAGCACTTGTACTTCAAAACGTTGTGAGTACGTTTATGCTGAAAAATGCAAATATTATAATAGTGTTGCCAGATTTTAGCTATTGACATTATTGTTGCCAGTTCCCGAAATATAAACAGTTTCCCTCGTATCCACCGTCACAAGTGGTAAAATCGAACGAAGAACGCTGATGAGATGCTGTAGCGACTACGAAATCAGTACTGAGCCGTTCTGCTAGTCTGATGAATAATAAATTTTTCCAAATAGTGCTTTCTTAATAAAATATTGAAAGAAATGGATAAACTCGTTTTTGAACTTGCCGTGAACAATTCCTTACAATATACATCAAATATAAGTTCGACTAATTACTTACAAACATTAATTGTTTATAACTTATGTACATATATATTTTATAATTTATCATAAGCTCAACTAGCGAGAGAATTAAAAAAATAATTAGTATTGAGAAAAAAATGCCTGTCCAGACTCCTCTATCCAGTTAAGGGTTACTAAACACTTTCATAAAAAAAATCATGATTCAAATCAATGCGAATTAATTTAATAGGTGGAGTGAAAATTATAACAAACACTCACTAGTGTGCATAAAATGTCAAGAACGGTAAATGAATTATTATGTAAAATATATTTTTAGCCTTTTCTATCGCAATTCATATGCACCAACGAAAAATATTTCTTTTTTTAGTGCAGCATATTATTGTCTATAACCAAAAAATTATTTGAAATCACCAGAAAATGTAAATGATATCTGCAGCCTTGATTCGAGTTACTACCAAACAGGAATCATACTCAGTTTGAAGCATATTAACTGCTGATATTTATACTACGTAACTCAATAAAAAATTACGCCTTTCAAGCAAAGTTTAATTCAACTTATATGAAATACAAATATTTATGTATGCGAATGAATAATAAATATTCTTTAATATTTCGAGCGCTCGATTTTATTTTTTCTATTTCTAACAATTTTTGTTACTCGCATAACTACTGTTGCGAATAAGAAGTTTACTGAACTGCAATGAATCGAGAAAAATAATACTCATAAGCAGTTTCAAAGAAAACATAAAATACAAAAAAATTGCAAAAAAAAAAAATAAACTCTTAAGTTTATCTATTACTACGTTCCAAGTCATTCATCTAGTACTCTGAGGATGGATATTTGCAGAGTGCATATACTACCACAATTACATCCATATAGATCTACTCCCTAAAACCATTTCCTTACCCAGATACGCACGTATAAACATAAACTCATAGAAATACGTATATACAGATGTATGTAGACGACTTTATATACAAATATACAATTTTCCTTTAACTGCTGGTTAAATTTTTTAACATTCATTCTGTACTAGTATTACTCGTACATATTGGTATTTATTCTGGTACTCTTTAAAACTACAAGTGTGCGGTTAAGTACATAAAAAACGTGTGCAATTTCACAAATTCATTCCTTGCTCCAAAGTGGAAAATGAGAGTTTATATGTGAACAAAACGAAAGGGGAATATAAATAAGAGTTTGGTTTTATTTATGACAACATCTGTTAAATTTGTCATCTACTTTAGTTAATAATATTAATAGTAGAACGCCAACCAAGTGTATTGAAAAGCGAAAATGTATGATTAATTTTGTAAATTTGGCAAAACAGAAAATTAAAAATAAAAATTAATCATACAATAATACGCATAACAAAAAGGATAAGTACTTACTTTCTTTATTTTTTTAGAAAAAATTTATAAATTTGAGTAATAATAAATAAATGCTTCATATTTTCATTTTATTTTCAACAAGAACTTTGCTTTTTAATTGTGGCAACACCAACAACATGATAGTTTTGACATTTCGCTCGAAAATTGCATTAAAATAATTAAAATCCAATATGAAAATGGTGGATCTGTTAAAGTTGCATTTCTTAAAATTTGTGATATTTTCGGACAACATAATCGTCCTTCTGCGGTTGCTACTAAGAATTTGGTCGTTAAATTTGAGTAGACAGGCTCGATATAAAATATGCCTGCTCAACCGGGTCCTTCCACTAAAAACACTGCAGCCGTAATCCACAGAAGATCCGAATTTGTAAATTTCTCATCGTTCTCAACGATTAGGGTTATCCAAAACCACCACATGGCGAATTTTGCGTAAGGATTTAGCTTTGAAGCCTTACAAGGTTCAACTGCTTCAGGGATAGAAGCCGACCGACCATCCCCATCTCCGTAGATTCGCTCAAGTCATTCAGGAACAACCCGCTGCTTTTCCTGAAAAATCATTTTCTCAGACGAAGCCCATTTTCATTTATCTGGGTACGTCAAAAACCAAAATTGCCGCATTTGGGTTTCGAAAATCCTAGGGCCGTTGAGACCCTAAAGTATCGCTTTTGTGCCAATGACACTTTTTATGACCCCTTTTTTAATTTATCCTTTTGTATCAATTTAGCCAAATCTATACCTCTTTTTGACGCTTCTTGAAAATGAGTAAAAGTTCCAATATTAATAAACAGCAAGACGAATGTACGTAAAATAACTAACGTAGAAAAGTTTTGGTTCGAGATAGGATATTGTAAAAATGATTTCATGAAAATATATTTTCCAATCTATATGAATTCGTTACATATATATTTACTTTGCGTAATAGTAGTGCTTCCGGTGAATGAATTTTTTCAAAGCTAACACTAATTAAAAATAAACTAACAAGCGAACTTGAAATAGAAACTTGTAAAACTTTGATCGAATCGGAGCTGCAAGAAGAATTGAAGAATTAATGACAAAAAATATAGAATAATGGCCTCATTCACAAACGATTAATAAAGTTATTGCAGGTTTAATGTTGGATTTTTATAAGGGAAACCCGGTTTTAATGCACACATTAAATTTATTAAGCGTTTGTGAATAAAGCCATAAGTATTTCTACAAAATGATAAACATTATCAAAAGTTTTTGTAGAAGTAACCCAGCTAGCATTGGATGTTTGTTAGACGATTGTGTTTCATATACGACTCCTAAAAGAATCTTCTGATGATGATCTGGCGAGTAAGGTTAATAAAATCACTTAATTTTTTCTTGAATAATGCCTTTTTACACATTTTCTGACACGCTTGTCTTTTAATCTTGGAATGTTTAATATGCAAGCCGTAAAAAACTTCTAATTATTATTTGAAGAGTACGAAAACAACAATGTTACACTTTGTTTAACTACACAAATCTCAAACTATTCCCTCTACGATTAATATAAGCATCTTTCGCTGTGATATCGAAGAATATTATAGAAGAATCAGTTCGTGTAACAGTTTCTTCCGTGCAAGGAATCTTCTACGATTAATAAATGCGCTCGTCGACTATCAAAAACGTTTTTCGTGAGATTCCCAGAAGGCTCTCTCACGATTGAAAATGCCAGCTGGGATTTGGCATTATCAATGACAACAAAACGCGATATTGTCTTAGATTGGCTTCGGTTTTGTCGACAAAATTTTTGTTAACGACTAAATGCAAATTTTCAACTGTCACGGTTAAGTGTTCAATAAAAATATTTGAAATGGAGAAAAAAATTAAAATTACTACCAATAAACAATTTAAATTGCTAATACAACAGCTTGAAAGTAATCCAAGTTTAGCCAAAGGATTTCATAGGGGCCCGAGTGGTAATAAAGAAGAATGGGAAGAAAATAAGACGAAGCTAAATTCTATTGGACCACCAATTAGAGATAGCGATGGTTGGCAAAAGGTAATTCAAAGTTCTTCAAAGCATACATTTTAAAACGTGTCTATATATAAATACATGTGTTCAGGTTTGGAGAAATTTTAAATGTAAATTTAAAAAAAGTTAACGAACAACAAGGCAGACCCCAATGCAACAGATGGAGTCCTGTGCAAATTATTACCACTCTCACCTTTGGAAGATGCTGATTCTAACTTGCTTCAATTTGAGAAGCAATTGAATCCTGAAGGTGTTGCCCAAGGTATACAACAATGAACTGATGAAACTTCACATGAAAATGTACCTACAACAGAACAAAGAATCTGCGAGAATTTTGTGGAAGTTCCATCAACTTCCGCATATGCCATTGAAATAAAAGAAGAGCCTACTTCAATAAAAAGAAAATCAAATGACCAACGAAAGGAATTATTTGAAAAGCACAATTCTATGCAAAAGGAGGATTTTAATGCAATTTCTAAAACAATCAGCGAAGTAAAAGACTGTTTAAAAGAAATAAGCCAGCATCAGAAAAAAATATGTGACTATAAAAAAAAACTGTAGAAGAAATAAAGACAGTTTTAAAAGAAACTACCCGGAATCGACAACAATTGAAACATAGCTTTTAAATTGCAATAAAATTTAATAAAATAAACTAAAGAAACAAATCAAGAAAACGTCAAAATGTATAGTGATGATATTTATGTTTTTCACTTTATCGATAACAAGGCAACGTCAACACAATATTTTTAGTAAATACCGATATAGAGTTGACGTGACAGCGTTGGTATATCGATGTGACTGCAACAAAATGTATTGTGTTGATGTCGACGTTGACATTTGCGAAAGGGGTGAATATAACTACTATAAAAATGTACCAGTGAATTGTTTTTTACTTTGTTTGTTCATAACTTTTGATTAAATGTAAGAGAATGGATCTTATACTGATAAATGTTTTATTTAATGTCGGCAATTATGTATGGAATACAATATCAGATAAATGTCCGCCTCTGTTGGTCTCATAAATGCGAGCCCTTTTAAGCACATTTTTCATTACATTCTCAAACATTTCACGCGGTATTTCATTAATTTCATCGCGAATATTTTGTTTAAGTTGCTCAAGCGTTTCTAATTTGTTTGCATAAACCTTGCTTTTCTGATATCCCCACAAAAAGAAGTCCGCAGTAGTCAAATCAGGCGACCGTGGAGGCCAATCAACATCACCGTCTTGTTGATACCACATGTTAATCAAGCCCAAAGCATGCAGTTGTGGCATTAAAAAGTTTTCAATTATATCACGATATCGCTCCCCATTCACAGTTACCGTTACGCCTACTTCATTTTCAAAGAAGTTAGGTCCAATGATTCCTTTCTTGAGCAGCAGTAATGTTTTCAGCCGATCTTGCAGTACATTATTGTCCAGACTTGGGCCTATCACCTACAGACCCTCTTTCTTCGAAATCATTCACTATACGATAAATAGTGCGTTTTGTAGGCACCTTGTTTCTCCCAAAAATTTTACGTAACTTTGTCATCGTCACAGTAATCGATGATTTTGATAATAATAAATTTGCCACTTGTCTACATCACGACTGTCGAATATGAACTGTTACGACTACTTTACGGCGGACACTCTGTATAAAAATATTTTCTATATTTGATGCGACACATTTTTGAACAGTAACTGACAAATAGTTAATAATAATTGGTATACCCTTCTCCGAAAGATTTCGAAAGGGGATATATAGGGTTGTCCATTCATTTGTAATAGCTACATTATTCATTGAAGACACCATAAAGTGCATATAATTTGTATCCTTTTAGATAGAGAATTCGAGTGAGCGATGCGCGTCTGTCCGTCTGATAATTTTGATGTAATTACCACGAAGTATTTGTGTGTATATGTATTTTCCAACTCAGATTTTCTATACAAAAGTTTGCTCGCTCAGAGCTGGGAACTGCGTATTGATGAAAGGGGTGTGTGAGTTAGAGTATAATATAATATTATGATTTGTTGAGTTTCGTTCTCCATCTCTGATTTTAATAAGAGCGTGTTCATGTTTGATTGTGATTGATAATATGGGTTGGTCACCGTGGTTAATGGCCTGCATTTGATCACCTTGATCCATGGTTCCAAAGTTCGTGGTCCGTGATCAATGCTCGTGTTTCGTGTTTGTGATAAACTTAGTGTTTTGTATGTGAATAGCCCCTAATATGCTGATGATAATTGTAGATTAAAAATTATTTAACCGCAAAGAACAAACATAGTCAACGTAAATTCTATTCCGTGAGCGGGCCAGGCATGTTAATACAGTTTTAATAGAGAAATACAGGTGTTGCGGTTTTTTTTGTTTCAAAAAATAATGTAATAATGAAATCATTTTTAAATGCAACTGGGGAGAAAAATGTTTAACCTTGTACTAATTAACAGCTAAGACAAATATAAATAAATACCTTTTGCATGCCGCATATTTTTTGTAAATTTTTTTATACAGCTGAGAGAAATTATGTTTTTAACCACCAAGAACAAATTGTTTTGTTTTTAAAATATCTTTTGCATGCATTATATTTAAAAAGTATGTTTCATGCTGCTGAGAGATATATTTTTTTTAAACCGCAAAAAAATAGTTTAGTTTTAAATAAAAAATGATTAATGTTGAACTTATTAATCACTATTCCATAGAACAATTTGTTCATTATACAAATAAAACAATTTAATTCCAAAATAAAAATAATAAAAAAAACAAAAATATGAATTAATTTTATTAAATTAGATTTTGTTGAAATTAAAATTTTTACATTTCATTAAATTATAAAAGTTGATTATGCTGCTGGCTTCATCTTCGGCTTTGTTGCTTCGAAGTTTACAATAGAACCACTTACAGGTGATACCGATGTTGTGATTGTATGTTAATAAGGTTAGCTTTATCTTCATCGAATATTATATGAGAGAATGATTTCAAAAAGTTGTATATTACTTTCAGCATCATGGTACTACCGTCTCTGTTGAGAATCGATATGCAAGATAATGTGTTTCACGTTTATGATTTCTTTCTCCGGTAAATATGTCTCTATTGAAGACAACACAGTGGATGTAAAGTTTACGATATTTTTACTTACTATAATATCCACAACGAAGTCTCATTTTATGGTAAAAATATCTTATATTAAAATAACACTAGAAAACTTAATCACTTTTAAAGAAACGATCGATGTTATTCTTCGTGAATTTTGCTTGCAAGGAGTAGAGTTGTTGGTGTTGTTGAAGTTGTTGTTGAAATGTCCAGTTAAATTGCAAAATGTATTCTTACATTCAGTGTTTGATTTGAGGGCTTAAATTGAAAATTCGTATATCGTCGCGAAAGCAAATGTTTTTTACTACCATAAAAACCAAATAAGTCAATTTCATAAAAATGGCGCTTACGTGTTTTAAGAAGGAACATGACGATATTCGCTTATTTCACTATCTAATGAAGTATAATTGTTATGAATCTATTGCTGTTGCTGTCAATATGAATAAGGTTGTGTATTACACCTTATAATATTAAATTACGTTAGGACGATCATGAGTATTGAAAGGTATGAATTCATTATAATTTTGCTTTAATGTCTAATTGTGTACTAATTGTCTACTAAATTATAATTCAATAACCGATTTAAATGTTTATCTATAACTGTTAATGTTTTTAACATTAATATGTTGTACATTTCGAGATTAGTCTCTTTCTCGTTCATATTCATGATATTCAAAACAACATACTCGTATTTTCAGATACAATAGGTACAGCGAATAGGTATTTCAAAGTTCTCATCATCATATTGAACATAAAAATGTCGATAAAATGACTCATTATTATCTATAAGCCCCGGACCAAATTCTAGTACTTACGAGATTTCGGGCAAATCTTGTTGATTTTGACTAGATTTCCGATTCAATATCTACAATATCTACTTCTAGAAGTACTCAGTGATGCAACTGTGTTTTTTTGCCAAATTATACTGAAAAATACTACGCTGCTCAATAATGATTCTTGGAAAGGTGTGCTCGCCAGCTGTTTTGCAATTGATTGAAAATTTTTTTAATGGAGCTTAACACATGAAAATAAACGAAATCATGAAAAATATCACGAATAACCCGGTGTAAGCGGTATAAACTTTGCTAGATATTTCAATTGAAGTCTATTAGATTTCGTGCTGGTGTAAATGCACTATTATTCATTTCTTTTTCAATAAGTTTTTTGCGAAATGCTACTACAATATTGCATCATCTACGATAATTAGTTTTTCTGAACCTAAATGCGATTCATGTGTTATTAGTGGAGAACTAGTGGTTTCTTTTATAAAATTGTGATTAAAATATGTGAAAAAGGGAGGATTACTATTTTTTTCATCT
This sequence comes from Gymnocheta viridis, assembly GCA_956483585.1. Lineage (NCBI taxonomy): Eukaryota > Metazoa > Arthropoda > Insecta > Diptera > Tachinidae > Gymnocheta > Gymnocheta viridis. The sequence continues at coordinate 83,940,985 of OY101440.1, read as the reverse complement.
TCTCCTTTTGATGATATCGTTGCTGATGTTATTTTTCACCTTTCATCATCTATTGTCTCTAGTGGTTGACTTTCCTGTAATATTACGAATAAGATATTTATTTTTAGAGTCTGTTTATTGGAAAGACTAAAGTTGAATTCAAGATTTTTTGAATTTGATTGAATTTTTGGAGTATGGATACTGTTTATCGGTGACGAATTACCAATAAATATTCTTAGTGTACCAAAAAGCAATATACATATAAAAAAATTTTATTTTGTTTTTATATTAAGTTTCCGTCCTGATCGAAAACAGTGTTCATTGAGGTTGTATTTAAAAGCAAATAAATTGCGTTTGCATAAATAATTGAAATGATAATTTTTGCAAGCGGTGAGCAATTATTTTGCAATCAACTCGATTTTGAGTAAACACTTCAGTGATAAATGTGTTGACGGTAAAAAATGTATCAACAGTAAAAAAAACACTGACACCAAACAAATTGATTGATGCGACTCGGTTTCTTGGCTCCAAGTTATGTCAGACCATCCCATCAGAACTTACACATATATAAAATAAAATTTACTGTATGTACAATGAGAAAAAAAGCCGAAACTGCACCAGCAAAAAATAAATGAATGAGTTTAGAATTAAATAGTGTTTTCATGATTTCTTAAGAACTTGTTTCTTCGAATGCATTCATACTGCCATCGTAAATTTTAATAGGTTATAATTTATTAACAGATGCCAAAAAAAGTATGCAACTTTGCATTAAGTATCCAGCGAGAAAAAGCATGCAGAAAAGGAATTAAACCATCACGAAAACATATTTTCCAGGAGTTAGTACAAATGCAACAAGTTTTTGTTTCTTAAAATAGTTCTTAAATAAGTAGAAAAGGGGTCTTTTAAAGTATTCCATCTGAGGCAGCATATTTTATTTAAATTTACATGAAAAACATAGTCGAAGTATCGAGTTTTCGTTGGCACAATAACTCATTTAAATCACAAACAGTTTATTTAAAAGTGAACGCATGACCTCTAATGGCATAATGATGTTAAAATCATAAATTTTTTGTGAAGCAGTACAATATGAGCCCAACCCATGATTTGAAGTGTCTTTTTTTGTGATGTAGTATTGAAACGGTAAGAGTTGAGGCCATTTCACACTATAATACAAGTATTACGTAAATTAACGAAAATACAACGCTTATTATATTGTTCTTTGAAAAACATAAAAAAACAAGTAAGAGAGATATATTCGGCTGTGCCGAATCTTATATACCCCTCACCATAGTATGGAGTGACAAGAGAAGTCACAATCACGAAAATTCACGCCCACGAAATACGAAAAAAAAAATAATAATTTAAATGAAAAAAATTACATTAAAGCAAAAAAAATTGCCACCACCGTCTCACGGACGCACCCCCATGTGATGGAAACCAAAAATTACTCATGATCACGCGTTATTGGTTCTAATCTCTATTTAATATAGGCTGATTTCATAAACACAGCTTGCAAAGCAACACTGGAAGCATGAGTTTACAAGGCATTCTATTTACATTACAAGGCATTTCGTAACAAATTTGTAACACATTCTTGCCTTGGGTGCATTATAAAAATATTAACATCCCCTTATTAGCACTTATATAATTTTTTACACATCCAAAAAGTGTTTTAACGTCTTTATCAAAAAGCCAGTGGTCTTCGACTAAACAAAGAAATGGTTTGAAACGTAAGAACAGGTTTAATAATGAAGACATTCTCCCAAATTAGATAAAAAATATCGACACCTATTGCATAAATCTGCTAGTCTAATGATTAAAATGTTCCAATATTATCTTCATATTGAAAATAATTTATAGCTATAAAAAATTCTTTAAAAAACGAACTTTTTCAAATAACAAGTAAAAGTAATAAAAATAACTAAACTTTGGGTGGTTCAAAATAAACAAAATAGTGAGTTTATGTGTTTAGATAACCAGATTTTAAATTCACTACTCACGTTTGATTTTCCGTGTAGAAAGAAATATGAAAGATTATGGCCTGAAACTCAGGCAGAAAAGCGTGCTAGCCTTTGAAAGACAAAACATTTAAAATGTTTGAGATATTCATATATTTTTTGTAGTATTTTAATACCTGTGACACAGCTGAAGTTTTTACTTATATTTGCAGCTGTTTCTTATTGAACTGAAAAAACATACAACAAAGGAAATACAACGAATGATTTCCGAAATATCAGCACACTCCGCACCAGTGTTACCATATGTGAAAATTTATCTTATTTTTGAATTTTTTTTTGAGGTGCCAAAAAGATTAAAAGATTTTTTAGCTAAACAAAAGATTTTTTAATATATGACATTTTGCACTTTTAGTTTATTACTTGAGATTGCCGTTAACTAAACTACATACAATTTTCTTTTCTTCATTAAAAGTGTAAAGAAAGTTAACCGCTGCAACACTAATTACTTCTTTCCATTAAATTGCAACGATGTTTTATTTTTATATACAAATTTATTTACTTTATAATGAAATTCGTCGTCTGTATTTTAAAATATTTTAATACATTGTAAAAGATGAATATATCTGTTTAGAAAAGTTCAACAGAATTGATGTTAATAATTGTATATACACGGCGCTTCATCAGGTTAGCGTTCCCCCTTTAGTTCTACTCATAAATTATCAGATGAAGATGAAATGCAATTTTGAAATACTTGCCTAAAGTTTTATGTTGAGTTATGCAACAGTTTATTAAAAAATTTTGATTTTGACAGCGAATTTTCAAAATGAGTTGACTTCCTGGCACCTAATAATAATATTCAACAAATTGATGACGAATGGCGAGAATCGCTCCACTTCAACTTTAAAGAATATATGTAATTTATTGGATGAAAGGATTATTGCAACATTTTGGGAAATCATTTGAAATACAAATCAAATTCAGGTTATTAAAAACGAAGTCTTTAATTTTTCTAAGCAAATTCCGTATTTTACAAATCAAAACCAGCATTTTTCAAACGAAGTTCAGCATTACAAAAACCAAAATCAGCTCGTTTTATACACAATTCATTTAAAAAAGCCTGATTTTTATCTTTAAAATGCCGAACTTGGGATGAAAAATACTGAATGTGTTTCAATATGGACAATTCTGTGTTTGTTTTAAAATACCTGAACCGAAAATACTAACCGAAATTGATTTAACTTGTAAGAAATGAATAAGTTGCACTTTTCGTATTCTAATTCGTTAAATAATACGGTTAAATAGTTGATATTCCTAGTTACTAGTATCCACCGTCAAAAGTGGTAAAATCGAAGAAAGAACGCTGATGAGATGGTGTAGCGACCTCGAAATCAGTACTGATCCGTTCTGCTAGTCTGATGAATAAATTGTTTCAAATAAAATAGTACTCTCTTAATAAAAAAAATAATGAATTTATCCAAAATATAATTTCTTAAATTAAGAAGATATCAGTAAACTCAGATTTGAACTTAAGCCAAAAAATTTTCATTTCAATATAAACCTAAAAATATTATTTTTTTAAAGTTAGTTTTTCGATAAAAGTTTTAATTTTTTACACACGTTTAATTTTACAAAATGACGCCATAAGATTCATATATGTATACTACGAAAAACAAGTAGCTACGAAATTTTCTTTCCAAAAATGTTAACACAGCTCCGTCAATACTTTTGTTTTTAACTTAATTATTTGACGCTCCTTTATGTACCTTAAATCCAATCATGGAGAAAAACAAAATTTACATAAAATTGCGTAAATATTTATTTTTCCCTATTAATTTTCTCTTGCCAACACTGACCTTTCACGTCAACAATAGCAAAAGTAATTTTATGCTAAAATAAATTTCTGCCCTTTGCTTGTGAAGGAATGTTTTAACATGAAAATATTTCTATAAAAATATCTACTATATGCGATAATATGCATAAATTGTATAATTTTTTAAAATTTTATGTTATGAACAGGTGAAATTTACAAATTAAACTTCCAAGAAGTAATAAAATATATGAGGTATTTCGTTAATATAATGTGTTTTATTTTAAATACTTTTAAGCGGGGCAGATACGATAAAAATATTCATCTAGCATTGTGATGGTATTTGTAAAATTTTTTTTGTATGTGATGCCCTGATTGTGTTGGAAATTTTGATTTGACTTAGAGGACACGTACGCGAATTCCACACATTCATTTTGATCATGCCTTATGCCCCGAAGAATGTATACAGAAAGACAAATATTTTTTTTACACTTAAATAAATTCTGTTTAGTTTATATTTTTCAATAGAGTCAAATCAAAATGAATCCAAAATTGCTCAGAAGTCTAATATTAACGCAGTGAAATATGTGTGTATGTATACCAAAAAGAAAAAAAACTTTCAAGTTTCTCATACAATTTCCAATAACAATTCCTAAAGTACATATTGCTCATTTACTCAAGCAACGTCATAACTCGAAAAAAGTGATTTTTCAGGTAAAATACAGAATTATTCTCCGTATCATTTTTACAAATATATCAAATATCCGTATAAAATTTTACAAATATCTTGCTTACTCATCTCTTGAGAGGAGAATAGTGTTTTACTTTTCCATTGAGTTGTGGGTAAGTTAAAAACTTTAAAATTGTTTTCTAAAGAACGAGTTTTCTTGAGTTATGACGCTGTTTTAGTAAATGAGTGATATGTAAACTTTTACTTTTCAACAAAACTTAAAGAACATAAATATACTTATATTTGGAAAATGTAGCAATAACAATCCCAAACAGTCATTTGTTGCTCAAAACTTTGTACGTATTTCTTCTAATATTAAACGAGGACGTGTAAGAGGTTTGGTAAATATTTAAACATACAAGCGCACATACACACATATTATAACTTATGTCTCACAAAAAGATATTACGATTTACTTTAATAACAAATTTAAAAAGATAAAATTGTGGATTGTAGATATACCATTACATTGGCTACAATGTTTTAATATTAAAAAAAAACATTTACTTGAGCCGTTCACTGCACACCAGCAGAGATCTTGACAAAACGAATAATGCAGAAGTTTTTATTTTTGGGGCTTCTGTTGTGAAGAAAATATTATCTAACACTAACTTTAGAAAATAAATAATGCGAGAGTAATTTTTGTTCTTTTGAATTCAAATGTAACAAAGTAAATGTTTTTTTTATTTTAAAAATCTTTACTTAAAGCCTAAATAATTTATAGATTGTTATGACCCACTGTTGCTGTTGTTTTCATTAACTACTTTTTACAATGTACTAGTTCTAATTGTTACTATTTACTTGAATTTATGTACCAAAAAATGCAATAACAAAAATATTGCATTCTTGTTGACAACAACAAAACATTATAAAAATGTAGCATGATTTAAAATATTAAAATTAAATGTCACTTGCTAGCTTAAGTTATAATGGTCAGCGTGTGCAACAATGTAAGAACAAAAGTGTATCAAAAAACCAAATCAAATAAAATACAATTAAAAAATGAAATGAAAACCTAATACAAAACAAACTAACGACCAAAGGTGATCTCTTCCAACACCCTCTTTCACATGCAATTCTTAGAATTGAATCTAAAAATCATGTCTTGTACTGTGTAACGAAATCAAAATATGAAATTGGACCACAAAATTAAGCCATTATAAAAAATGCGACAGCAATGCTTCGGCGTCCACAGTTCATCTGGAAAAACTTCTAACTCACCTTTATAAATGTACCTTTTATAAATGTCTTCAACTTTAATATTGAAAAACGCAACTTTATTATTGCGGTATAGTGTATATGTGTACCGCAGATAAAGTAAAACAAATCAAACAATTGAACTTTTTTTATAAAAACAAATTTTACACGTAAAGTTTAATTGCCATCATAAAAAAATAATTAGGGTTTAAAATCTATTTTATTTTAATTTGTATGAAAAATTTTTAATTTTTTTTTAATTTAAAATACATTTCAAATACAAATTATTTTTAATAAATACCGGCCTAATTGTTTACTTTAAAGTTTTGTTTTTTTTAAGTAAAACACTCAAGTCACAAAACAAATTATATACACAATATATGCACCGCAAATTGAAACCTTTTCGGTACAATAAGAAATTATAGCACTTGAATTCTTGTTTTGATTTTGGTTTTAATTGTTTTTGTTGTAAAGTAACATACAATATTTTTACGGAACATTTTAATCCCTTAAATCGCCCAGCGGGAAAATGTAATGAATAGTAAACGAGAGAGTAATGTACACAATGTATAATTTTTCATTCCAGAATTCATTATTGTTAACACAGAACATGTCGTAGGAAAGTAATGAATTCGCAATGAACAAGCAAAAACAATACATTCCTTCTTTGTAAGAAGTGGTAATATACGTGGTAATCAATGTGTTATTTTTGTGTGTGATCAAATAACCTTCTCGTTTCCAAAGGATTGCATTGTTTTTCCTTGGAAAATGACCAGTTTTCCCGCTGGGACTGTTCTAATGGTGTTATTTTCTCTTTTTTAAAAGAAGGACAAAAAAGACCCACACCTTGAGGAGTTAGAGGGTTAACATATTCTACAAAAATGTTTTACATAAAATTTTACATAAATTTGCTCAGCACATTTAATACCTAAAATGTAAGGGTCACATGGTTTCTCATGCCAATTGACAATAGAATGTGCCAGAGCTGGGAAACTTTGACAACCCCACTGTACTGTGGAATGATATACAATATAAACTTTCTACTCTATCATGTAAAACTATATATACAGTTTACGTTCCGTGGTCCTTCTTACTGTTTAAAATATTTAAAAGTTTCTGAGTAGCAAGCTTTTATTTGCCATATTCTATCCTAAATTTTTAATATTGTTGTCGCATGATGGAGTAAAAGCAGGACCACATAAATGAGATTAGGATTATCATAGGGTGGCTTATGGTAGAGTGTGGTCTCAGATACCTCAGTTATGTAGGGAACCTGTAGACCAAACAATGCAGAGTCTGTAAAATTATGAGACTTATCAGCGTTTGCTTTATGAATGTACACATTCAGGGAAAAGCAAGGCAAGGAGTCTAGGAGTGCTATGGCTCCAAAGGAAACAGATGGTCTTTAATTTTCTAATTGGCTTTGTAACAAATATACAAACCAACAAAACCAACAATAACGACGATAATATATTCATAAATGATGAATTAACACCTCATAATCGAAAGCTTTTATGATTAGGCAAAACAAAAGCTAAGCAATCAGAATGGAAATTTGTATGATTTAAAAATGAACATGTCCTCGCCAAAAAAAATGAAAATTCCACTCCTATCTTAATTATAAACTCTTGTGATATTGAACTTTTTCTTTTTTTATTTTATAATCATAAAAATACAACATTTTATTTAAATTAACGTGTATAATATACAATCTGAATCAGTTGACAGCTTTAGTCACATAAGCAACGAACTTTTAAGTTATCCCATTTAAATATTCGTTCCCTTTTACCGTATACAAGGCTTCAACTCAACATTTATAAACAGAGTATACATTGATGAGAATATATCGTACACAAATATACCACTAAAGGGCCTTTCAGACTATCATACAAGTCTTCATTGGATTTTGTGTGAAAGAAATCTAACGAGATTTGTTGCGACCGTCAAAAAATCTAACGTACCATTACATATTGTTTTCACATTATAAGATCTCAAGTAAAATGAAAATAAGTGGCGGCTTTTTAAAATTTTTAGTAGTTAACGTATATATATACTATATATCAAAGTAAAACATTAAATAACACAAAATTTAATTAATTTGTATTAAATAATTTATTCATATATTATTAATATTAATGATTTATTTTAATCGATATTCGCTTTCTCAATGGAAAACTTCTTCAAAATATATTTAATTAAAAATTTATAATAACAGTTATTGTTTTCACAAGCCAATAAAAACTTATTCTAAATTTGTTTGAAAAAATAATTTAAAAAATTGTAAAAAAAATTGATAGTTAAATTACAAAAAAATACAAAATTACTTAAATCTATTACAAAGACATAAAAAATATTCAATTTCCTGTTTTATTTTTTTTATAATTTAAATCTGTAATTTAGATCTACATTTTCTGTATCCATTTTACAGTTAATTCGGATAAAATAAATCATTTATATTTATTTTCTGGACCTAAATCTTGAATAAATTATTTAATACAATTTAATAAAAAGGTCGAATAAATCAGAATAATTTTAATTTCATTAATTTGAGCCTGTGTATAAAAAAATCCCTCAACAGAGACGGCACGCTATCGGCGGCAAAACAATCGACTGTTCAATTTGCTTTTATGGAAATTCAACCCCGATCAAAAATGATGAAAAATGTTATCGTTTAGAAAAATTTCTAAAAATGGCAAAGTCTTATGGTATGTCAAATTTATTATCGTATTATTTGACTTTTTAATAACATTTTGCTTTCACACTATCACAATTGCACGTATTATTACAGTTTTTGACAAGTCTTAATACAAATTATTATAGTGTGAAAGGCCTTTAAACGCAAATTCTTTTGAATCTCTACATAGGTATATTATAAACATACAAACTAATGATAACATCCCACTTCTTGCAATTTAACGTCCCCCACGCCAAATACTCTTTATCTTGATATGTCTTCGAATGGCTTACAATGTTTAATTAAAGAATGTACAAGAGAAAACATAAACAGAAATTCACGAACATGCATCGATCATCTCTTTATAAGGCACAAACACATAAATACACACATTTTTTCATTTCTAATAAAAACAAACATTTCTGACCATTATTCTCTAGTTTGTTGTTTCTCTGAAGAAAAATCTATAAACGTTGATATAACAAATGATACCCAATACACAAAAATATGTAAATATAAATTAAATCAACAGATAATTACGACCAACTGGCACGAAATAGGAACACAAACTGACCCAAATATACTGCTCAACTCAATATACGAAAAATTTAATAAAATGTATGCAATTTCAAAAGTAAGTGTACGGAAAGGAAAGAATAGATAGTACCTAATCCGTAGATTAATGAAAATTTATTAAAAAGCTGTGAAATTAGGATAAACTTTGCAAAAGATGGTTATCATTTAAAAACAATAAAAACATTTAATGTTGATAAAATAATTCTGAAAAATTTTAAAAATATTAATTTAAATGATATCTGCAATAACTTTGCAAATAATTTTAAACAAAATGTCAAAAAAATCTTACACGATTGTGAAATACAAACCATAAATGCATCAACACAAGCACTTCAAAATTCGTTATACCTATACAACATAAACGAAGAAGAAATATTCAACATCTTAAGCTCGCTTAACATAAAAAAGTGCTGGATATGATGGTATGAGATCAGTGGATTTGAAAAACAATGCCGGTGTAATGACTCCCATATTAACAAAACTAATAAACCTTATAATTAACAATGCAATGATACCTGATTTACTCAAAGTATCTTATGTACGACCAATCTATAAAAACGGTACAAAAACAGATTATAATAATTTCCGACCCATTGCAATTTTATCAGTTATTGAGAAAGTAATGGAGGAAGTTCTATGCAATAGGTTAATGAACTACATAAGAAAATAAAAAATAATTAAAACAAATCAATTTGGGTTCCAAAAAGGTAAAAATATAAAAAAACTTCGTAAATTATATAAATGAACAACTTAGTAAGAAACATCACTTCTTAAGAATGTTTATCGACTTTAACAAAGCTTTCGATACTCTGTCGCTAATACAAATGCTAGAAAGAATTGGTATTCGTGATAACTGTATAGAATGGTTCCAAAACTACCTTACACTTAGAAATTTTTTTGTAAAAGTGAACAGTAGTGAAGAACAAAGTTTGGATTTTGGTGTACCGCAAGGCTCAAAATTAGGTTCCATTATCTACATTATCTATTCTAATAGAAATTAACACATTGAAAACATGCAAAGCTTTTGCATATGCGGATGACACAGCTATTGTAGTTGAACACAAAAATATAGATAACGCTACAATATTAATGCAAAACCAGCTTGATGTAGCTATAAGGTGGTGCCACGATAACGGCCTAATAATAAATGCGTCGAAAACTAAGCATATGCATATTAAGGAAATAAACTTTATATTCCATTCCACAGAATGTCTGCACAGAACAAAGATGGCAGATTTTAACTATGATGAAGACCGATGTTCTACAACAATCGATATCGTCAACACTTACAAATACTTAGGCGTGTACGTAGACCACAATTTTAAATGGATGAAAAATGTAGAGGAAATCCGCAAAAAATTGAGAAAAGCAGCATTTATGCTACACTATTTAAGTTACCGTTCAAACAATATGGTGTTACGACAAGCATATTTTTCGTTGTCTGAATCCCACCTTCGTCATGGCATAACAGCATGGGGTAGCTTATTGTTTACAAAAAAACTTCAACTCAAAATCAACTTCTGAAAATTCTCCAAAAAAGTCGCCCTATTTATGAACAAATTACTACAAGAAACAACACTCATTCAACTACTTTTAACAATAACTACAGCGCAGCAGACAACACAAACTATTCACAAAATATCATTTCTAGCAACTCTACAACAGCAAGAATTACGACAACAACGCAAACAACAGCAACTAATAAAGTTGCTGTTAACACAACCAACACGAACAGAACAACAATTATAAATAAAAACAAATCAACAACAAACAACAGTGCTAAGAATTACAAATACTAGATGCTAATAGCATCTACTCCACTACTTTGGCAACAGAATTCTAAAATGATTCCAGATTTAAAAAAAATAGACCATAACAATCAAACTCGTATGAACGCTGAAGGAAAATTCCGCACACAAAGATATAAAAACAAGTACGGGAAAAGCTCCCTATCCATAGTTATCCCAACAATATTTAACAAACTACCCCTTGATGTTCTTAATAATACAACAAATACAACAAATTATAATCAGAGGACAAAACTATTAAAAAACTTTTTTATATATCAGCAATGAATGCTCAAAAATAGTTATATTTAAATTCAAAAATACCTCTTACCTGACGACAAGCCACAATGGCTTGGAATAGTTATGAATATAAATGAATTGTAATCATAATTTTTTACCTTTAATAAATAAATAAATAATAATAAAATAATAATATTCGTAATATCAACCTGTTGCAATTAACACATGTGTAGTCATTTGTTTCCAATGCATGGTTTAATATTGACCCTATTCTTTTGTAGTTTAAAAGAAAATCTTAACGCTTTTAACAGCGCTTTTACTGAAGTCACTATTGTTATGTGAAAGTGATGACAAAAACTTTTGTCTTCATTAACTTATAATGTAAGTGAGTGTATGTTTAGTTTATTTTGCACTTACCTTGAAGAACACAACAAATAAGTATGAAAATGTGTGTATCAACTGCGAGATTCATTTTCACAGCATAATCCGTTCTCCTTGCTGATCTGTGTTGTCTTCAGTAAGTTTATATATTTCTTCTTTTTTTGTGTGTGCTTTATTTCCTTTCGATACCAACTGCAATCTTTTCGATAGACATGCAAAATAGTTGCCCGATATGTGTTTATGTATGTGTATCAACAAAATTTCTCATACAACCTACATGCTACATACTATTTTATCATTTTTTTTACCCGTTAGTCTAAATGGGGTTGAATACGTTTATGTATGTGTACGATTTTGTTTTGTAAGGTTTCTTTTGTTGCTTTCATTTGATATGCCAATTAATATCTGTAGACTTTTTTTCTTTTTTTTACCGATTGATACGTTTCCTATATTGTGTGTTTCTATTTGAGCATCTTTTTACCGGCAGCATCATATTTTTTATTTGATTTTTTGTTATTATTCACAAACTGATATGTTTAAAGTTATCAAAGTTTTTGGCTTGTAAAGCTTTATAAAGCGAACAAGTGAGAAATTTAGTTAAAATTCATTTTAAATGGGTAAGTTTTTAAAAACAATTATCCATTCCATGAAATTTTTAAATCACCTTATTTTTTTCCACTTAAAATTTTTTAAATAAACTTAACAAACTTTAGTATTTCCTTTGCAACTCTTAGTGGCATTTGCTTTAAGTATTTACATTAATTCATTTTTCTTTCTTTTCGGATTGTTCGCTTTCTTGTTAATTTTGCTTTATTTATTTAAATTTTTTTCTCCTTCACTTTTTTATTACTTATTTCTTGTGGTCTTTTTTATTCCTTGGTGCATTTATTTGCTTGAAACATTTTTCATTGTTAACTCCGTTTACTTAAAATACTTTGGGACTAGATAATGAAATTTTTCTAGGTTTCGACTTTTTTCTATAGAAATTGTTACTGTCTGCTTTTGACCAGGTGTCATTCAAAGAAAGATTTCTTTGAGATATATTTTTATTATTCTTCTTTTTTCTTATGTTGTATTTTTTACGTTTTATCTGAAAATAAGTTTCAATAAAAATTTAAGTTAGTTTTTAAAGATTAAAAATGTAAATGTATTGATTTTTAAGACAGTAATTAAATATTTTTAATTACATTTAATAAAATAGAATATATTTAGAAATAAAACTAAAATAGTCAAAATCCGATTGAGTGTTATAAACTTATTATATATTTACTTCGATTTTATTAAAGATTTTAATTTTATTTTATATAATAATTTGTTGGTCATATTATTTTTTTGCCAATCGATTTTTTGAATTAAAACTATTAAATAGATTAATAGCAACTGGGTAAGCGGCGGTACAGGAAATGCATTCTTAATGTAATTAAAAAATTAAATTTTTTTTTATGCTATCTCCAGTAAAAGACAAATGTCGAATGTAAAATTTTTTTTAGATAAAATTAATGTATCATTTGATAGGGCAGTATAGCAGATAGAATAGAAATACTTTAGAAAATAACAGTATTGAACCAAACACTTACAAATCTCTAACATATATTCCTTTTATTTCGGAAAGATCAGCAAGGTCGGATAATTTTGATACCAAAATACCATGTAGGGGTAATGATAATGAAAATTGTGATAAAGTTTATGTAGGTACAACAAAAAATAAACTTAAAACCAGATCAGCAAGGCATAAGTCTAACCTAAAATACATAAACTATACATTATCACAAAAAACAGCATTATTGCCGTAATTCAGATCACTATCTGGATTTTAATAATTTATCTGTTTTTGAACTCAGAAAATAAGTATAAACAGATAATTTATATAAAGTCCAATTTAAGAATTAATCTTATAGCTGATACCGACAGTGTAGTTCACAATTATAGAATAGAATAAAATAATACAATATTAATGTTTTCAAATTTTAAGAATTAGTTCATTTTCTCATTTTTCAAAAAAAAATTCAAACTAATTTTTCAATTGCGGACCATAATCCAATAATACAGGTCTGCTTAATAGTCCAGATGATTTTATGAAGCGTTGTGTTTTTAATGGCCCAAAATTGTGAAATTTTCAAAAGTTTTGTGTTGAAATCATTGATGGAAAATTAAATTTTTCTTCGGTACAGAAAACATTTTAAGTAGTTCTTTTTTGACCCGTTTTACTCCTCCAATAATCGCTTTCCAGTATATATCAACAAATACAACATAATAAAACTATTTTAAAAGAGTACAACGTCTTAAGCTTGTCTTTAAAAATGCTTTTACAGGTCTCGCTAAATATTCAAGAAATAAACAATTTTGATTTCAAATTAAGAACGATTTGCGATAACAGCTCGCAAAAAAATAATTTACATAAATGCAAAATGAAAAAAATGCCAACGGTAAAAAATGAAATAACTAAAGTGCAAAATTAATTAATTTGTAAATTGAATGATTTCTAATACAATAATTACAAAAAAATTAAATATCTCCCAAAGAAAGAAGTCCTAACAAGAGCGAAAGAATTCCTTATACAGAAAGTCTCAACAGAAATGAAGTAAAACAAAAGAATTGTATGAACCGCAATTTTAGGACAAATAAAATAACTCCCAAAGAAGTTAAATAAGTCTCAACGAAATTAAATAAGTCCCAAGCAAAAATTAATTAACTGCGAATACCAATATATTCACAATTTAAAAAGCCTCACAAAAAGTAAATAACTCCCCATAACAGATTTTAAAATGTGATAACTCCCAACTATATTTCTTTGGGTGTTATATTATTTGAAAATATTTTGAACGTAACTTCTGAAAAATAGGATTTTGCATAAAAGTTTGGGGTTTTCTCAACTTGAGAAATATATTAGTTCTTAATATATAATTGAAATTAAATTATTCCATAACAGTTAAATTTTTCATACTTTTAAATAATAAATCTTTGGATTAATTATTTACGATACTCTAATATAACGGATGGTTCAAGTACAAGCCGCTTTTTGATTAATATGTTACTTTAACACTTATAGGTTTCTTTTGTCCAAAATATTTATTATCGGTCAGTATAATGAGGACCAAAATTAGTCACTTTACGGATTAAAAACGTTTTGAAATATTGTAAACTTATTAGCGCATAAACAACAGAGTTTTACACTGAAATGTATTTTTAGTTTAAGAAACACTTTTTAAAATATTCGCAGTCTTGAAGAAGATCAAAGTAGTTTAACATTAAGGTCGGCATTTTACTCCGACTCGGCACCAAACATTTATTCTCAGCTAAACGTCAATTTGATTTCAAATTTTAATCTCAAACCTTTGTCTTGGTGTGAAAAGGGGTTAAGAATAATGTATGTTATCAGATAAAACCATTGTATTTGTTTCGATAACATAACATAAACGTAAGAACAAATACAATTCATTACTTGTTTTAAGTTAATAAAGGAAAATTACAAAGATTTCAATTTAGTACTGTGGGGTTCAAAAAAGTATTATTTAAAATATTTTTTTTTTGTACGGAACAAAAATTCAATTTTCCATCACTACAATAAAATAGAATTTTCTTTAACTGTTTTTGACTTTCCTGCGATTTTAAACAAAAATAAAACGCGTTTTTTTATTGTTTTATTGTCGTAGTACTAAACAGACCCGTATTATTATATCATGTTGACAACTAATTTTTAAATCAAAACGGGAAAGAAATTGTTGATTTTTATTTAATGTTTTTTTTAATTTGTTAATTTTTTGTTATTTAAGTTGTTTACCAATTTTTATAATCCTGATGGTAACGAAATATTGAATAAAATAAATTTGGATATTTTTAATAAAAAAGTGACCTCAAGCTCAATTAGAAGAATAATATAAATACTAAAACTTTCATCTATTTGTAACTCACCGGCAAGATTTTAAATGCAGAAGTCCTGTAACTTTCACATGGCATCAATAGAAAAAGTAACTACCTGTATAAATAATTTTTGCTTTAGAGGGAATTCGTTTATACATAAAGGATATAATTTTTTGCACTGCTAAGACAGTTAGTGTTCTCTTTTCACAAGTCATGGGACGAGTGCGCTCACGGCAATTAATACCCCTTTTTCGTTGTCAACTTTTTATAACATTCAATAGCTGCTTCAAGTGCTTCCATAATATGCTAGTATATGACACAATTCATAAAGAAAACTTTAAATAAATGTATCACTCACTACGCCTTCGCAGAAAACAATATTTCCAAATTGATCTTAAAAAATAAGTGCATATTAAAAATATTATATTAAGTAATGGTTAGCCAGTAGCGATATTGTCATCCATAGGCTGAATTAAAATTAATAAATAAATAAATAAAAATTCTTAATGTTTTTAACCGGAACAGAAACTGGTTATAATATAAAAACACAACATCCGCTTAAGTATTTCCTTGAAAATGTGTGCAATGAAAAAGTAGTATGTGGAAAATTGGGGCGGTGTGTTGTACAGTTACAATATATTTTATGTATATTAGGAGGGCACCCAGATTAAGGATTTGGAGGAGTAAATTTTAAATGAAACATAACATTTTATGAAGACTAGTTTATTCGTTTTGGCATTCTTTGAATCCATGAATTTTTATAATTTAGTATCCAATTATTCGAGTTTTGACTTTATTTTAGAAAGATATTAATAGAGTAGGAAGGGGCTTTAAATAACTCAAATAAATCAAATAATTTTGTTCAATGGAAAAACATGTGTTTCGATCAATAGTTGTACTAATACAAATAAGATTAAAAAAATGAAACTAAAAGTGTAAGCAACAAAACAGCAATAAGAATGTTTTTAAGAAATAATAATTAAAAAATGTTTAAGAAAAAAATAGTTACAGCAGAATTAATTTGAACGTTCTGTTCGCTGATTGATTGATTTAAGAATAAAAAATGGCAGAGCAGTATGCAAATTACCAGGGCATCCCACAAATAGGTGCTTCCTTTAGGAAATGCCAAGCGACCTATACCTTCGTATAGAAAGTGGAATTCCTAAGATCGTTGAGTTTTTATGGTCTCCACCAGTATTGTTAAAAACGGTTGCACGCGGTAATGGAAAATTCTACAAGAAACCGTAGTGCGATACAGATAGTCGAGGTAGATCATTAACACGTGCGAGAGTGAAACGCAAAACTCTCCAAGGCCAAGAAACTAACAGTAGCCTGGTTGCACTTAAAAAATAATTGCCAACGACGCGTGTTGTTTACTCGCCCAGAGCTGCTTTACGACTGGTACGTTCTGTTCTATTGCGGATCAGCAGTTTTGTTTCTGTTCAATTGAAAAACTGTATGTGTGGTTTGTTGTTATTTTTTCGTTCTGTTCTGAAAATTTTATTTCAATTCAAATTTTTAAAGATTTATATATTTTTGTCAAATAAAAAACATTTTGCAAACATTTACAATGGAAAACTACACATAATAATAAATTTCTAGTGAAGGTGCTCTGAAATCAGTAACTGATATTTAATTTTTTTTATAATAACAAATAATTTTTTCCTATAATAACAAAAACAGAATTATATAAAAATAATTGGTTCAACAATTTAGATATAAGGTAAGATTGCTCTTCCGTCTGTCATTACTCAGAGATAAGTCCATAATATGGTAGCATTCATTGAAGTTAACACATGCGCGACGAAAAGAAATATTATTAGCATATACAGAACGGTAGTATTTTAATGCCAAGTGTTCAAAATCGCGGCTAGGTCTTACAAGAACATTGAAGTTTAGTAGACTAAGTAGGAACTCTGAATCAATATCATCACGAAAGAGAGCCTATGATGCAGTTTGCCAAGATCCAATATGGTTTGAACTTTATTTCAAATAGCTGTATCAATATAAGAACAAGTCAGAATCGGATTGTGTCTGAAAAATGACACGTATTTGCATTTCAAGATATTTAACTCCAATAAATTAAATCTGCACCAGTGATGAAAATTCCGATAGTCGGCACTTAGTTAAGTATGTCCAATAATATCGTTAGAAGAGTTAAAAATTTTAACATCATCGGCGTACATCTGTACGAAGATCAGTAGGAAGATCATTGAAGAATAAAGTGAACAAAATTGGATCCAGGTGACCCTGCCTTGAGGGACAACAGAATGTACTTGAATGATTTTTGATGTAACATTCCAAAATTTGACCTGTTGGGTTCTTTGTGACAGATAAGAGTTTAACCATTTTAACTAAGGCCCATAAGTGATAAATTGTGCAATAAAAGAGTGTGGTTAACTTTATCGAACGCCTTACTAAAACCGGTGTATATCACATCAGTTTGGATTTTATTTGAAAAACCTTAATTGACAATAGTGGTGAGTTCCAAAACGTTAGTTGTAGATGAGCGAGACTTACGAAAGAATTTTTAATGGTGGAATTTTAATGATGCTGCGTCAGCTACCAGAAGCAGTTTTTGTTAAAAAGAATTGCCAACCTGCATAATATGCCAATTTATGCAATTTATATCAAAAATGCTTTTTTGTGGGAAAAATATTAAAAATATGCAAATGCATATTTTTTATGCAAAAAGCATACAAAACTTGCCGTGGTGATGAGTAAGCAATTTTCTTTCAATCATAGAAGATCGAGTTTCGGAAGGTAAATCGTAAGTAATATACTGCGTTACTGCTACTGTTAATCGAATTAGTTTGAGTCACACAATATTCGACTTATCTATAAAAGTTCGATTTATGTTCTATTTGAGCAATTTGCAGATATTTCGTTATTGTTTTTTCCCCAAATATATCACAGAACACTAAAGTAGTATTTATGTTTCAATACTATTTCGTTTTGAATACTTGCAATAAATTTGGTTTTATTATATTAATCTTTAAACTTTTTTCTAGATTTGAATTCAAACAAAGCCGTAATACCACAAATTATTAAAAAATCATAACACAAGTAAATTTTTTTATATTCATATTATTTTTGGCATGCAAAATTAATTTTTAGACATTTAGATTTTGTGCATATGAGTGTAAAGTATGAATATTAAATTGTAAAATATTCTGTATTGATTTGTGCAGTATTTTTTTTATTTAATTATTAATACATACATCAGAGAATGACAAAGGTATAAAATTTTCAATACATAACAAATATCGATGATCAAAAGTGTAGGATTATTAAAATGTAGGGGTACAAACAAATATGTTTACAGAAAACTTTGACTACCAACGGGTTCCAATATAAATAAGTTCGTATTTCAATAGGTGTAGCATTAATAAATATAAAATGCTTTTTATATTGCTATATAAGTGCCAATATAGATACATCGGAGGGTGTCTATAAATATGAAAATGTTGCAGCGTTTGAAAAAAAATATTTGCAGAAATATAACAAAAAGAAATCATTTATTTTTAACTTATATTCGTTTTAGGCAAAAAATGCAGTTCTTTTTGATTTTGGTATTAACTTTGTGTGCAATGAAATTCTTGAATATTAGATCAATATTCCGTATTCATAATTTTATAAAATATTAAAAATTCAATGAAGCAATAAAAAGGCCACTATATCAATCATATCGTAATAATAGGGAAAAATAAGCGAAATTTTCCGAAATTTCGAACAAGCCGTAAAATCTTCTAAAACGAACTACAAATGCGAAAAATGGGAAAAACTCGCAAAAAACTGCAGCAATGACAAAAATTTGCAAATAACTTCCATTCATTGAGAAAATTAAAATGTTTAATTACATATCAAAGCCGTTGAAACAATAAAAATATAAAAACGCGAAATTCTGGGAAAAAGCTTTGAAAAAGCTGTTAAATCTTCTAAAAGAACCTAAAAATTTAAGATTTTCACATTCCTTATATTTTTAGGTCTTTTAAAAGATTTGCAAAAATTGCGAAAATTCGCAAAAATTTTCAAATTGGAAAAAATAGACAAATTTTAATATTGGTTGAAAAATCTAAAAGAAATATTTATACATATTTATACATCTTTGCTCTTTTAGATTTTTTTAAATTATGCAAAGTTTTTCGGATTTTTGCCATTTTTGTGAGCATCTTATTTTTATTTTTTTGTTTCAGTCGCTACTTACATTCTGGGATATTCATTTATCAATTTTTAAGCTTTTAGTGT
The DNA here is from genome assembly GCA_956483585.1 of Gymnocheta viridis. Classification (NCBI taxonomy): domain Eukaryota; kingdom Metazoa; phylum Arthropoda; class Insecta; order Diptera; family Tachinidae; genus Gymnocheta; species Gymnocheta viridis. Next base: position 83,921,547 of record OY101440.1, on the reverse strand, counting down.
CCTCAAAAATGTTATAAAAAATTTGCTTCAAAGTAAAATTGTACACTTTTCAGTACAACTTTATCGTATTTTGCTTAACCTTCATAAGGGCTTTGGGTAAGTTTTGTACCATTTTATCAAAAACATTGCGGTTTTTCTGAAAACTAGTAGTTTTTATATTTAATATTCAATGACTTCGGGTCATACTTGACCTGGTTTCAGAAGCTCAAGTTTTGTTATGCCGAACAGCACAATTTGCGACATATGAATTGTGGAATGCATGGGCTGAAGTTTTGCCCAAACTTTATAATCCATGTCAAGATGTGACAGTCGATGAGCAGCTGGTGGCATTCAAAGGAAGATATCCCTTCCGCCTGGAACATACAACTGCATAATGGGAAAGAAATAGGAACAATGCCTGATAGAAACCAATGTATGCGAGTAGTTCTCGATTTAACAGTAGTTAAAATGTTATAATGTGACTACAGATAATTTTTTTTTACATCATATCAATTGGGACAAAAACTAATAGAAAAACAAATCACTTTAGACCTATACGGAAAAATAAGACTAGAGTTATTAGCAAGTAAAGGCTGTCCAGTATTTTAATTATTTTTTCACCGCTGATACCACCCTCGTTTCGTATATTCTTATAAAGAATAGTATGCGAATCTGATAGGTACTTTGCATCACGCACCAGTAATAAGTCATCGCGGAGAAAAAAAAAACTGCAAGTAATATTAGATTACAATAACAGTAAAGTAGGGTAGGATACGCTGGATAAAGTTGTGTCATGCTATACTTGTAAAAACAAAACTAATTGTTAGCCCAAAGTGGTATTTACACACAGAAAAAAACACAATGTAAAATCAACATGAAGAAATGTTGATACTAAGCCATTGTTAATATGTGGAAAAATCCAATTGAATTTACTTTTAATATTGTTTTAAATTAAATCAATGGTTAAAATTGTTAATTTAGTATTCAAATATGTTGATTTAAAATAATCACATTGAAGTAATATTGTACATTTTAAATTTTACATTTAATTTTATAAATTCCGTTTTTGAAGTACTAATTACTGTTTTTCATGTTAAAACAAGTTTAACTATTGTAAAATCAACATTGTTATAAACATTGAATATGGCATTGGAATACTTTGGAAACCCTTTTGTCAATTTTAAATATTAACCAACGTTGGCTCATGTTAAATCAACAAGTTAAAAAAGTTAATTTAATGTTGAAAAAAATGAAACAAAGCATTACAGCAGCGTTGTCAAAATACATACAAAATACTTTTGTCTTTTTTTACTTTTTTTGTATCTGTTTTCTTTGTTTTATGGGTTAGTTTTTTGACATACGCATTGAAACTACACAAACGAAAATACCTGTTGTTCTTGTATTATTGTAATTGTTTTCCTAATGCTGTCACCTAGATAAATACATCTTGTTAATCGGAATGTTTAAATAATTATTTTATGGTTTTTACACATTTTTAATTTTTTTAACGTTAATTATATTATTATGAAAAGTAAATGAAAAATTAAATATTGGTGTTGAAATATTTATGTAGTGACCCAAATGTATGCAGATTTGCATTCTCAATTATCAAAACTATTATAAATCAGGTGTTCTTTATTTTGACATTTCACAATTGTAATCCCACTTTTTTCTTTTTACCTTCTTCCCTTCCGGTTTAATAGTGTAACAAGATAATTAATAATCTAAATCATATCAATGTTTTTTATAGATTATGGGCACAGGCACCACAATTAAAGTATTTTAAATCGTTATAAAACAAAATTTACAGCAAATGACGACCGAAATAAAACCATCAGTGGCTGAAATAAATGCTGAAAAATATTTCACATGGAAATTCAAGTTAAAGATGCTGCTGTTCAAAGAATGAGCTTGGAAAGTTTTAAGTACGAAAAAACCAGTAAGCAAGGCAGATGAATGGATGAAAAATGATAACATCGCCAGGGCAACAATATTTTTATCTGTGGAGGATGACCAATTACATCTAATAAGAGAATGTGTAACAGCGGCACAAACGTGGCAAAATCTTCAAACTTATCACGAAAGAAAAACAATAAGCAACAAGGTTTTCGTTATGAGGTAAATTTGCTCCATGAAATAAGATGATGATGAAGACGTTAAAACTCATATATTTTTATTTCAAAATTAATTAAATTAATTGAGTCTCGTACAGAAGAAGGATTGACAGTTGGGTATGTAGATTCAAATTCGATCGAAGAATAGATTAGACGTAAAGGTGATAAAGCTAATACGCATAGGGCAATGGTGATTGCAAGCAAAAACCATAATTCAAATATGGAATGTTTCTTTTGCCATAAAAAGGTCATTTCAAGAAATATTGTATTCGCTATAATGAGTGGAAAAGGAAACAACAGCAACACCTGTAGTCGATGCCACTCTACACATTGGAAGGCCAAATTAGAGTTTTCTGAGCGCAAAAAATAATTTCACAAATACTTACACATATAAAACACTGAAGAAATATATAAAAAATATACTTCATCAAAAACGATTTTTTTTTACTCGTAACGTAGTCATTAACGTAGAAAGTTTATGACTGATTGCTCAACAGTTTTTATTGAAAGATAGGCACATGTCTATTTTATTGTAAGCACACACGAATAAACACCTCCGTTAAGTAAAATTAAACATTAAGGAAATCAGATTTTATTGCAATTATATACCCGGAAAATTGGCTTAGTTTTAGTAGTAGATTTGATGTAAACGACAACTGTTGCATGAAAGGTCAACAATATAACAAATTGTAGGTACTTAATCATGTTTACAGCCTTCCCACCTTCATACAATTTAAGCACATCAATATTTGTTTTTATTTTTAACAATAAACAAAAGTTCAAGATCTGTGAAAATAAAAGAATTTTATTTAAGACACGTGACTATCCATTTGGCAAATATGGTTTATTTGTTATTCGTGATGTCAGTGATGGCAAGAGGTGGGAATTTCCCTTTTTTGCAAGGAGTTCATTGAAAAATTTCAAGGCAAGGGAAAAAAGGAGAGATTTCTAATTTTAAGGAAAATGTAGGGAATTTTTAGAACTTTGTTTTTCTTCGTTTTTATTACGTAAGATATTTCATTTCATATTGGTAAATAATATATAGAGAAAACGAAAGGCAAAGAAATGTTCGATTTTCTTGGAAAAAGAATTTGTATGAAAAATAAAAAGTAATTTGAAAATTTAGGAATTTTTTTTTGGTTTAATATATATATATATATTCAGACTTTAAAAAAATATTCCTATTAATCTATTTCAAATATTTAAAAGACCTCTTAGAAACAAAAAAAAAATTTATAATTTTATTAAGAATCCAGAATTAATATTTTAATTGCTTTCTAAGATCTCCACATGCTTATTTTAAAAATTTAAGAAATCTATATTAGCAATGAATACGAAGATATATAATTGGAGGTTTTTAAAATTAAAAATTTATGTTATTTTTATTGTTATATAATTTTTTGTCTGGCGATATAAATGTACAAAATTTTAAAAACCTAAATAAATGTTCCTTTTTAGTAAAATCAATAAGTTCTTAGAGTAAGACATGTAAGGATTTTGCTAAATTTCTGCTGGCATCACTGCCTAATTTATTAACAAGATACAAAAATACGCATAATATAAAATTTTTTATCAAAGTTATATTTTCATAAAAATCTGTAGGTTTATTCATAAAAAATAAATAAAAACTCAAGTGAGTTTTAACTGAAAATTAATTGACGTATGAATAATAAACTTTTTATGTTTGTATATAAATTAATCATACGCTATTATATACATAACCTGGTACAACTGCTGCAATAAAAAGGCAATTTATTATACCCATCACAAAAAAATGTGGAAAGGGGATATATAGGTTTGTTATTACACATGGAATTTCTTCATTATTCATTTAAGACCCCATAAAGTATATATATTCTGCATCCTTATAGATGGAGAAATCGAACTGAATCCGTCTGTCCGTCCGCTATATTTTGGTGTAAGTAGAAATAAGGCCTCACACAACATAGAGGCATAAATTTTAGACCATTCTTTTAGAATTTTTCATAAAATTGTTCGGTTGAAAATAACAAAACTCCGTCCAATAATTAATGAAATATAGCCAAAAGGCTTTTTTTGTTAATTATATGTCCTATTCTGTTGTGTTTTTATGGCCCAGCTGTCCTACGGTCAATTTTATGATGCAGATCTCTTGTATGAAAATAATTGAAGTCGGTCCATTAACGGCTACAATATGGGCAAAAAAATGGTATTCGAAATAATTTTACTGGTTGGTAGTCACAAGCGCTTCTCATACACCACAGAGCAGTTTTATTTTTTATAGTAATTACGGCGTTTAAGTACATAATATATCTTATTTATTATAAAATACAAAAACTTAAAATTCTTGATAGAAATTGGTGTGGTTGTTGTATTTTCATTCCTTTTTACCGACACAATTATACATTTTTGAACACATGCATAAATAGCGTCATGCGTTTAGGTGCACATGTACACATTGTGTGTGAATATAAGTATAATAATTAAACAATTGTAAAGCAAATATTTGTTTTTTTTTTGTTTGTTTCTTTAAACTTATTTTTGTACGTTTATTAGTATAACATTATGTATGCATATTAAAGTATTTATCGCTTATATATTATTTTCGTATATAAATAGCAATCATTATTTTTTATATTATTTATATTAAAGAAAAGTCATTTTTTACACGGTGCATATAAATTACATATTCCAATAATTTAATTTTGTGCAGTAATTTTTCAACCGCAAACCAACATCGTAAAAACATCAAAAAATTGTTAGTGCTGTTTTTCATTTCGACTTTGACTTTTGTCAACATAAATCGATGGCTCGTCAAGACACTATGTAAATATTCAAAAGCAATGAAATTGAATTTTTGTTTTGTTTTAAGAATGTCTTAACATTTCATTATTTATGACTATTTGCGATTTCAGAAGAGAGGCAAAATTGACGCTTATATCCTGGGCCTGACAAGCATTTTTATTATTTGTTTTATACTTTTGTGCACAGAATATTAATTTTAAATATTTTCTATATTCAGGTGCAGAGCGTACTTGCAATATTTCAGAGCCCGGTATTATTATTGATACAAAATCTCTTGGCAATTAAAATGTTGTTTGGAAAAAACTCTTCCCGGCTAGAATTTGATACTTGTTCCCAAATATTTTCTAATTAAACCTTTAAGTATACATATTTACTTAGCTTTTTTCTAATTTTTGGATTTTACTTTCAGAACTTGGTATTTTACTGTTGCTTTCAATAAGAAATGTTTCTTTCATTCTGTAACATAGGTAATCTTCAAAAGCCCTTCAATTAATTGCCTTTTCTATAAAATAAAAACAAAGTTTGATGTAAGAATTTAATTTGATATCAAGCTCCAAAATGTAATTAGCAAAGAAACTAAAAAATTTAAAACCCCGCGAAAATAGCGCATATTCTAAAAATTGCAACTGCAATATTGGAAATTATTCCCAAAATTGATTTAAAAAAATCATATAGTTGGCAATCGGCAGCCAAAAATCTTTAAAAAATCTCTAAAATGAAAAAAATTCTTAAAAATATGCGAACATCAGGAAAATTGTATGATTTAATATTGATTAAAAAACAGCAACATTATAGAGTAAAAACTTAAAAAATATCATTTCCATTGTGAAAATTAAACTTTTATTAAAAACTATTTTGTATTTGGAATAAAAATTTAAAATACATTTGTATATTGAATAAAAGTATTGCAAATACCTATTTTCCACAAATTTATATTTAGCTTCTAGATTGCTTCATCCAAGTTAATAATTTAATGTGGGCTTAATTAAAATGTATTCTAAGAATCGTTCGCAATTCATCAAATATTTTTCAATCAATCAGTTCCTATCGTATACATACATATGAACTTTGGAATTTTAGATTGGAGTGTTTGAGAAAAAAATTGCAAACATTTGTAGGGCGTAGCGATAATAGTTCGCGGGCTGTACCGCGTCTTAAAATAGTATATAAATACATATTTGTTTGTACGTTTTCGTATTTTCCCCAATTCAACATTTACTAAATGATAAGTTAAGATCTTAGGAGATAAAAAATTACTTTCTTCATATTCATATAAAATGAACTGGTCTTACATTCATTAAAAATACCTGAGAAATCATAGTTTTGCGGAATATCGCATTATCGATAGCAGGCAGTATGGAATTGAACGCGGATTAATGGCAAAATATTACAAAATAAGCCGAATTATGGGTTGGATTTGAGAGCAAAATGCTTTCTGTTTGCGATTTGATCGTAATTTTTTTATTTATTTTTCTTTCTTACACAGTAAACGCAGAAGAAGATTTAAATAAAAAATGTTTTTAATTAAATCCATCTGTTTTCTTAGCAGGCTGAATATGAATTATCGAATTCGTATTTTTTAAATCAATTGTGGTTGAAATTCGATTGTGTTTCTATATCAGAAATATGCAGATTATATTGAACCAAAACCAAAAAAGACAACTATCAGAATACCACTAGTTTACATACATACGTACATCATAAGAGTTTCAAAGAAAAAATTAAATTAAAATAATGAATTAAAATATGTTGTTATATTTTATAATTTAAAATTTGTTCTTACACCGACAAGTTATTTTTATTTTTGGTATTATTATTATATTATATCAAATAAAAACGTCGACAACTTACTGAATTCATTATATAATTATTTGATCACTGTTCAAAATCCTATCTGATAACATATTGGATATTTTTGAAAAATAAACCTTTTATCGTTTATAAAATTGGAAAAAAAGCAAAAAAAAAAAATATATTATAAATAAGATTGTTCCGTGGATTTTAAATAATTTGTGGAACAAACTTTATCAAATAAAAAGTAAAAGTAATAAAAACAACTAAAATTTATCAAAAATTCTTTAAAAAATAGCATATGGTAGTTTAGGATTCGAAACCGTACCAACGGTTCCTTTTTAAAGATTTTTTGATAGCTTTAAATTATTTTCAATATGAAGATAATATTGGAATATTTTAATGGTTAGACTAACAGATTTATATAATAGTTGGTGATTTTTTTATCAATTTTGGGAGAATTTCTTCATTATTAAATCTTTTCTTACGTTTTAAATCATTTCTTTGTTTAGTCGAAGACCACTGGCTTATTGATAAAGACGTTGAAACGCTTCTTGGATGTGTGAAAAATTATATAAGTGCTAATAAGGGGATGTTAATATTTTTATAATGCACCCCAGGCAAGAAAGTGTTAGAAATTTGTTGCGAAATTCATGATATATGGCAGACTTCATAAACGCAGTTTGCAAAGCAACACGAGAATGCCTTGTAAACTCATGCTTCCAGTGTTGCTTTGCAAGCTGTGTTTATGAAGTCAGCCTATACTAAGGAATAAAGATGAGAACCAATAATACATTATCGTGATTAATTTTTTGTTTCCATCACGTGAGCGTGCGTCCGTGATGGTGAGTGACGATTTTTTTGCTTTAATTTTTTCATTAAAATTCTTATAGTTTTTTAATTTTTTTTCGTATTTCGTGAGCGTGAATTTTAGCGATTGTGACTTCTTTCATCACTCCATACTATGGTGTATCATTCTTACTTGTGTTTTTTTTGTTTTATTAGTTTTAACTATGACATTAAACATTTGAATTGAATAAGTAAACAGCTCTAGTTTGTTACCGCTGGCTCTTTCGGAAAAATTAATTGTAGTTTTTTTAAAATATGACTTAATTATGGTAGACCATTTTTTTTAAATTTCAAAATCTCAAAAACATGGTTTAAGGTCAAGTAATGACCTGGCATCAGCACCAGTGAAGGCAGACCACCTTACAAGAAACAACATTTTAATTAATTAATGAACTAACTATTATCTCAAATGATTTCTAAATTTACTTAAGACCGAAATTATTTCATTGTATAAAGAACTATGTATTTAATTTATTCAAAACTAAGCATTTAATCATTTATTCAAACTATTCATTTATTCTGACTATTAAAAATACTTTCAATACTGATTATTCAGATTTTAATATTTTTTTTTTATATGAAAGCCAAACATATTTTTTTGAAATAAAAATTAAAGAATTAATAAAAGACAAAAAAGTAAAAAATAAATCAAATTTTTTAATGGAAAAATGTTAGGAAAAAGTAGAAACGCAAAAGTAGAAATCAAAACGTAAATTATTAAAACCTTTGATTAATCAATTTATCAACATTTTGAATAATGAAAATCCGAATTGATTGATTAGTCATTAATTGTAATAATAAAATTTTTGATTAATCGGAATCCTTCTTCTGCTCTACTTGTCAACCTATTTTTTAATTTGTTCACTTATTAGAAGGATTTGTCGAGGTCTTATGCCTTAAATTGTTATGTGTTTGCTTCAAGCAAAAACTTGACACAACAAATTTGCGTATTTTTATGCAATCCTATTTAGTTTAAAAAGATAATAATGAGACTGATTAATTGAAGTTAAAAAAGGTATTTCTTTGAACAGGCAGTCGAATATCGACCACTAGGCGAACTTTAGTTTGAATAATTCATCAAGTGAACTTCCTTAATTTAAATACAAAATTATAGTTTTCTATACAATAAATTAGCTGGCAGGCTTAAGCAAATTAAAAAGGATTTTTAGTCCTGGACGAAGAATGTCGGAAATTGCTCAATGGATAGATTACTTGTCTTCTAATCTGAAGAACGTAAGTTCGTGTCCAAATAGAGACAGTTACTGCATTTTTATTTCTTAAGCACAAGAATTTCACACAATCCGTATATTTTACAAGATTACTTTATAGAATCAAATAATTAAAGTGGGAATTCCGCTGTCCAAATTATGCCTTCTAGAAGCATATTGCGAGACAGGAGGTAATTGTAAACTAGAGTATCCATTTATTTGATTTTGAACTATGGTTTTAAAATATTATTACATTATTCGTATAACTCGAATAATGCAAATAATTAGAAAATGATTCAAATAATTCTATCCAATGAAAGAAATATACATGAGTGCTTGAATTAATACTTTTATTATATTAATAAAACAAAAAATAAATAACACAGTTTTGTTTTGTGTAAAAGGGACAATCACAAATAAAATCTTAATGAATTTAAAGCAAAAATGCAAAACTGTTGCAAAAATAAATTAAAATATCACAGCCAATCTTTATTTTTCGTCATTACAGTTGCCATTTTTTAATTATATGACAACTGTGATGACGGCAAATAGAGATTGGCTGTGATATTTTAATTTATATATGAACCTGTTTTGCATTTTTGCTTTAAATTTATTAAGTTTTTGTTTGTGATTATCCTTTTTACTTAAAACTAAACTGTGATACTTTTTAGGAGTATGAGTTGAAATTGCTCTTAAGAATATTACACCAAAAAAACAAAAAATTAATAAATCAAAAAAGTTATTAAAAATAAACAATAAAATAACAATTCATTTGTACTTTCTATAAAGTTATAAAACTTTTACAAAATAATAGTATATCAAAAATTATGTTTAAAGAAAAGGTGTACAATTAATGAAATTGAAATCACATTTTTTTCAATAGTCCTTTAAAACTAGTAGATGTTGGTGATAGCGATAGGATTGCATTAAAAAGATTTTCTCGTTTTTCTGATCTTATCTTTTCATTATCTAAATACATGAAATCATCTATTATTCTGGTACAGCTTGTGGAAGAATTTTTGTTTGAAAAATGTTTGATGCAAATAAGAAGAAGTGAAAACTAAATCTGTCTGTCTTATTTCTGATCTAATCTAATCTAAGTCAAATTAAATATAAAAAATATGCTAGTTTAGTACCACACTTCGTACGTGTAGAATTTGACATTTATCTTCATTTACATCGTTTGTCTAAGACACACATATCTAAAAAGGGACTAAAATATATTCAAAAGTATGTGTAATAGAAATAAATAGAGAAAGTAATAACTTGCTATTTAGTATAAATGTTGTAAAGAAAATAAAATAAATTCATATCGAATAATATAATTTATTTGTTATGATTTTTGAATAAGTTTCAAAGCCTACTATTCTTATACTATTGTAATTTTTGTAATTCTCATTGATTTTTTAAAAGTTTTTGTATAACATAAGGGGTTTGAAATATTTCAAAATGATGATTTGGCATTAGCACCATTGAAATGCATGTATATAGACTAACTAAAAACCCCTCAACAAACAAAATATTTTAAAGGAAAAACTTTAATCGATTAATCGAACAAAGATTAATCAAGTGAATACTTTAGTAAATACCAAACTATTCGCTATTATGTTGTGTCCAATAATATTTGAAAGGAGTTATTGATATTTATGCTCTGAATTGGTAATTAATGAAATAGTTAGCAATAAAAAATCTTATGTATGTATGTGTATTAATCGAGTAAGTGTTTTCTTCAGTAAGTATAAAAAGTTTTCAATATATATTAATTTAAGAAACAAAACTATTGTTATCCTTGCAATATCTGAATAGGTTTTCGTTCAAAGTATTCGTTTTAAAATCAATTTATTTGTAAACTAAAACACTGCTTAACCTTTATGTGCTCGGTATCGAAAACTTACGTGGGCGGTCGTATGACTACATTTGTAGTAATATTATTTTTGTACTACTTTGTTCTTATAAGCAATAAAAAAATGATTATATAATTTTATTTGTATGAAAATTTCAACTAAGCTACCCAAAAGCTTAAGTTTCTTTTGTTGTAAGTGGTGGAATGCGTATCACACACCGGTTTCTTACACCAACTGCAGATCCTGCACGTGTTTTTGCGCTTTCGCATTGTAGTACATGCTTGACATCGCATAGGATGTATCGGTAGCTTATCGTCAGCTATTTCGGTTAACTGATAATTTGGAGAAGATGGAAATGTTGAATTTTTCAAGTGCCATTTCGATAGCTATGCGTTTTGGAATGTAGCCTATTACCCTTGAAAATTCTGAGCGCTTTTCAATTGCTGGCATAAACATCTGTTTTGCTAAACTTCGCAAAAATTTTCTATGTTTGTCTGTTTGCTGAATGTGGTTGTTATTTTCTATGTAGATTATATATGCATCTAAGGCGGATATATCTAATAAGTTAAAAAACATTGCCAACGGTAAGCGCAATGTTTAAAGTTTACTAGAATATGCAGACAGATTTTGCCCAATGCATCAACGCCTCATTTGCTTGCGTTATAGACAAGTATAAAGTGGAACTTATGTTTTTTCTTTGATACAAAAGCTTTAGTCAGAGTTGTACAAGATAGGCTGCCTTCCTAAATGTCTGTATGCAACGTCAAAACAGTGTTAAAATCAAGCAATTATACTTTATAACACTGCAAATCGAATGCATTGTCTATAAAAAGAATAAAAAGAATAAAAAGAAACAATGCCATAGTTGCGTTTATTTGATTATTAGCTGCGAAACAGTTGACTTTAGGAATGCTATACTTTGTCAAAGTTTCCGCGGTTGCGTTTGGGAATACGTCACATTGTCACACTGCAAAGCAACATGCGTTTAAGAAGGCAGCCATAGTTTCACAACTGCCTTTCCCTTTTTGGCACATACGATGACAGCGCAAACTTTGATTCCAAAATACCAAAAACTGATGAATATTTTGCACGTTACGGTCTTTTATTTCATCTGGTACAAAGGTTTTATTCTCGCGAACTGTACGAAGAATTAAAAGACCTTTAGACAATAAATACATACATAAATATGATGATGCATCATGTAAAGAAAATAGTCGCAAACTATTTCTTTCCGGTATTCTCCGAGTTAAAAAACAGTTTTTTACAACATTGTCCCCAAAATTTGCAGATCGCCTTGTATAAGTGCTCTTTCCTACGTAAATTACGCTATTGAGAGGATAAAACTATTTTGCATCGCAAGCAAACCAAACATTAATACCATATTTTGCAGACTTTAAAGTATGTATTGGGTAAATTTTGTTCATCCACTGTTATTTCTCCACATGGCTTCTATAACCTGCGAAGGTTTTGGTTAATTTTTTCCAAATGGTTGTGATTTTAGCTGCTTTATCATCCAGTAGTCGAGCTGCTCTAGTACGCTGGCTATCAATGCGAATAAATCGAAAAATTTGCTCGGTAGTAGCATACAGCCTCAGAGCGCAGAAAAATAAATAAAAACAAAGCTGTAAAAACAGCTAATAATACCTTCCACAATACAAATAACTCTCGTATGCTTTTTCTAGTCATTATTTGTACAAATACAAATTTTAAATCACATATAACCGAGCCACCTAAACAGTGGAGGATACATGGAAATACACCTGAACACTGATGATGGGAGTGTAGCGGCTCCCGAAAAACAACGTTGTTTCTGTTCTGCCGTGCAAGTTGAAATAATTTGATGTTAAAATGTTCCCTTGTTCCTTTGGAATATTATCTCATGTCCAATTCATTCTGACTAAATATATTACCAACATTAGCCAAAATAATAATCACTTTGGATTAAAAACTTCTAACAACCACTTTGTTCGAAAAATAATCACTTTAAATAAAAACACAAATGTAATCAGTAAAAAATAAACTTTCGTGACATACAAATCACATAGTGACTACAAATGTAGACTACTGGCCATGAGATGGTCATTTTAAATAACATTACTTTGGGACCTCGGAAATAATTATTTTAACATCATTAGCGTTTAAATCTGCTTTAAACAAGATTTTAGGAAGCTACCAAAAAACTCAAATTCTTTTACTAACAATTTAAATTTTTATTCCCTAATTTAATGAAAATTACTACATATTACGTATTCATTTGACCTCTTTAATTGTTCGAAATTTGTTTTCTTTTTAAGTTTTCCAGTTAATAATAAGAGCAATTTTGAAATATGACATGTTTGTAAATATCCGTAATCAAGAAAGGAAATTGTATGTCCTAAATAAGTTGAGACATAAACAGTGTGTGTTGTAAATTTATAAATTATTAAATGTACACACGTTTTGAAGCACGACAGAAAACAAAAAGAACAACAACAACAATAACAACAGTAACAACAACAATAATAACAACAACGGCAATAAATCAAAATTGTTTTTTTAAGAACAATACAATAAAGACAGAAAAAGTGACAAAGAAACGTAATAAAAACAATTGAAAAGTTACTAAAAAATAGAAGCATAAAACTAAAGAGAAAACAAAAGCATTTGAAATATTTCTAATACAGACGGAGGAGGGAAAAATCTGGCTAATATAAAGTTTTAAAGGATTTAAGCCAAATAAAAAAATTTTGGATGCATACATAAAGCACATTTTAAAAATATGGAAGCCGAAATGCTTGCCAGTAAACATTCGGCTTCTTTAGCCTACAAATCAAAGACAAAATAACTTTTTCATATATCTTTTCCATTGTGTTAAAGGATGTAAAATATATGAATCATAACAACAGAAAGGAAACTAAATTTAGTACAAATAAAAATATGTACCGTGCACTTTGTACTAAATCCTAATAAACAGTTAAACATACAAATTTCCAAGACATCAAAAGCAGAACAAAGCGTTTGGTATTTTAATAAACATGTAAATTTCCGCAAAGCAAGAACTGATGATATTATACATATGCAGATTAAGTCTATAACAAAAATTTTGGCGTAGCACCAGGATGAAGGCGTTATTGTTTTATTAACGAAAATATTATTTTGCAACAAAAAATTTTACGCACCAAATTGATTTTCTATATCTGAAATCTAGTTAATTGCTTTTTCCAAATTTTTTCTTAAATGACACATTGAAGAGCCAAAATATTAAAAAAAAAATATTTATTTTACAGCAACGCCATCCCATTGCATACGAAGACGAATTTAAGAATTTAATTTTATCGCTGTTGGTGACCTATTTTTTTTTGACATAGTAAAACAGTAAAAACGTTTGCAAAAAATTTTAAAAAGTTCACACACAGTGGCTCCAATTAGAATAAAAGGGTAATAAATCCGTATCTATGAAACATGAGATCAGCTTACAAAACAATGTATCTAAGAATCATAGAAAAGGGCCTAAGCTTTAAGAATCTTGTAATTTAGAGCACCCTGTCGAAATACAAGGTGATCTACACGGTTCCAAAGTTGACTACCTCAGGCATATAAAACTTTGTTAGCTCTGAGCATTTACAAACATTATATGAGTTCAATGAATTAACGCTTTTTGTAAAGCTTACATAATAATAGATAAAAAAATGTATTTCATTTCATAAAAATTTCTTTAATATTTTCAAAGATATTTGGCTTTCCATTTTTAAATTTTGGTTTTTTGCCTTGACTTTGCTCGCAATTTTGAGAATATCTGCGGTAATAGAATAGATAAAATTAAAAAGATAATAATTACATGATTTTCAATACTGTTTTTGATCAAATTTCTTAAATTAGAGTAAAAAATGGCAAAATTTTTACAAAAATAGAGCTTGATTGTTCGACGTTTTCCTCGAAACTATTTCAAAATAAAAATTTTTCTTTTTAAATATTTCAAAAGAAAGGAAAGTTCATATTATTTTTAAAGCAAAAATTAATATTTAAAAAATAATTAATAAAAATAATTTTTTGTAGTAAAACTTCGAACCGTTACGGTCTCTGATTTTTATTGATTCCATTAAATTTATTTTGTAAAATATTTTCTAGGTTTTTCCAGCGTTTAAGTTTTTAACTAAATTAAATACAAAATATTCTTTTCGTTAAAACAGAAGTTTGTTTTCTTGACAAGACCTACTTAAAGTTTAATTTTGATTTGATTTTAAATGAATTGAATTTAAAATTGATAATTGTGGAAAAAGGGCATAAAAAATTTACCCATTTTGTTTTTGTGTCTCTCAAAAATGTTCAATATTTATTCGTTTCTTCGATTCTAATTTACTTTTCTATCACGTTTGATTTCCCTTACTAACCGCTCAGTTTCACACAAAAAACTACTACTTATAATGTATTAACTATATTAGATGCAAAAATTGCAGCCTTAACTGTTTAATAAATTAAAGGAACTTAATGTTATCTTCAAGAAGAAAAAAAACCCTTAAAATCTGATAACATTCGAGCAAAATCAGAAAAAAGTCGTTACTATGCTTTTAACTTTTTTCAGAAAGTATCTCCAAGAACCAACGTATTCATTTTCGAAGCGTATTTAAGACTTCTTTCGAAGGCATGTAGTCTCATATGCGCACGCGGCTTAGTTTTTGAGTTATAAGCAAATAACTAAAGTAGATTTTTTTAATTTGTTTCGCTTATAACTTTTCTCAGAAAGACTCCTTAAAATGACAGCACCCGCAATCGATGCGTATTTTAGTCCTCTTTCTATTGCAGGTAGCGCGATGTATGT
The DNA here is from genome assembly GCA_956483585.1 of Gymnocheta viridis. Lineage (NCBI taxonomy): Eukaryota > Metazoa > Arthropoda > Insecta > Diptera > Tachinidae > Gymnocheta > Gymnocheta viridis. The sequence continues at coordinate 83,906,180 of OY101440.1, read as the reverse complement.
ACTAACTGCTAAAGTTTTCACAAATACAACAATTTAATTCTAAAGTGGACCGAAAGCAACAGTATTAGTTCAAGGAGATGTTGAAGTAAAATATGATCCTTTGCAGTTCAGTGGATTTTCATGTACGACAAAGGTCCAGAGTGCACATCAGGCGTGGTAAAATGTTTTTTGAAAGAAGAACAATCACTAAAGATGTTATCATGATGCGTAAAGAGTCTGCATCTTTATTTCAGAGACATCCTCTGGAATGACGTAAAAGCAGGAGTCCGCACAAAACAAACAATACATATAATTGAGTTGTGGTATATTAAAAATTAATTAAAAATTTAGGTTGTTATTAAAATTTCTTATCTATATAGAATAAGGCCTTTCAAATCATACTTATTATTATTATATTTTTTTTTTTTTTTGATTTTCAATAATTTGTTTATTTATGTGTTTATGTATGTTTTACGTTATACAGCACAGTCTTACAAATTAGAACTACTTTGTGCACGGGGCAGTTCGAACTTTTTGGAAGGTGTGAGTTTCTGGACCTTTTTACAGCAATGATAAAACTGTAATAAAATTAGTTATGTAAGCTTTATTTTAATACAAAACAGTTTTTATTTCTAAACATTTAATTAATTGAACATATTAAATTCACAGAAAAACGTTTAAAATTTTTTAAATTAAAAAATTAAAATTAGTAGCCCATATTCTAATTTTAGTGCATTTAATTTAGTTTTCCGCCTATTAAATTCAAAATCATAGAAAAAGTTGTTCTCTAGTAGAACTAAAAATCATAAAAGCACTAAGAAGAAGAAAATAAACAAAAACTGTCGGACAGTTGCTAAATCCTGCAAAGCCTGTGGACCAAATCAACTTGTACATTTCAAGAATAACCATGAAACCGCCCGAACCATCAAAAGCATGCCTTGTCGTCGTGTCCAACATTTTTTGAATGCTGTTGTTGAGAAAAAGGAATGTTTACCTTTCCATCGTTTTAACCGTGGTGTTGGCCGTTGTGCTGAAGTCAAACAGTGGAAGACAACTCAAGGTCGTTGGCCCAGAAAATCCGCCAAGTTTCTTTTGCAGTTGCTCTGACAATGCTGAAGTTAATGCTGACTGCAAGCTTCTCGATGTTGACCGTTTAGATGTCGTTCATTTTCAAGTCAATCGAGCACAATGTTTTCGTCATCGCACTTATCATGCTCTCGGTCGCATTGACCTCAACATGTTTACACCCTGTCATGTTAAAGTTATTCTTACTGAAAAGGAAGAAGTATTTGCCAAGGCCTCCGAAGATGAGCCCGCCAAGAAGAAGTTGTCCAAAAAGAAGTTGCAGAGACAAAAAGACAAAATGATGCGCTCTGAATAAACTTGCTGATTTTTATATTGATTTTTCTGTTTAAACGAAAAATATTCTTTAGAAAAAGAAAGGGTGTTCAAGTAAAAGATACAGAGTTTGAACGATGGTTTTTAAGAAAATGAAAAATTTAGAACCACAGGTTGTAATTGCAGAACGTCCAATACATTGAAATGGACGGTTCTAATTTCTGGATGGTTCGAATTTGTAAGATTCCACTGTATTCTGCAGTTAGATCGTAATGTAATAAACATATTTGAAAAGAGATAAACTAAAGAAAAATTACACACAAAAAGTGTGAATTGCGAGGACTTGTCAGTTACCCACTACTACACCTGGATAAAGATATAAAGTTGAGTAATTTTTAACAAAATAAAAAATAAAATAATAAAAGACAACAAAAATTGTTTTAACATTTGTAATTTTAGTTGAACATGACATCGCACACCTCTCCAGTTCTTGATTTGTTGTATATCAATTCAAATAGGCGCAAATAGGATTTAGAAATTTTATTATTTGAAAATAAAAGAAAAGTACTGGAACATAAAAACATGTTTGTTTCAACTGTATGAGAATAAAAATATGTCTGTGAAAAATTTCCCATTTATTTTAGCTATTTCGCTTTCTTAGGATATTATTGACTATAAAAGATAAATAATGAAAATTTCGTGTTTTGCTTGAAGTGATAATAAAAAGTATTGACAGATTTGACTGTTTAAAAAAGATGTCTCTTTTAGAATTTTGGCAATGATATTATGCAAAATATTTGGAAAAAGCAAATAAACGGAAGTTTTAAAATTTTAATCATATTAAAGGGTAGCAGATAACTATAGAAATGGTAGTTGACAGCAAAAACTTGGTAGTAACTTATATTGAGAACAACATGGGTTTCTATACAAGCCACATACCATATGCATTACTTTACAGTAGTTATATAAATATTGCTAGTAAATAAACAATAGTAGAGTTCGCGCTTATCATACAGAAAGCTGGAATGGAATGTTTTTATTTTTATTGTGTGTTTGGTTATTAAATCAAATTTTTATCGTGATCTAAAATAGCAATAGACGAGAAAAAAAGATTTTTGATATCAAACACAACAATTCCTTCAAAAGCCCGTCGAGTTCAATACTGACAGCAGGCATTTAATTTTCATGTTATTGAAATTTTAAGTCGTCAATTCTGGTAAATACTGCTTGCATTTACAGTTATTACTTTGCTATTAATTTTTATCATTACCTCTTTAGCTTTACAAAACATTTATACTTTTTTCTTAAAAAAAATGTAACATATTTTTATTTTTTATAAAAAAAAATTGCTATTCAATGTTTTCTTAGACAAAAAGTTTGCCTCGTAAGTGATGATACAATAATTTCAAATAAACTCGCTAATTCAAACAACATTGTATTGCAAATATTCAATAAAAAAAGATTAAAAAATGCACAATTCTTAAGAAATGAAAACGCCATTGAATTCGAATTTTGTGCATTTACAAGTTATTAAAGTGCTAAAAAGATTTCTAAAACTTGAGGTGGCGGAACTCAACCAACAATGTGGTCAACAGTATAATTTCTTAAAAGCTTAGTCTCTCCTTTAATTTTTCATCGGTTCGGGACCTTGAGGTATGAAGTTTATTAGAATTACATCGGGTTGGTAGAATTAAAAGAGCGGGTACTAAAAGGAAGAAGAAAATCCAAAGAACTTTTTTAAAATAAAACTGCAATTGTTAAACTCAAGATAAAAAGAATAAAAAAGCAAAAACTATTGCACACAGTGAGACACTTCTAAAACTTTTCCAATTATGATTTCTTTTCTTTTCGTTTTTGTTCTACATTAACACGTTCTTTTTCATTCATACAATTTTTAGCGCATCGCCAATTCTATTAAAATCACAGGAAATTGTATGCCATAAACTTAACTATAGTTTATGGCAAAAAAAATAAAAACAACCAAAACAAAACAGAACGTCCTAAAGAAATGAACTTTTGTAGGTAACGGAAACAAAATGACAAGAAGACACAAGACCGCCTTAGAGTTACAATGTGTTTCCAACAAATGACTTACACGTGTCCAAATCCTTGTAGCACATTTTACTAAATTTAGCAAAATAAAACGAAAACCCTTTGGAATATACTAATTATACAGATAAGTTTATGTAAATTTGTCGCACTTACGTAGGAAAACAAATAAATTTTGATATGTTAATTAATTTGATTACGCCGAAAGTAATATGTGTATATCCTATTGTTATATCCCATTGTAAATATGCACGGAATGGAACACTTTAAATATAAAACATTTTAGTATTATTTGTATTATTATTCATTTTAGAATAATTATTTTTCATTTACTATTATAATTCTTTATATATATTTTTTTTTAATTATTATTTAGTGTCTTGTAAACAAATTTTTAATATTTTTTCTTTTCTTTTTCGGTATTTCCATTTAGCTAAATTTGTTTAATTTTTTTATAATATTTATTACTACGGATTTCAATGAAATAATGCATATACCACGCTCAATGCCAAATGCATATCAAAGCCATATTTTATATTTATCTTTTTAACGAACATCACTTATTTTTTGGTTTGTGTATAAATCGTATCCTTGCGCGTTTCGTTTGTATTCGTTAAACTGCGACGACCATTCTCTAACGCATTTCATTTTCAACTAAACACATTTCAAGCAAATACTGATTATTTAAAATTGTATATGACCGTCTGTAGCTGCGATAACAATTCGTGTGTTTCAATTGTCTAGCAACACTTCTAAAAAATGAGCGAAAGATAGCTTTAAGCTCATTGTTTGTATCCTTTTGAAATAAACGAAGTTAACTGTTTTATCGACTTCTCTTAATAAAAAGTTATGAGAATGGAGTTCAGTTTATTTTGAAAAAAAAAAAAGAAAACAAAATTATTCGAAGAAAAAGAGCAGGGGATTTCTTTGTTCTCTTTTACTGAAAATTAATTTTATCCTTAAATGTATTGTTTTCAAAATTACTTTACTCTTAAATTTACAATATCCTTTTTTTAATAATAAAACAAAGTAAATGAATTTAATTCAATTTTGAACAAGTAAACCAAAGAAATTTTAAAGAAATTGAAAGAACTTTTGGAGGCTTCGTAATAACTTATATTAAAAACTAGCTAAAGAGCGTATAAAAATATATCTTAATTTTTCAGAGGTTTATGATTCTGTTGTAGGTTTTTCAATACTGCCGATTCTTTGAAAAATCCATCACTTAACAACTGTTAACATTACGTTATAAATGATATGGTAAGATGGAAAAATTGTAAATTATTATTTGATTGTCACAACCATAAATTTTTGCAGAGAATGTCATGCTACAAATATTTCTTTCCTCTTCGTGTTTGTATGAAAATTGTATTAGGAAACGAAATCAAATCCAACTTTCTCGGTTTAGCTAATACTCGTAGCTTTGTCTGAAGTTTTTTAATGAAATCACAACAGCATCTTTTAGGTTTACAGAAATTAAATTATGTATATATTTTTGTAAACGTGTTTTTATGTGACATATTTGAAATAAGTTAGCTGTAGCTGTATTTTTATACGTCTTCAAGAAAAGGACATGACTTTTAACTCCTTTATACATAATTATTTTGTAATTTATTAAATCAATGTGACTAATAATAATATATTCATAAACTTATGTTTACGTGTCGTAAAATTAGAAAACATTTACAGATCCTAATGGATTATGGCCTTATTCATAAACGAGTTTTAAGGTCATAGTAGGCTTACTTGCACGCATTAACTTTCTTAATTGTTTATGAATATGGCCATCCGTGCTTGCATAATTTGTTTGCAGACACTTGGAATGAATTAGTGTAAAACTGAGAATGGATCGATGGGAACCCTAAGCAAATTCAGATGTTTGACAAATTTATTTTAAAAAAAGCCCATGTTAAGCATGATTCTTCTACTTTCTGCAGTCATCAAATTTATCTTCGAAATCCTTACGGAATATGGGAAAAGGATTACATTACGATTAAATGGTGTCTATCCCAGACAAAATATTGTTAGTAAAAATTTTATGTTTCTGTGATCCGCCGCTTCTTCCTAATGAATGTCCTATTAGGTAAAAATAACAAACATAAAAAGGCGGACCTTTAAAAGTTAAATTATAGTACAAAAGGAATACACATAATGAAGCATACAAGTTAAACTGTGCCATGAAAGTACATTAAAATTATCTATTGCAAAAATTTTAGCTTTAGTTGGTTTGCACAAACTCATAGATAAATTATTTTAGTGGCTGCTGTAAGAATTTCCTTACCTTTACCAGTAGATTACCACAAATACGGAAATGTTTTTGAATATTTGAATACAAAATAAAATGCAAAAAACCTCAAATCTACTTATTATAGGATGGTGAACAAACATGTTTGTAGTTTGTGACTGATGTTATTTGTAACCAGTTAGGAAATTCTGTAATTTATTTACTATTCAAAAAATGTATTGGTTGGTTATTATTACAAAGGACCAAGTAACACCCGCAGTTGAAAATAAATAATATAGTATATTTGGCATATTCTGTCATTATTAAAGCTAAAACTGATTACAAGTATAGACAATAATATTTTATTAAGTCAAGAGAACAATATACTGCAAGAAGTTTTGATTTGATAATGTTAAATTATTTATAATATTTTCTGATTTTTATAAGTGGTATGAAAAAATAAACAAAATAGCACTATTTTAAAAAATCATTATCAACAAAAGCACATGAATCAGTTAATAAAACTTTTTACTAAACCAGTTGGTTTATTTTCAATTTTAATACATCAACATAATGGACATTTGTTGGTATGCAATTTTGCGAGCCTTGTTTTAGATTTCATTATTTTTATTAAGTGAACAGCGTAATTTACCCATGTTAATAAAAACAAATGATTCGGTATTTCACTTGCGATACGATAATCGACCACAAGTTTACATAAATTTTAAAATAATATATAACATCGCTAAAAAGGTCTGAAGTGAAGAATAGTGGCTTGGAAAATTTTAGCGACTACAAAGGTCGCACATCCGATGAAGTAGCCGAACAGATTTATTTTGTAAAATGAAAGGAAAAAATTCTAACATGTATAAAAAATCAGTATTCTTAAAAAAATTTTTAAGAAATAAGGCGCGCACTCATTAAAAAATTCATATTCGTATTGATAACGCCTTGTCATCAGAATTGTAACATCAATCTTATCACAAATTAATATTTGTTCGTAATTAAATAGTTGAACTGTTTAAGGCTTAATTTAAAAGATATTGTCAGGTTCAAGTTCAAATCTGACTTTATCGATTTTCCATGTTTATGTTTTCATAATTGGTTAAATATTAAGAAATTGAACTACAAAATACAAAAAACCAAATGAACATAAATGAAAAATTATTTGATCTAAGTAGCGATTGACGCAAAAGCAAGACATTAATGAGTACAGTATCCATAAATTTAACTTTCAGTTTTGTTCGAGTAAGGAATTTATCGATTTTGAAGTTTTAAAATTGCTCGATTAATCGAATAAGGGTTTTAAATTATTCGAATAACTCGAAAAATTCAAGTAAATCAAACGAAAAGAACAAATGTTGATGTGTATTTGATTTGATAATTTTATTATGTTAATAAACAAACAAAAAAGCAATAAAACAAAAATGTATTTCAAAATAAACAATAAAATCACAACTCTAAAACTTTTAAAAAATGCTAGTACATAAAAAATTAACTTTAATGAAAATTTGTACTGTTGAGTAGGTTTGAATCTATTTGAATATAAGATATTTGCTTCTTAAGCAGTTTTTTTTTAAGTGTTGTGTTTTTCTTCCGACGGGGTTTGATGCAATTTGGAATGAATTTCCGTCATCCCACGTCAAATTTGGTTGATAAACACATTATCAACCAAATTTGACGTGGGATGACGGAAATTCATTCCAAACAGTTTTTTTTGTTTTCTTGACGGCGAAAACACAGTTTCACTTAAAGTAGATGTTCTCGACAGCGATTGCATTAAAAAGATTTTTTAGTTTTTCCGATTTTTTCTTTGTCTTATCTAAATACATGAAATCATATATTATACGAGTGTACTCGTACTAATAAAGTTTACGCTAGATTTTTAAAAATTTGTAATACTTGATAAAGTTTTCTTGAGTTCACACAAGCGATTATTTTCATTTAGATCCACATTTTCTTCTTCCAAAATATCATCGTCTGATACATTTTGCTGAGATTTAATGTCTATTATAACCTAAATTTAAAAAAATTATCATTATTGTAGAACTTTGCGGAATTAAGATAAAGAGTAATAGTCTTATTCACAAACGATTAATGAAGTTAATGTGTGCATTAAAGACAGTTTTACTATATAAAAATCCAACATTAAACCTACTATACCTCTATTAATCATCTGTGAATAAGGCCATAAGTATACGAAGTACTTTAATTCGCCTCTCATTTACTCTCATTAAGAACTTTATTGTTCCATCGAACTCAATTAATGTTGCGGAATCTTTACTGAGCTCTTTAATGGCCACGTTATTTTATTAATTGACATCAATTGTCAATTAATCGAACAAAGATTAATCGAACAAAAAATAATCGATTGGATACTCTAGTAATGAGATATGGATTAATTAATAATCAGAGATGAAAATTTGGCACTAACCGAAAATATAAGTAATTATTGTCCTCGAAATCAGCACGTATACGCTCTGCTATTCTGCTGTATAAATGTTTCTATATTAGATTCCTAATAAAACTAATTTAAAATTATCAAACAAATTTCTTAAGTTAAAAAGAAATTTGTAAAGTCAGATTTGAACTTGAAAAGTTTACAGTGTACTAATGTTTGAAATTAGTATTTTTATTTTATTATAATTGTATACTTAAAAAGTTGAGACAGCGACATTAAATTAATGTACACTCATCATCATTTACTATGAGTATACTAATAATAAAATCCAAAAGCCTGTTTTATTATTAAAAATTAAGTCGCAGACCTACGAGAAATATTGTACCAATTGTCCTGAACGTACCTGTCCCAGTACTGGTGGAAAATGGGAATGGTGCAAAAGGTTCCGGCGTCATGACTAGTGAAACTAAAACAAAAGTGAAAGCACTTCACTCCATCCGATATCGAAAGATTTATTTTTTATTTTTAAAGATTTTCGGGAGCAAAAACTTTTAAGTACCTTTGTATATATTTTTTTTTAATTATGATCATAGATTACATTAATTTAGATATTATCTGATTAAAACAATAATGATTTAGACTAAAAAACTTTTGAGAAACTTATCTTAATCTAAACCGAAATTATACCGACTGAAAATTTAATACCATCCATATAAGACACATTCTTAAATGCAGTAATTCTGCAATAATCGAAGCTTAGCGTTCGGAACCATCACCTTACAAAAATTTTTTTGTCAAAAGTCTTTTAACGCAAACTAATGGCCGTGCTGTTACATATCGGTGCAACTACGGCAGTATTTTATTTATTGCTGCAATATTTTGTAGTCCGGTTTCACAAATTTATTGCATTTACGATTATAACATATAAAATAATAAAAAATATTTTAAAATTTTTATTTTTTAAATAAATTTTTTACATATACAAGGTGGCGCAAAAATAATCAAGTTGCTGCAAAAAGAACTCGTTAATCATTGCTCTGTAGCGCTCACCATTCACAGTAACCGTTTGGCCCGCGACGTCTTCGAAGAAAAAAGGTCCGATGACTCCTCCAGCGAAAACAGCACACCATACAGTGACTTTGAGCGGGTGTAATGGCTCTTCCCGCTAAGATGGAAATGGGCCTCATCACTCATGATTATTTTTGATGAAAAATCATCTTCCTGTTGGTGGTGATTAAGGATGGCTTGAGCGTATGTTAGACGCGATTGGCGGTCAGCAGCTAACAGCTGATGCACCGTCTGGACTTTGTACGGAAACATCTTCAAATCTTGTACCAAAATTCGCTGTAAAGACCGTCGACTGATACCCATTTGCGTGGCACGTCGTCTGGTCGATGTCGACGGCGCTTCCATGTTCCATGACATCCTCGGCTACAGCAGCAATATTCTCTGCAGAACGGCTACTCCGGGGTCTGCCACGCCTGGCAGCATCTCGTGTTGTGCCAGTCTCTTCGAGGCGAGCGGCTAAACGTCGCAGTGTTTCACCAGTAGGCGTTGTACGGCCAGGAAATCTGCGACGAAATTCACGTTGTGCCAAAGTCACCGACCGATTATTGGTCAAATAAATAGTCACCAATATTCCGCGTTCTGGAGCACTGTAACGTAACATTGTTTTTTAACGTGTATTTCGCATGTGTTTACTACACAAATGTCAAAACAGAACTGACATTAGGGGCCAATCGCAAAATTTATAGTATTTTCTGATAGGAGGATTACTTTTGCGCCACCTTGTAGATTTATTGTTGTGAAACTTTTAGACTCGTTGAGTGAAAGGTCATCGAAAGACTAGATTGCCTTTCATGACAAGATGGTCAACTGATGTAAAGATTAAAATGGAAGTTATGGGGTCAAAATCCAAGACCATTAGCATAGTAATGATGTCTAATAACATCAGCGTTATGACGTTTTTTCTATCGGTGCGAAATAAAGGAAATTTCACTTCACTAGGATTTCAATATTTTATTCAGATTTTAAATATATAACAGAGCTATAGTTAGTAAAGATGTATGAGCAAGTCCCCGTTTGGTCTATAACAATTTTTTCTAGCAGAAACTTTTATATTTCTCCTTTAAACTTGCAATTGCATACACAAAAGAAATTTTTCCAGCAGTAAATTTTTATTAATAAACCTGCAACGAACTTCAGATTTGAAATGACGCACTCTTTCATAGTGCAACTACAGTCTTAGTATTGAACTAAGATAATACTCCAATATATGAACAAATACGAGTAGTTATATAAATGAAGGTAATTTAGTATACAATTTTCATACGTAATCATTACGAATAAACTTTGATTTTTAATATTCGAGAATTTGAAAATAAATACGATTATTATATTTAAAAGAGACAACTTATTTCTAAAAGTGCTGCCATTTTTCCACTTTTTCTAATTCTTACACTTTTTCTACTTTTTATTTGTTTTATACTTCTTATCTTTGTGAAGCTCTTTGGCCATCTTTTCTTCTTTCATTTGTGTTAAAACCTGGTCATTGGCTTTTGTGTCTTTTGCCATTTTTCTTATTAAGAATGCTGTAGACATAAAATGAATTTTAGATTTAATTTTAGATAACATTTATGAGAGTTTAACCAAGTGCATGGATTTCAATGGGATCGTGGCTGTGTAACACAAAGCAAAATAACGAATATATGCATAAATTTATTTTTTTAAAGGCGGAAAAAAAAGTTTATCAAAAATATCATTACACTTAAAACAAAAAATTATTATTATTATTTGTTAGTAAGCCAGATTTGGTAATACGCTACAACTTTTCAATCATAATACATATGAGCAAAAAAAATAATTATTGGATTTACTGCAAATTGCTTTGCAACAACGAAACAAGTCTATTCGCCTCTTTAGAGATTTTTTTAAGGGTTAAGCAAAATATGTTTCATACATTTTGAATTTTATACTAAGCAACTTTTTTGCATGTAATATTTATTTTGAATACACCTCGTTTATTCCATTTCAATTCGGAGTAGTTTTGAATTACTACTGGATCCTTCTAGTACATACTTTACACGTATGTATGGACTAGTTACGATTTTTGTAGAGTAACATAAAAATAGACAGTGTTTAAATACAAAACAAATTTAATAACATCATATGAAAATTTAGTTTTGTTTAATCATATGATGTGATAACTTAAATCTAGAAGGGGTTTGTATTGGACGAATTTCCCTAACGAAATATCCAGATCCTTGTTGCAGAATTAAGAAATATAGAAAAAATTTATATTATAATAAAAAATAGAAAAAGATTATTAGAAACTCGAGAATTCAGAGAGATTAAAAATGTAAATAAAATTTAAATTTCTTGTTCATAATTGTGGTAAAATTAATAAATTTATGATAAAAGAAATTAGCTCAAAATTATTTAGAGTTTAAATGAGCTTCAAAGTTATTATTGTTAGGCTAAAGTTCGTAATTTTGTTAGTCAGAATGAACGAATAAGACATGAGACAATATTCCAAAGAAAAAAGGGAAAAATTAATATCAATCATTTTGGCTTAAAAACCAATTTAGTTCGAAAAATCCTTGCATTAAATAAATTTACAAAAAAAAATTCCTTAAATAATGGTGCTGTTGGCTGAAGTAGTTAGCGCGTTGACTGCAAAGCAAATAATGTCTAAGAACGTGGGTTCGAGCCCAGCTTCAGACAAGTCATAACATCCAGCATTTTTCAGATGTGCATTAGTATGCCCATTGTGTTTGTTGTTGTCGGAGTGTTTAAGTGATGAAGGCATAGCACACTGGTCACTGAACATTTCTGGCAGCAATTGATACTGGTTGTATGCTAGCGAACATTACAGACCCCTCCTTCGTCGGTATTGTAGCAAAATCGCCGGCGAAGTAAAATAATGAATAAAATGGCTACAACAGCTTAAAAACACATTTAATGCGCCTACTTGACATCAAAGGCGCTGCAACACTGATCTAAAAAAACTAACACAGCGCGCAATATCAGAGTTTTAAAAATTAAGCTTTCTCTCTTTCACCATCTGTCCTCTCTCACTATCCCTTTCCCAAAGAAGGTAACACACCTACGGGTTGGTAGGCATACTAATTGCCTGAGTGTTACTTCTCTTTATAAAAAAAAAATAAAAAAAATAAAAAAGAGAACAAAAACTGGTACATGACAAAAAACTAATGCACGATGGTAAATTTTTGCTGACCCTTCAAAATATACAGTATCATTGTTATTTTGGTTATAAAGTAACTATTTGGTTATTTTTAGTGCTGTTAAGTCAAAAGTTTTTTATTCACATATTAATATTGGAAAAATTAAATATATTTACTTTTGAATCGAAGTAGGGTGGGCTTCTTCTTTAAACTTTTTCTTGGAAATTAGCACATGTTTTTAAAAAATCATTTAGAAGTTAACCATTTTATGTGGGTATTACGGAGTTTTTGCGTGTTCTGTTTTTATACAAGTGAATTGATTGGGAACTAGTTTTAAAACTATATAAGGTAAATAAAACAAAAAGTTTGATAATAAGATACTGATTGCTGTGATTTTGACCAATGTATAGTTTCTTTAGTACGTAACAGAACTAAATAGAGTTAAACTTTCGCACTAGATTTGAAATGTTTCATAAGAAAACTAAATGTACATATGAATTCATTTGTATTTAATTTATTTTGAAAAATAAAGCTTTATTTTTGTTTGAACACACATATCTCTATGTAATTTGTCAGCTCTATTTTTGAATTCTTTTAAAAATAAAATGTCGTTATCTGTCGCTTCGGGTTGTCTAGCCCGTAAAATAGATTTTGAAAACATACTTATTTTGTCTATATGAGGGTGCTGTTGGCTGAAGTAGTTAGCGCGTTGACTACAAAGCAAATAATGTTGAAGAAAGTGGGTTCGAGCCCAGCTTCAGACAAGTCATAACATCCTGCATTTTTCAGATGTGCATTAGTATGCCATTGTATTTGTTGTTGTCGGAGTGTTTAAGTGATGAAGGCATAGCATAACTGGTCACAGAACAGTAGTGGCAGCAATTGATACTGGTGTATGCCAGCGAACATCACAGCGCTCTCCTTCGTCGGTATTGTAGCAAAATCGCCGGCGAAGTAAAATAACTAATAAAATGGCTACAAAACAGCTTAAAACACATTTAAGGCGCCTACTTGACATTAGAGATGGGCACCGCTCACGTGATCACGCGTGATCATGCATGATCGTGAGCAGTTTTTTGTTTCAATCACGTGAGCGTGCATGAGCGTGAGTATAAAAAAACTTAACGTGAGTGAGTGTGCATGAGTAGATTTTTTGAGTGATTGTTTCTTAATTTTATCGATTTTGGATTTTTTTCTTATTTTAATAGGTACGTGGTTTTTAATTTTGTGCCGGTATGTAACAATATACTGATGTGAATGAACGATTCAGAGTAGCAGTATAAATCCGAGTTTCGACTGGCGAACATTTGGAAGAAAAACATCTGCAATTCTTTTTTGTTTTTTCATTCGCGTTCACACAGACGAACAAGATCTAGAAATTTTAAGTTTTTGCAATAATTGACTAAACGTATACATACTGTGTATAACATCTATCAGTAGCTCAGCAAGTGAAAGATGAAAGAGTCTTTTCAACGCCAAGAAAAATACTTGAAGAGATGTGAAACAGACTTCACGGGAAAAATGTTGACAAAAATTTATTTTTGCATAAATTTATTTATCTCTTATCTATTAACACTAAAGTACAAGATCCTACTTAATTTTAATATTTTACAGAGATTGCTTATGAGCAAGAAAATTAATGATTTCAATCAAAATATCTTAAAACTTTAAAATAAAAGAAAATTTATATTTTCTTTAAGAATTTTCAATTGTATTCAATTGTCAAATTTAATTTTAACTACAAAGTTTGAAATCATACATTAATATGTGTAAATCCTGCGTGACGAACCCTACATTCGTACGCGTTTTGACATTAAAATATAAAAATTTGTTGGTCTTTCAAAAGAGATACCTTCTACTTATGCATGGCGTTTAGTGGGATATAAGTTATAATTTTTTAGAAAGTATTTGTTGCAAAATAATTGATCATAAATTTTGTTCCGCACGCTACAAAAAACCGCACTAACTTTGAAAGTTAAAGTGTGTTTTCGTAATTTTTTTAGCGAATTTTGCATAATAAAGTACACAAAATATAGTTCCTAAAAGAAGGATATATATGAGAAAATTCTAAAATAAATTATTTGCAGCCAAAAAATTTTGTCGTTTTTTGTCAGAAGACATGAAATGAACCCTTTGTGACGCACCCTACGTGAGTCACAGTAAATTTTTTCTATTATATTTCTATTCTGAAATTTCATACCTAATTTCAATGTTTCAAAAAGAGTAAACAAACAATTTTTTTACTAAAATTGAAGTGAATTTCAACGTATAAAAATATGACTTGTCCAGACCATAGAGGAAAATTTTCTAAAGTGTCCGAAAAATTTAAGTGTCCGAATTACTGGATAGTCCGAATTAGCGAGGTTGTTGTTGTGTTAAGTGCAAATATTATGACAATTTTATATGCATGAACCACAATAATTTTTTTGTTATTTGTTAAAGTTTTTTGTACAGAAAAAGGGTGTTCGCGTCCGGCCACAGGAGTGTCCGCCTACCAGAGAGATATTTGTTCTAAAAACACTTTGAAAACAAAGAATCTTAGAAAATGGTCCGTTTAATACAACGCCTGCGAGAGATGTCCGTAAGTAGAGTTTTCACTGTAATTTATTGTCCATCGCTTTCTTTTAGTATATCTGGGGCGTATGATATAATTTTAATGCAATTTCATTAAATATTCCCAATTAACAACAGCATTGCAAAATTACCACAGGATTAATATCGAATAAAAATCAAATTATATGAAAAGTATAAATATATATTATTTTTTATACTGTACACACACTTTATATGTATTTAATGAATAAAATAATAGTGTTTAAGCAAAGTTAAAACTTGTATTAATTCCATTTACTTATATAATTAAAATGTTTCATCTTAAATATTATGCAGGTATAGTAGGGTGGGTCGATTTAGCAATCGATATTGTGCCACCGATTTTTCGATAGCTTTTTGCATGACGACATATCACAAAATTATTTGCGAGGCGCCCAAAATTGAAATTTATTTACATTTTCTCGACTGTCATTTTGAAGGTAACAAAAAAATCGGCTGATTTAGTTTTGTTTTAATTTTTTTAATTTTAATTTTAATTTTAATTTTTTTTTGAATTATTATTATTTTGAATTATTATTGCATTATTTTTGATGAAATCAAATTATTTATTAATGAAAATTTTAATTATTTAGTAATGAAAATGCTGTTATTTTCCGATGGAAAAGAAAATGTGTGCAAAAAACCTTAAAAATAAAAGTAGAAAAAAGTAAATACATTTAAATTTAAGCGCCTCGAAAATAATTTTATTGATATGGAAATTTTTTTTCCTCATGCCAAAAGCTATCAACAAATCGATGGCTCAATATCGACAAATTTTTATCCTCACAAATCGGCCCACCCTAGTCTTAGCAACTTTATTATTAGAAATTAAAAAAAATTAATTTTTATGGGTAATTGCCATTTTTAGGCGAAATTGCTCTCCTCGTAATGACTTAGTTATTCGTTAATGTTGTCGATCGCATGATCAGATACACATAGAAATTAATCTCTTCGGCAAGACTTAAAGTTTCAAGTTGCTTTTAAAATCTGGTAAGAATTTTCACTAATGGCCAAGAAAATTTATGAAAATTGTATGCTATATTTTGTCTGTTTACAACATGCACGAAACTAAAATTACATTTCAATGTTCAAGATACTCGTAAGTTGTGGTATGGCTGTAATGAACAATATGTATCGAAGTATTTAAATTTATTGATAATTTGTTATTTATTACCAAAGAAACTTTTTGTATTAATACAGATATTACTTTTAAGAACAACAATCGCATAACAAAAAAATATTTACGAGCAATAAATTATTAAGTAATTAATTGCTCTTGAAACTTGTTAAATTTCTTAAGCAAATTAAGTTTTATTGCTAAATTGAACAGACAGAATTGGATAATCTTAATATGAAAATAAAAGTTTTAGTACAAACTAGAAGAAAGGATAATAACAAGTTGGTGTAGAAGTTACAGTAGAACTATTAATTTGAAAAAAAAAAAATATATATATATATATATATATATATATATATATATGTATATATATATATGTATAAATATAAGTTTTTTACATACACAAATAACAGCATTTACAAAAGTTTCTTACAAAAAAAATACTATGTGTTGATCGGGAAGAAAAAACGCAAGCTTTTGTGGTAATGGTAAATTTTATTGCTTGTGAAATCATGTGTCCTTACTTCTTCTAAAACACTGCTCGCTAAAACAACTTAATTCCTTAAATGGAACTTTTTTAATGCAAATGAGCTGATATTTGAGCAATGAAGGTTATACGCATCGCTTCAAGGTCAATTTATTTAAATTAATCGTTGTTATGTTATCTTTTTTTGATAGTTGACAATTAGGGTACGGCCAACCTGTGCCCCTCAAATATGTTGCTTTTCGCACCTTAACATAAGTCTTGAGTTTTTCGTTAATTTGGCGTAATTGTAAAAAATTATAACGTAAAATTAAATTTTGTTTTTGCCATATCACACTTCAAATAATATTTGGCTGCATGAGCTGAGCAATTTCCGTTAGATGGCGTCGGCTGAGTAACAGTTGGATTTTTATTTTGCTTTTATAAAAATGTTTTTGTAAACTCTGGTAAGCTACAAAGTCCTATTATGCAGAAAACCATCAAACAATTATTTTGTCTTATAGGGTGTTGCTCCCTGTGCGAGCTACGATTACACCGACAGACGCGAAAAGACATATCACCGCTTTGGTTCAAAAGAAAATGGTTGGCTGTTCAAAAGAAGAATATGTGCAAAAAACTATATTGAAAAATTAAAAAATGCTTTCCTATGTAGACCAGCTTAAGACTTTCAATAGATGCTTGAACAAGCATAGCAAATATATCTGTTTCAGTAGAAATCAAAATATGTAGTTTGAATGGGGAAGAAAAAAAAGCAGATTATAAATTAGTAAGAATTTTTTTTCTAATTAGTTATGAAAAGAACACGCATAATCACTTATAGCTTTTAGCTCTTTTAACGAAATTTTCTACAAAGGAAAAGTTTTTCAATAAAACAGTTTATTAAACACTAAAACTTTTTTCAATGAATTTCTTAATTGAATTAATTACTTGTGTTATCAAAAAGGATTTCTTTTTATATATACAAAGGTTTTAATTATCCAAAATTAGATTTTGAATAATTAAATTATCCAAAATTAGATTTTGAATATATTAATTATCCAAAATTAGATTTTGAATAATTAAATATATAAGTTTAATCGAAACGTGAAGCTTAACAACACAATTAATTGATTTGAGTTTTCTTAATTGAAATCATTGTTTTTTTCTGTATAAGTTCATTAAACACATCTGATTGATGCTAAATTGTGTTGCTTGTTCATTTGTGCTCCGTAAAAATTAATTTACTGCTGTTTCTAACATTTATTTTAGTCGCAAACGGAAATATACTTATGTATTCTTTTTATTGTTTTGCAAATATTAACTAAATTATTACTACATTTATTAAAAGGTCTGTATAACAAAAGACTAAAGTAATAATAGTGCTTTAAAAGCAATTGAAAGCAAAAGGACAAAGCCGAAGAGCGTATCGTGCTAACTGTAGATCTCTAAGCGGTTTCAATGGCACCAAAATCGGAAGTAAGCAGCCTACACTATCGTAAGAAATTGAAAGTGCACAACTTAGTTTTCTGTAATTTGATAAACCATAAAGGTTATTGCTTTATTTGGAATGAGGTTAAAGGTGGCGTGTCTGCGGAAGAATTCGCAAGCATTTGCGTATATTTCGTTGAACAAAAAATTCTTCCTTACCTCAGTGACACTGAAATCCCGGAAAAAATTTTATTTTAAAGCGACGGATGCTCATACCAAAAGAGAAATATGACTATGAGTAATGCTTTATTGAATACAGCTGTTAAACATCAAATAACTATAGAATAAAAAAATTTTAGAAACTGGACACACGCAAATGGAGGTGTTCACTCACTCATCGAGATTGCGTTGAAGCATCGAACTATAGACGTACCTGCAGAATATATTTCTATTTCTAAAGATGCTCGAAAGAACCCAGAACCTTATGAAGTGGAATATTTGGATCATACTTTTTTCAAAACATTTAGAGAATTCAATTCGTGAAAAGCATTCGTACTGGTCGGGAAAAAGGTGATAGCATAGTCACTGATATTCGTGCGATAAGAATTAATTCACACAATTTTAATTTTCTTTAATTCACAATTTTGTTTTCATTTTATTAAAACAGTCAGTTAGTGTATGTGCAGTAGAAAATACTAAGGCAAATAATTTTGTGGCACATATCAACGTCTATTATAAGAAATCGTAAAAAGGCCCATTAAAAGTGGAAGGGTGTATATGAAATGTTCAACAAAACACACAAACAGCATAAACATATCGCTCTTTTATTGCAACGTAGTCATATCTCAAAAAACATGGTTTTTGAGTTACGAATGCAGAATTGTTTATCGTATTGTCTTCTTTACTCATCTCTTTGTGGGGAGGATACTTTTCTATTTTTCCATTGATGTGTTTGTAAATAAAAAACTTTAAACTCGTTTTCTGACGAAGTTCAAACGGTTTTTTTAGAAATGACTACGTAGCAGTAAAGGAGCAATATGCAGTAAAGTTTTATGGCAAACATTTTTGTACAGCAATTTAATGAGAGCTCTTTTCATTTTATGGCATGTTTTTTGCTATTTTTTAGAATAGAGCCAAAAATTACTAACGAGGTATGTTCCACAAAAATATTCGCCTTAACATTTTCTACAAAGTTGCTGATCATATCCTACACCTCAGATGTAAAGAACACATAGTTTCAAGTAATGATATGCTGCACGAACAGGCAACAAGGGGTAACTTTAAAGTTTAAACCCCTAAAATAAAATTCCGATGTGACTATATTTTATATTTTTTATCTTCTCTACCAGAATCCATTATCGGAAGCCCGACATTTTGGAATAAGTTCCAAATTGTTGTACGATATTACAAGTGTATTAGTACATGCATATATATGTACATAGCCTGAAGGAAGTATGGGGTATGGGGTTAAGTGTATATTTTCAATATTTTTGTCAACAATTACGGTGTCTTTTTGGTGACAATGTCAACAAATTGCTTTTTTTATATGTAGAGAAAATGTTTGACGGTTAAAAACAAATCATTAATTTAAAACGAAACGAAATCCCTTTTATGATATTTAACAATAAGAAAAGTACACCTCAAGGAAGACTGTAATATATCTTATACCTTATTTTACTTGAAAATATTATTTTAAATAAATTAAAATAAAATAGTATTGGTGACATCGTTAGTATAATTTTAATCCTGACAGCGCCTATATTGAATCGGTACAGTTTTACTACGGACATTTCCTACAATGTGGTGATGGCATTTTGGTGCTTCTCGGGTATTTTTTGTTGCTTTTTGCCTCTTCATACGCGCGAAATTTTATTAAATACCCTTTTTTAAAAAGCGGGATTTACAGTGCTTTTCACAATTTTTCAAATTACCTTTTTGTGCTTTTTTGTACTGAGAAATAATTTAAGTAACAAAAATTGGCTACTTGTTCTAAGCGCTAGTAGCAGCCATGATTTCTTTTCGTTGAGGTTGAAAGAACATTCAGTTTGATGAATTTGTTTAGAAAATAAATTAAAACCCGGTTATCTTTAAATTAAAAAAAAAACAAAAACTGCATATTAAATCCGGGTTGAAATTTGAAAATGCATGTTGTAGCAGAGCGTATGTAACCAAGTGGCAGCATTGCGACAGCTAACTATTTTTTGCTTTGCTTATGTTTTTCGTTGTAAATGTCAAAACACATACAAAATAAATTTGTATTTTTAACTTTTTCACTGTATCTGTTTTATGTTTTTGTTTCATTTTTGACCGAAACAAAGAAATTACACAAACAAGAATGCCTGTTGTTCTTGTATTGTTGTAATTGTTTTACTAATTGTTACCTAGCTAAATATGTCTTGTGTTGTAGCAATTTTCAAATGTCTTTAAATGTTTGTAGCACAATTAATTTGCACGAATCATACCCAAAATATCAATATTTTATTACAACTGTTTCGCGGCCTGATTGCGAAGACGAAATGGATATATTGATAGCAAGATAATCGAAAATGAAAAAGCAATCGATTAAAATGCTATCATGAATTTCATTCGACTTTAAATTCTCTTTTTTAGTCGATTCCTTATTATTTAGAATTTACAGAAATTTGTTTACTACAGATCGCTCCTTTAATGCAACATGATCATATCTTAAGAAAACCAAAACTTTTAATTTGTTTTAATGTCTCCAGTTATTGTATGGAATATTTGGATAAAGTTCCCTTCTCGTCTGCATTAGCAATAGTGAAATGCGAAAAGGAACTAGCTAAGCCCTTCAATAATTAATTTCAAATTTGCTTTTAATAAAATAATTAATATTTTACTACATATCGTCGTGGTGAATGCAATATGTTGTATGTCACTAAATCATACTTTTGCAGGAAAGACAAAAACTGAATATTTCTGAGAAAAATTTTTTGTTTTAGTTTCGCTGGCTAGAATATAATAATAAATCGCCACGATTCACACTGTATCCAATGTTAGTATCCAATGCAGAATGACACAATTTATAGGTTTTATCTCGAAAGAACACTCCACGCCACTGTCAAATCAAGCGTGCGATTGACATACGTTCTTTTGCAGTAACCAAAAGAAGCGCGCAAAAGCTCTCTTTTGATTGCCTGAACGGCACGAGATAAATGCAAGTTGTAGGAGCCCCAATTTTGGTTACAACGCTACAATAAAACCAAATTCAATTTTTTTTGACATACAGCCTATTGCATTCACCACGACGATATATAAAATATTAATTTTGGGAAATAGTGCTACTAAAAATTTAAAATAATAAAATTTTAGTAATTTCCATAAAAAGCACCAGATGTTGCAGGTATTTCTTTATATGTAAAAAATTTTTAAGTAGCATATGTATCGTTACTCCAAACCAAATGTATATATATGACAACGGTGCAATAAAGGAGCGATATGTACATACGTACATATACTTTTTTTAAGTTTTGTCTAAACAAACTAATTATTTATTTTATTTTATTTTTCTATATATTCTTTTACTCCTGTTTGTATTTTGCTACGTTTTTTACTTTTATTAAATGAATTGTGATTTTATTTTAATTAATATGTTAATAATTTCTGCTATTTGATGGTAAGTCCTTTATTTATTTTGAAGCAAAAACTTTAAATTGTATTTTGGGTATTTACCTTCACTTTTTTATAAATTGCTTAAGATATTTTGGCATAACTAAAATTTTTTAAATATTTTTTATGGTGCTTTGTTGCCCTTTTTTGTATTTTTTTTGCACTTTTTGGAACAGCTTACGGTGTTATTGTTCTTTCTACAGATACCAACACTGATCCTTATGTTCAGCTTGCAACTTCTCCCAATTGGTTTATATTGGGAAACGCAAAGCAAGGCTGCTATTCCGCTAAAGTGACTTTAATCGTATATTCATTCAAGACTGATATATTTACATACCGCGTATTTCGTAGTATGTTTTGTATGTAAGTAATTTGTTATTGAGCATTACCGTTTTCCATAATTTATTCAGTTTATTTTACGTTTTTAAATTTGTGTGCTTTTTCGAAAGACATTAAAAAGGCATTTGTTATTTAACCGAATTTTGTAATATGTTACAGCTAAAAGCAGTTGGAATATGCAAATTAGCTTGTTACTTATATAAATACTCCTGCCTATAAATTAACATATATAAATGTAAATAAACATCAACGTACTATTATACATATATCGTCAACTAAAATGCAAAATAATACATCATTAAATAATATATGAAAATTCCTAATATATCAAACAAAGTACATCTAAATTTTTCAACTCAAATTATAGACTTATATAACTTTATAATTTTTATTGTGAATTTTCGTTATAAAGATTTTTGAGAATTCGTACTTGAATAAACATAATCATCATTTCTGATTAAAAGTCTTTCTGTCCCACGATGTTCGCTAGAATCTGAGCGAAAATTAACTGATTTGCATCAGTTTATCTATTTATTTATTTACTAAATAAATATATAGAATTAATTACTAGTCGGACTAAATGAACGCTTGGAGTTGTGGTACAAGCTGTAATTTTATTTAAAAAAACATGATTCTCAAATATATATTTTCTGCTTTATATGAAAGGTTGTAGTATTTCCTCTGTTGCTTTTTTTACAAAACTGATTTGGAAAGGAAAAAAAAAAATAAATTGAAAGAAGATGTGTTGAAAACATCGACAAGAAATCCCGATATAGTTTTTAGTGACCGGTGGGATAAAGTGCAGGAATTAACCAAGAAGACGGGCAATTTCAGTCATATCAAATCATTCAAAAATATAAATTTCGCTAGAAGAATCTGATATGAAGAGATGCACTAGAACTTTTTCGTTGTTGTCCTAATGAATTTTTTGATATTGACACTTAAGTGTTTATAGAGCATGGACTTACTACTATACACCAGAAATAAAACAAATGTAAATTGGCCAATTGAAGGAGATGAACCCGCCTCAAAGCAAACCAAGATAATGAAATAGTCTGATAAATTGTCGCCATAGTTTCTTGAAATATGCAGCATTGTTGAAATTCTTATATAGCAAAAAACCAATTATTTTCCATCTGCTCTAGTGCTGGACTGTATTTTTGCTGACAAGTATCATTTTTATATTTTAAAATTTAGAAATAACTCAATGGAAAAAGTTTTTAATTGTTTCAAATAAAATAGTACTCTCTTAATAAAATATAATGAATTTATCTAAATATAATTTCTTAAAAATTAAGAAGATATGGGTAAACTCAGATTTGAACTTAAGCCAAAAATTTTCATTTCAATAGTTCAAGTCCTTTAACAAATTTCTCGCAAGCGCCATTAAGGTCCATTTCACCGAGCCAAATATATAATTTTCAAGAAGCACTTCCATATCAAACGTAAAAATGTGGGAGTACACTAATATATGAAATGTTGTTTTTGTTTCCATCTTTTTTTGAAGTACAACGCAAGCAATTTTGCACATGTCGAATAGCTTAAGTAAAGTTGTAAAAGTTCTTAATTAGTAGTTCCGAGATTCAAATAAAAAATATAACTCTTGATTTTATTTTATAAAGATTTCCGAAATATTAATTAAGCGTACTTTTCAGTATTCTAAATTTTTTACAAAGGAGTTCTTTTTTGGCACACTGAATTTAATAAAAACTATCTTTGCTTCCAAAAATATAAACCTTTTCAATGCATTATATTATTCACCCATATCAATTCCTTACGCATATATGCTTTATGTGCAAACTTTTCGCTATTGTATTTTATTCCTTCCCATGTACGAAAAAGCTTATCTTTCTCTTTTACAGAGGAATATACTTTTATAAATTCTGTTATTTTTTTGTTTTTCTTTTTATACAACGATAAGTAAAGCTAATTTATTATGCAATATTAATTTTAAAAATTTTCTTGTCTAATCAGCATGTATGTATGTATACTTTCCTTTTTTATCTTGGAGGTTTTTTCTTACTTGTTGCAGCTATATGGGTGTTCACGTGCTTGTGCGTAAGGATTTTAAAGCAGTAGTGTGTTTGCGTGAGTTTAATGTAAATATTTTTACATTTTGCTTACTTCAGCTTTGAAAGTTGATTATTTACGCAAACATTGATATGTTTAATACGAAAATATTTGTAAGTGATGAAAAAAGTACAAGTATGTGCTTTTATACGGTATTTTAGAACAATATATTTTTAGAGGAAAGATAAAATTTAACTTTATTACATATGTATGTATTTGTAGTTGGAGAAAAATGTGTGCTGAAATTTATGTTTGCTTCGTGATAAACCAGAAAGTTTATGTAAATTTCATTATGTTGTTTAAGAAAAAAGATTTTCGCCAAATATTGAAGATTAATTGAAAAGATTGGAAATACTGTGGTTTAAGGTTTTAATGGGAAACTATAAAATTTAAATAAAGGTTGTAAATGGCAATATACATACACACAGAAAAAAACACAATGTATAATCAACATGAAGAAATGTTGACATCAAGTCATTGTTAAGCTAAATCAATGGTTAAAGTTGTTAATTTAGTATTAAAATATGTTGATTTAAAATAAATCACATTGAAATAACATTGTGCATTTTAAATTTTACCTTTTACAGGGTTAAAATAACATCAATCAATGTTTAATTTTGTAAATTCCGTTTTTGAAGTATTAACTACAGTTTTTCGTGTAAAATTAACATTGCTTATAGTTGAAACAAAATTCACTAATGTAAAATCAACATTGTTATAAACATTAAAAATGACATTGGAATACTTTGAAAAAACTTTTGTCAATTTTAAATATTAACAAACGTTGGCTTATCTTAAATCAACATGTTAAAAAAGTTAAATCAATGTTAAAAAAACATGAAACATGTTGAAATTAAATTAATTCATAATAAAAGAGAAGAAATTCAAAAAGTACCGCTACTTTACAGCATTAAAGAAACAGCAAGTTTCATTCTATGGCAGCTTTACTGAGTATCAGAAGTGGGGTGTTATAAATTTTAAGTGATTTAAATTCTTTATTATGTCTGCAGCTAACAACGATAATATGAATTTAAAAAAGTTTGTGGAAAATTTAACAACCGGAGGAGAAAATATTAATCTTGTTAGGGACGAAATATTATAGTAAAGAATCCAGTTGTTCAAGGTTCTCAATCCCACCTTTACATGTTTTTCCAATAAATAATCGTAAAATATATTTAAGATACAAATACTTGTAAACCTAAATGTGTTTGTTGTATATATGTGTTTAGAAATTAATAAAAATAAACAAAATAATAAACTGCTTTTTAATAACTGTCTTATTGTTAAAATGTTAAAGTAACATAGAATTTCCTGTAATTTTAACATATTTTCATGTTATTTCAAAATGGCTGTAACATTAATTCTAAATGGCGTAATAGTTGATTCAACATTAAATTTCTTTTGATTCAACATGAAATTCTTGTTGTTATAAATTTTCTTAATATTGTTTCAATAAGGATCTTAACGTTATTTTAACATAACAATGTCTTTGATTCAATTGGCGTACAATGTCAATTCAACATGACTTCTACTTGTTTTAAAGTGGATAAATATAACTTTTATTTTACTTTAATATCATGTTAAATTAAGATGAAAGGCTTATGAAGCAAAATTGTTAACAAAACTAGTTGAATCAAGCTTGTTTTAGTTGATTCTACAATGATTTTTTTCTGTGTGTATACATATAAAGATGAGTATCTCGAGATAAATGTTATTGGCTCTTTTATTAAACACAAAAACTGAGGAAAGAAGTGGTTAAAATCTTAACTTCATATAAAGTATATTTAATACGTATATATAAATTAATACATATGTATTTAATTGACAAATACTTTGGTTCTCAGTCTATAATATTCCAAGTTTATCTTGAAGAATTTTACAAAACAAATTTATCCCAAGCAGCATCAAAATTGTAATAATGATTTCAGCGCCGTTTTTCATAGTATCTGATCAACGTTGTGGGACACAATTAAGCGACTATGTTATTTGCAATATAATATTTGTTGCCAACTATGCTAGGTACACGAAGTGCCACACCCATTATTCCAATTCGTTTAATTTGTATGGAAACTAAGCACTACGGTAGCCTAGACGATTTAGTATTTAAATCCAGCTAAAATTCACTTAAATTAATTGTTGTTCAATATGATAACTGCCACGCCTACTTTTCTAATCACTTCTATTCCAATATTTACTTTTCCAATATTTACTTTTAATGAGAACTGCAACGATCAATATTCAAGACTAGAAAATTTCAAGCTGCTCGATTTTATAAATTTTCAAATATAAGATAATCGTTCAATTCACAAGATCGTATTAACATCGTATGTGGTGTGTATCGTCTAATTATACAGTATTGTATTTTTGTTGTTTGTAATTTTCATACAAAAGTGTGTAATAATTATACGTTTGAAATTCATATGTTTTATAAATGGTTATTATTGAGACCAGGTATGGATAAATTCTGTTTGTTAGATTAATTTGTAAAAATCTTTTAAATATGTGATAAGTAAACCCAGAAAATACATTATTCTTAATGATAAATGTATACTTGGTTCAATTCAATTTAATTTGCAAACCATTTTAATCAAATTGTTTATCGTGAAAAAGTTATTAACTATTTCGCGTAATTTAGAATTCCCATATGTGTTTTAATTTTATGGTATCAACTGAACTGAGTGTCAACTATTCTGGAAGAAGAAAATTTAAATAAGAACAAAATTTAAGATGAAGTAGAAAATTTTCCGTAAGTAAATAAAAATTTAATAATACATGTGGAAGCAAACTCTTCAATTGTGGTAAGATTTCAAAGTTATATACAGGTGTACGTATGTATGTAATTTCATTAAATTTGTTGTTTGACATAAATTATTTACTCACAATGAATTGACTACACTGAATTAACATTTAAAATACGACAAAATGACGATACAACAAATTTGTGTGTTCACCAGCACATAAACAAATATGGTATTTTTTTAAACGATAAGCCATACGACTGAGCTTGTGAATTGAACATATAAATATTTACATTGTATGGGAAAAGCCAAAACCTTAATTCTCATTTGCTTAATTTTATTGCAAACCGAGCATAATAGAAGCCCTAACCACTATTAATGCATACATGCAATCATTTTGCACATATGTTGTGTAATCGACACTTTTTCATTACTCTTATTAAAAGAACCTGGATAGATAGCCAAATACTAGATTAACTAAATCAAGAAATGATTTGTTTTGCAGCGCATTGTCAAATTGTCACACCTCCATCCAGAACTCAACTGTTGACTCAACATTTGTCCATTTCTAACTTAAAAGCTTTCGCCATTGGATTGTAATTAACAAAATTCTGTTTTCAGTGCACTTACGTTTGTACATTGGACTAATTTTAGTAGAATAAATAGCCTTTTTGAGGCTAAATTTAAAATAAAAAAGGCCAAAAAAGCTGAAACGTAAATTTCGAGGCTAAAAGACAAGAAAAGGGCTAAATATACCCTCGAAAAAGCTAAACTAGCATCACTGATTAATACAGTAATCAAAGAAAAGAAATGTTACATAATTCATATGCGTATATGTGATAGATTTTGAGCAAATTTTATATGTTCAATGAAGGTTAAAATTACCACTATTAATTCATACTCGTACATACCTTATAATGAGAAAAACATTGCCGATTTCTAAAAAGTGACGACGTAAATACATTAAAAATATTTTTACAGTTATCATTGGGTATGAAAGTAAAGATGTGATCCATTGTTCCCTCTTGTTAAGATTTAGTTTTAAAAATGGCACGTGGCAAATCGGTAAGGGCTTAAATTCGTGATTTGATCATAAAAAATTTTAATAAAAAAGAAAGCTGTGCTAAAATTGCAAAAGCTTTTAATTTATCTAGAGCAACCCTTCAATCCATAGTTGCAAATGACAAAAAAATGGCACGACAGCACCGTGGTCGTGTTTCTAAAATTTTCCCTCGCGAAACAAGAGCATTAGCATCAATAATTTAACGGATTTGTCGGACTACGGTTAGAAACTAGGCAGCGGAATGGTCGCAGGCAGTTGGGAAGCCCATAGGACGTGAATGGACCAGGCAGCATTTAAAAAACTATGATATGGATTCTATAAGTTATTAATGCTTGCCTACAATTCACTATCGATTTTTTACCGGTGTATAATTTTATTGCTAGGCTAAGGAAAAGCCTCTGTTGACTGCTCAGCAAAGTAAAAAGTGGCTACAATGAGTGAAAATCAAAAGCTCCTGAACTCAACGACAATGGAACTCAGTCATCTTTAGCGATGAGTGCATATTTGACGTTTGCGTTGGAGATACTAGGGAAGCGCGTTATCCGCAAGAAAGGTGAAGAGTATCATAAAGACTGTCTAAAACGGACAGTGAAATTCCCAGCAAGTGTTATGCTATGGGGATGTTTTTCAGCAAAGGGTATAGGGAAGCTGCCTTTTTACTGTAAATGCAAAAAAAAATATGTTACTATTTTGGAGGAACACTTACTTACATCCGCACTAGACAATTGCATGAAAGTAAATAATGATGATCATGAAACCTTCATCATTATTTTTTATTCTTTTCGTTTCTATTCAATACAGATGAATAACTAAGAAAAGAGAACAATCAACACTCAAGAGACACTTAAGAGCAGTGGTGACCACAAGTAAAACTGTGGTTGTGTTGATGTTTATTAGTATTACTAAGTTGACAAAGCTACCCACCAAAAACATAAAGAAATATAATGTTGCATTATATATCCTTAGGTAATATTTTATGGATATCAAATAAAATATATATTTTTTAAATACATACGCAGTTTAAATTGCAGAAATTCATTGCTCACAGGAAAAAGTAAAAACAAGATTAAATTAAGAAAAATTAAGATTCAATTAAGAAGGTGACTTGTTTTCAGCCAATCTTTAAAATTCTTTTATTAGCTCAACAGGATTAATTAAATATAATTTTTTGATTTTTTCAATTAAATCAATATTGTATTCATTAAAAACTTAATTTAAATCTTTAAAACTATGTATATAAATTTTTTTAAAACAATGTCATATAGTTATATTGAAATGATACACGTGTGTTTGCTGGATAATTATGATTGATAATTATACATTTGCCGCTGTCTCATCGACGACTAAATGAAAGAGGGTAAGAATACGTGTAAGTACTCTCTGCACAATTGTGCTTTGAAACGGTTACAAAACCATAATTTTCTTAGTTTTTGTACTTTTTTTTTTTTGATCATCAAAAAAAAATTTTTTTTTTTTAGAAAATTAAATAAAAATTACAAATAGTCAAAAGTCGCCAAAAATCGCCAAAAATTAAAAAAAGTCGCCAAAATATATTTTTGTTAATTTTTATTAAAAACAAAAAAAATATAATTTATGAATACATAAAGAGGTACTTTGTTTACTATATACTATTATATATACACTTAAAAACTCCTAAAAAAAATATTTTCTGACTAATATTAAAAGGTTGAGGTCTAAGTAACAGTAAATTTGGTTATAATATAACATTCACATATCCAAAATACTGTATACTTCATTTTCATCACATTCATTATCATCGTCTTGTTTTGAATACATAGTATGGGAATTGAATTTCTTCAACATTTCTTCAGAAGGTGTGAAAGATGTGCAACACATCTTATTAACATTCATATAATTTATAACTCTTAGTAAAGCTCATATTGTATTCTATTTCTCAAACGAGTTTTAGTAGAATTCATTATTGAAAATACTCTTTCAACGCAGGCATTACTAGTTGGAATAACCAACATATAAAGTACAGCCAATGCAATTTCTTTAAAATGGTACGTACCAGCAGTGTCCCTATAATTATAAACTTTTGGCCAAAACTCGTGTAGATTAGATGGAATATCATCATTAAAATAGTCTTTCCAATTCACGAAAGGTAATTTTCCCCATTGTGTTTCATATACGTCTAATGGTACTTTAGGGTTCATAAAAACCTTCATAGACTCTTTAACAACAGCGAATTTTGTTTGTGCTAGTGAATTACCACATTTTAAAATAGAAAAATGTTCGTAAACTTTAAAAATATTCATATTCTCCGGCAGTCTGTTGATCATTTCTTTTAAAAGCATTTTTAAATATGAAAAGCAATTTTCTCTAAGTGTATAAATATCATCCTCATCCATTTCAACATTGCTTAATTCAGTTTCAAACGTTGACCCAAAATCAATTGCATTTATTGGGAGAAATGAGCTTGGTATATCAATGGCTGTACTCAATGCACTTACAAATTGTTCACTATTGTGTGTATCATTATAAATTGATGGTTTAAAAATTTTTGAAGAAAATAAAAGAAGAGTATTATACAGCTTTTGGTGCATGCTGCCTGCCTCCATATTATCCGATTGAAACTCTAGATTTAAATGGTTCATTTCATTAACAATTGGATTTATAAATACCAAAAAAGTCTTGTTTTTTCGTCACAAAATCGAAAAATTTATAAAAAAAAAATCGGATTTTGTTCAAAAATAGCCAACAAAATCGCCAACCATTTCATAAATCGCCAAAAAATCGCCATGTCGCCAAATCAAAAATTAAGACGCCAAACAAGTTAGAAAATCGCCACGTTTGGCGAGAAATCGCCTATATGACAACCATGGTGTTCACTTATACAAGAGCGTACCAACATTTCCAAATGTGAAACAATATGATTTTAAAAGTCAGTGTAAAGCTGCTTACAAACAATGAAAATATGGCTCTTTGACTCCATCTCTTGCTTAAGCTATTTATACTTCAGTTCCCAGTCTCTCGAACAGCATTGCGAAATATTACGTTTCTTGGAAGGACCTGCAGCGTTGTTAACGTTATCCCTATCAGACTCCGTGGTTTTTCTGCCTCTAAACATGTATTTCTAGCTTTTTTTTTCGTTTTCAGACATTCTCTTCGTTTTAACAAGAAATCTTATTTTAAAGAATAACCATTTCAAAACCCACAATTTCACACTTTAAAAAGTTTTTTTGCTAAAACTGTTGTTTGAATCATTTACCGAAAATTTGTGAACAATTTCTTGAATACATTGTGTATATGACAAGGGTGCGAAAAGTGATAAAAGTGTTCCCAAATGAATGAACAATAATCTGAAATTTGCTTTTATATTTGACAACTTTTTTTTATAAATTTACTGCAAATTAAATGTTGTTTGTGAGTCGCTAAAAAAAGTCTCACAAAAAGTCGCAGAACGCAAAAAAGGTTAAAATTGCGACTTTAGTCTGGTGAACGGTAACGGTGCTCATGGTATGAATTAAGCAACAGTTTGTTTGGTGTTCTGATTTTTATTCGAAATAGAGTTTTAGTCAATAAACATATGAATATGTTCATTGATCACCATGTTCATGCAACTCTATAATCCGTACCCCTGCTACTGCTCGTAGAAACACAAAGCTTATTAATTACTCTGTCTGACCACGCCCACTTTTCCATTCAAAACTTTTTTATAGCTAACTGCTCACCTTTACAATATAAATAGTTAGTCACACCGATTTCCAAGGTTCTCGCTGTTATAGATCTTTAGATATGCGATGGTAAATATCTGCCTTATATGGGAGCTACCAGAATCACTTTAAAAATCTATGAAATGTACAGCTTACTTTTACCACGAACGCCCTGGCAAATGATTTTTTACGTAAGTACTAACAAATGATCTTTTGAACGGGTGGTAAAATTACAAAATTTTCCTTTTAATAATATTTGTATAGATAGTAAAGATTACTAAAGATATTTTTTTTACTAAAACTTATAAATAACACTTATACAAATTACCGTAGTTAAATCTGTAATTATTTCCAAAGCTGAAACTTTGCAAATTAGCACATATCAAAACAAGAAAAGCTGTTAAACTCTACTAAGCAGTAAATTTACCAAAAAAAACCCTTTCCCAAAAAAAAATAAATAAATAAAAAACAGCATTGTCAAAAGTATATTTTCAAAAAGTACATTTTCAATAAGGTACCTTTCCCAAAAGTACCTTGCAAAATATTACATTTTCAAAAAGCACTATTTCCTATCCTATATTTTTAAAATAGTACATTTTCAAAAAGTTTCTTTCCCCCAAACTACTATTTCCAAAAAGTATACTTAAAAACTATACTTTCCAAAAGAAAGTTTTCCAAAAAGAACAATTTCCCAAAAAAAAAAATTTTTCAAAAATTTCCTTTCAAAAAAAAGTAACTTTTAAAAGTATTCTCTTTTTAAAATACACGTTTTGGACAATAGTTTCTAAAAAGAACACTTTTAAATGGTACCTTTTAAAAGTACCTTATCAAAAATTATTTTTCTTATAAAGTACCATTTTCTAAAGATATATTTTCCAAAAAGTCCATTTAAATAAAAGTCATTTTTTCAAAGAGATAATTTCCAAAAATTACAAATTCCTAAAAGCACAATTTTTCAAAAAGCTCCATTAGCAATATTTACATTTTTAATGGACTTTTTTTTAAAAAAGAATTTTTGTCAAAAAGCACGTTTTTGAAAGAATACTGCTCCCAAATTACCTTTTTAAGAAGAAAGATTTCGTAAAAATAAATTTTCTGAAAAGTACATTTTACCAAATTTCATCTTTTTTACCCTCTTAACATTTACAATTCTTAAAAATCTATTTTGAGTAGATGTATGCATAGAAATGACAAATTTCAAATCTCTAGCATTATTCGTTTTGGGCTGGACGATGATTATTTTCTCAGACAGTCACTCAATAAAGTAATATATAAATAAAAAATTATAATGTATTTTTCTTATTTCCATATTTTAACAAATTATCTAAACAAGCATTGTCCTAAACGCCATTGACATTCTGGGCTCATTGAAGAAACTTGGCCTCTTTTGGTGCCTGCAACATTACGTCGATCGTTGTCATGCTTTTCCACAGCACACATTAAATAGTCATTTTGAGAAAGCACAACACGATCATCATCCAAAAATTCAATATTCCAAATGTAATTTAACGGAGCACTAGTTGAATCCCAACCAGCTATCTTCATTGTGCTAGGCATCATGTAATAATAAATTTGATATTTAGTGCTCTTCAGTGCAACATTAAGTTTATTTTCATTATTTGCATTCAAGTCTCCAAGTTCAGCTTTAATGAAGCCGGTATCATCCATAGATTTACTGTCACGCCAAAGCCAAATGTAGCGACTAAGTGGATCTACTTTTGCCTCAATGGCTGTGTAAATGTAAGTCGAATAATTAACGTTCAATAGGCAAAAGTAGGGCATAAAGTACAAATATTTTAAATTGTAAGGCAACTGTTCCACAATATTTTGTACTTTTAGTTTTAAGTTAAGATCCACAGTATTATATAAGCTCTCCTGTTTTATTTTATATAATTTGTTGGCGAATAAGTGCAAAAACTCTTTTGATTCGGTGTGTTGTTTTTGACCAAAGTTGTTGTACACCTGCAGTTGCGCATGCAACATAACTTCAAATGATTTTTTATCATTTTGCTGATAAATACTCCATAATAAATCAGGCAATGTGGATAATTTGACGCTTAAACCCATTTCATTTATTGCTTCATCTAAAATGCTGTTAAGCATTTGACTACCATAGTTTTCATCAAATTGTTTTAGTATCTCTTTTAAATTATTTCCTGGCGTTGATATCTTATTCGAGCTCATGGCATTAACAAGTAGCTCAGCATTTTTAGTTCTCAGATGTCTTTCCACAATAGTGCGTAATTCAGCCAAAGCTCTTTGTTCTTCCTTTATTTTGTCATAAATATTATTGCTTTGCTGAATATCGTTGGCATAGTTTGTATTGATATTTTTCCAACTGTGTAGTAAATCATTACTAGCGCTATAGACGGAAATAAATTGTTGAAAACAACTTAGCAGAACGAATAAAAATACTTTAGTTGTTGTCATTTCGAGAATTAAAACTTAAATGAAATTGATATTGAAATGAGTTGTATTTGTATTATAAAATACAAAATTAATCAATTGTGGACCGAAGTGCATAAAAAAAATTTCCCATGCACTTTGAAACTAATCTTCAAACCCAATGCTAGCTAAACTTGATAAATGTATATAAAATTTATTTAAAATGCTTTTTATCAACTTTCAAACAAAAATATTTGCTTCTGTCATGGAATATATTATTCTTTGTAGCCAAAAAACTCTATAATATCAAAATTTAAGCAAAATTTTTCAACATTTTTCAGTTAAGCTTATTTCTTATTAAGGAATTAATATAATTTTAGTATGTAAAATTTTCCACGGAAATGTATATTGATATGGTGGATCGTAATCAATCAAGAAGTCGTTTTTAAATTTTTTGTACTTTTTTGAAATCATATGGCGAAATACAAACTTTCATTATATCTTTAAAACCGATGCAATAATTAAAAATAAGGGTCACCTCATCTAAATAATTAACAATCTTGCGTAAGAAAATATTTCAAAATTAAAACATAAATTTTCCAAAAATTTTGCCAGCCATCTTATGGACCCTACTCCTTTTTAAGATCTTGGTGTTCCTCATATGATATTATTCTTTGGAAACGTCAAATAGCGGCATCATTTCTAGCACGCTTATAAACGTAGATATCCAGAAAACAATATTCTATGAGGTAAAACTGAAGAGGTTTCTCAAAAATGTGAACTTGTAAGACACTCTTTCGCAAAATTTTTAGGAAACTATTCATAGTTTTTTTTTCAACAATCTTTTTGTTAAGACTATTTTTTTATTTCTGAAAATGGAAAAATTAATCTCTTGCAATCATCAAGCACGTTTACTTGAAAGGCAAACGGGCTGAGGAAACCAAAGAAATTTGGGATAATCTACTGTTGGATAAACATTTTTAATCTTCAAATGATCAACAAGAATCTATAATCATCGTTTATTAATATCCACGATATTGATTTTACAGAATAAGGAAAAAAACTACAGAAAATAGTTTGCCTTTTAATTTTTAATTTGATCGTATTTTTCATTGTTTGCTACCCCTCAAGTCCATCATTTATAAATGAATTTTGAGTTTTTTATTTAAATATAGCTATGTACATCGAACACTAAGGGCTGCATATATAAATAGAAATTATATGGAATATTAATAGTTTTCTATTATATTATTTTTTTTTTTTTTTTTTTTTTTTTATCTTGGACCAGCACTCAGGGGATGATGACCCCTACACATGCAATGCATTGTGCTGGAACTAGTGGAAAGGGATAGTGATAGATATGAAAGGAGGTGAGTGAAGCTTCATTCGTTCTTTACAACTCTGCTTTTTTTTTCTGCACGTTTATTCGTAGAGCAGTGTTGCAGCGCCTCTGGTGGCGAGGAGGACATACGAGTTTTTGAAGCTGTGTTTAGTTTAGTAGCCACTTCTTTTTTTATTTTACTTCGCCGTTGATTGTGCTACTCAGTACCAACGAAGGAGGGCGCTCTGATGTTACATTGGAATTAGTATCAGCTGAAGTTGGTACTGTTCAGTGACCAGTGACCATGCCTTCGCCACTGAAACCTTCCGCCAACAACTGACACACCAATGCACATCAGAGAAATGCGTGGTGTCTTTTATTTCATGACTCTGTCTGACACTGGGTTTGAACCCAGGTCCTTCGGTTTGTAGTCAACGTGCTTACTACCTGAGCCAACGCCAAGTAATAGGAATTACTTTAATATTTAAACTGTTTCAATGAATGTATTTGACATGCAGATTCACAAGATCTCTAAATATAACTTGACTAAACAATGTTAATTTGAAACTAAGAATGAAAGATTGAATTGATTTGTAAAATACACTGTTAGTTTAAAAAGAGCAAAAACATTACTGTATACGTCATGTTTAGTATTATTGTATATGACTTCTTTTCTGAAAATTCGATGTCCGTCTGTACGTCAGTCAGTTATTAGAGTAATGGCCAGATTATGATTTCATATTTAAATACGCATTTAGTTAATTTTCATTTAAATACAGTTTCAGTTTTTCAATGTTAAATTATTGTTTGTATTTAATTACGATAAAAATGTGCCAGCATTATGAAATTCTCTAACTTGTTTGGAAAAACAGCTGTTGAACAAAATTAAAGAAAAATTTCTAATATGAATTATTTTTCAGGCTGAAAATAACAACAATAATAGGTTGCTGCAATGTTTTAAAATTTTAAATCAATTAAAAAACAGATAAACGTGGTTGTCACAGAATTTAATGTTGTCGGGATTGGATTTGAAAATACGACAAAAAAGACTTTTTGTGTGATGAATTTCAATGTTATCGGTTTTATGTTAAAAACAGATAGTAATTCTAGATGGAACATAAAACCCATAACATTGAAATTCATCATACAAATTATTCTTTGTCGCCTTTTCAAATCCAATTCCGACAACATTGGATTCTGTGACAACCCTGATTATAAAGCATAAAATCATAGTTTTTCTTAATTCATAGCTTATAAATTTTATATATACATATAATTCAATTTATAATTTAATATAATTTTAGTATCTCGTTGTTAGTCTGTAATTATTATATCCATTGACTAATTTTTAAATAAATAAAAACTTAAAACTTTAACTTTGGTTAGTGAAAATTCATTAACACAAAGCTCTGTTAAGTTTTTACTTTTAAATAAAACTAACTGAAATATATATTTTTTCCTTTTTTTTCTGCTTCTCATTTCCTTATTTCACTTTTCTTTGGCATATCTAAGCATAATTGTTATATAATACACTATACTACTTTGGTCTTAGTGGCCTATACCACATTAGCCGAACTCGAGTTTAATTCGAATAATTATAAATATAAATCATGTCCTTAATAAACTACTACTAAATACTAGGGTGATCGTTTATTCGACATTTTCCAGAAACCGGGTTTCAAATAGTTCGAATTTTTTAAATTTTCAAAAACCCGGTTACGATATTTTAAAATTCAAAAAACCGCTCAACCTGTTTTTTTTTTTCTTAAGAAAGTTATATTTACAAGAGTTTTATTTTTCATTTATTTTATTAAAAAAGCAGTTAACAGTTCATATATGTAAATAGTATAAAGTAATATAAAAATTAGAGGTTAAACATAAAAAATTAGCTTCATATCGTGGTCACCTTAAATGCAAACGGATGTAACTAAAAAGGAATATATTTTGTATTTACCAGGTATTCACCAATGCCGGGTAGAATCCCATCGCTATTAATGTGGTTCAGTAATAATGCCCTTATTTATAAATTTAAAATTGTTTATTGGGGCTTAAATCAGTTGCTTTCAAGATAGCAGACATTTTTCAGTGGACCCACAAAAAGTCTGGCATAAAACTAATCAATATTTTAGTATTTTAAATTTTTATTCGCACTTTTCCCCAATATTAATATTTTACTTATTCAGTAAAACATTAACAATTTTGTTAAAAACAAATTGCAATTGATTATTGAGGGGTATCAAAGTTGTAACAAGAACTCAATAATCAACCAATTGGTTTTGTTTTCTTACTTTACCATTACCACCTAGGCTGACTTTTTTCAACTCTAATTGTAGTTGTAAGAGGTTTGTAGAAACAATTGGTTGATTATTGAGTTCTTGTTACAACTTTGATATTGTTTAAACTTTTCATTTGTTTTAATGAAGGTTTAATATAATATCTCCAGTTGTTCTAAGAAATATTTGGGTAAAGTTCTCTGATGATCTGCATTAGCAACAGTGAAATGCGCATAGGAACAAGCTATATCCCTCAATAATCAATTAAAATTTCTTTTTAACAAAATTGTTAATGTTTTACTGAATAAGTAAAATATTAATATTGGGAAAAAGTGCGAATAAAAATTTAAAATACAAAAATTTTGCGATTCCCATAAAAGCACTAATCAATATTTTATTACTACCTCTTTGCATAGCTTCCGAAAAACAAATCGAATTTTGATTTATTAATATTCTGAGATATAGTTTTGTAAGCTCTTAGTTTTTATTTTTCAAATAAAGCTACTATACCATATTACCCGCATATACCACAATACCAGAACTTACTCTATAAACAAATTTTAAATATGTTTTTTTTTTTGCAATCATGTACTTCCAGATTAGTCCCATTTATACATCTTGAATATACTTTCAGATGGGAGAGATTTTTTATTTTCTGCCTATTTGCTGTACGAAATATATACCTTAATATTTTATCAAAATTATTGTTTGATACGCCATTTTAAAGTTTATTTTACTCTCTAGTGATAAAAAATAAGTAACTGACAATTGAAGGTAGTGTTCATATGGATCAAACTAGTATTCAATAACTGGTGTTTTTATATTTATTTACAATAGAAGAGAAATTCTTTAGTTGTCTTTAATTTATGTTCAGTGGCATAGATTTCTTTAAATATTCTTATGTGTTTTTGTTTTAAACGTAAAAATATTATTTATATGTGTTTCGTCGATATCGAACGCCAAAAGTTGCCCTCAGATCTTTTTGGCATCTCAACTAGCAGTATAATCAATCAAGATTAAAACCTTATTTTGTAAAACATAACACTATAAAAAAGTAATATTATAAAATTGATCAATGCTAAGCTTTGCGTTTTACAGAATAAGACCCTAAATTACAAAACTTGTTTTTTTATTGAGTATCTCAAAACTAAATATTTTTTACCGTGAACAATTCTAAAAAAATACTGTCCTTAAAGTGTTAAAGTTTGTTTTGTTGATAAAAACAACAGCACTTGTTTATATTAAAATTAAATCTTTATAAATTTCTTACTAATTCATAAAAAAAATAAAAATTAATGGGCCTGTTGGAAATTCCGTAATAGAAAAAATCTTATCGCCCATTTTATTTGTTTTTGTGTTTATGTGATCTTATATATATTTTTATCGCGGTTAAACTGAATTAATTTAAATATATGAAAACCCTAGCGATAACATTGCGTTGATTCTGCAAATTTTAAGAATTTCTAATTATTCTAAGAATTCAACTTACATCTGAAACTATTTCAATGCCTTGTGAAATAAAAAATACATATCGCTCCTTTATTGCAACGTAGTCATATCTAAAAAAAAAACTCGTTCGACAGAAAATTTACATCAGTGGTAAGCGTTTCATAGCACAATTGTGCAGAGAGTACTTACACGTATTCTTACCCTCTTTCATTTAGTCGTCGATGAGACAGCGGCAAATGTATAATTATCAATCATAATTATCCAGCAAACACACGTGTATCATTTCAATATGACATTGTTTTAAAAAAATTTATATACATAGTTTTAAGGATTTAAATTAAGTTTTTAATGAATACAATATTGATTTAATTGAAAAAATCAAAAAATTATATTTAATTAATCCTGTTGAGCTAATACAAGAATTTTAAAGATTGGCTGAAAACAAGTCACCTTCTTAATTGAATCTTAATTTTTCTTAATTTAATCTTGTTTTTACTTTTTCCTGTGAGCAATGAATTTCTGCAATTTAAACTCCGTATGTATTTAAAAAATATATATTTTATTTGATATCCATAAAATATTACCTAAGGATTATATAATGCAACATTATATTTCTTTATGTTTCGTGGGTAGCTTTGTCAACTTAGTGATACTAATAAACAACAATAGAACCACAGTTTTAGTTGTGGTCAACGCTGATTTACAGACACATCAATGGAAAAATAAAAAATTATTCTCCCCTCAAGAGGTGAGTAAACAAGATATTTGCGTAAACTTTTTACACAAAATAAAGAACGAAGCGACGAATATTTCTGCAGTCTTAACTCAAAAATAACGTTTTTTGAGATATAACTATGTTGCAATAAAGGAGCGATATGTACGAAGTACGTACAAAAATCAAAAATTTAAAACTCGGTAGTTTATTAATTTTCAAAATAAAATAATTTTTTAAGTTTGACTTTTAGTTTGAAACGTATAGAAACGTTTCGTTACACAAAATTTAAATGAAGCCCTGAGTTTAAAAATAAATGATGCTGCATCTTAAAATAATAAAACGTACTTCTTTTATTTTTTATTTTAAACAAGTTTGTATTGACCTTTTTTCATTGAAACAGTTTAAAAATCGCATCACACTCGGGATTTAATTTATATAAAAAATTTCTCTGTTAGTTCACTAATGCCATATTCTCTTATAAAAAATTTAACATTTCTTTTACTCTTAACACAACAATTTTGCATTGTAAGCGATAATACAATAATTTCGAATAAACTCACTATTTCAAAAAACATTGTATTGCAAGTTTTCAATAAAAAGGACAAAAAATGTTACACTTTTTTTAGAAAAGAAGTTTAAGAAGCTTAAGTCTCCAACTTCGATAAATATCATAATAATAAAATATAATTTAAATTAAAGTAACGATTTAGTATCGTTTTTGTAATAAATTCAGAGATATTGTTAGTTTTATTTTCAATATTTACTACTGTGGTCTATTTTTAATTTCTCATAAATTAACATTTTTGTTTACGTTCAATACTAACAGGTTTTAAATCTTGTAATTAAAAACTATTACTATGTTGTACGTAACTAACGAAATACCTGTTTTGCATTGAGAAAAAAAACAGCTTAAGCTATTAATAAACAAATCCAAACTTTCGGTATAACTATACAGCACTATTAGTTAAAAACAGGAGGAGCAAAGAAGCACTCTGCAGTTCTTATTAGAAAATATAAATATTTTAATTAAACAAATTATTAAAAAATTAATAGTTTAAATCCCAACTTGAGGATTCACATGGTTTCATAAAATCATATGTTCTAAGTTGAAAAAGTAAAAAAACATGACTTATGTGACTAACACCTCATAATTGAGTGTACTATTTGAAACTTAAATGAATTGAAGCAAAATACATAAGTGGAAACTAATAGGTTACCCTGCTATAAAACTAATATGAATACTAAATTTGTTTTAAATCTATATAAAATTATTAGGCCCAACGAGTGTCGGACATAAACTTAAGGTACGGTTACATTGGGGAAACGTTTCATTCAAATATGTTTGATTATGTTTAACCAAAATGTTTCTAACTCAGTACACTATTTGTTTTCTGGTCACACTAGGCACATTTTTTGTCACTGTTTATTTGTCAAACAGCTTTCAAATAACGTTAAGTACAAACATGAGAAAATATATTTTCCCTACGGTCATACTCAAATTAATATTTTCCGATACAAAACATTTGATTAAATATTTTACTAAACATTCAACGAGGAAGAACAAGCTCTATGAAAATTCTTCCACAATTCTCTCAAATTTAGTCCTTCGATATGACAAAACAAAAAAAGTACTTCAAAAAGTTTTATTATATATACTACCCCACAGTGGCTCCAATTACAAAAAATTTATTAATTGATCTTAATTCATATAGTCATGAAAAAAATCAGAGTCAAGTTTTTCAAATGAGAGTAAAAAATGGCTAAATGCCCAAAGTTTTTCTTTTTCATTATTTCAAAATATTAGACATAAAAAAAGACTGTAGTAGTAATTTTAAGTCGATTAAAACATGCACGCTATATCCAGCATTGGATGAACATGGAGAATATTTTTACAAAATTTTAAGTTATTCGCTTAAGAAAAATAACGCCCATCGAGTTTTTAATTTTTTTATATATTAAACTAGATATATTTAATACAATTAATCTGGCTTTTAATTTTTAGCCGCCCGCTCAAAAATGTGGCTAGGAGAGCAGATTTACTAAAAATAGTCAAATTTTCAGAAGCATTTTATTTACCTGCATGAAAATTGTACTAACTTTCAATTTTTAATCTTTATTTCTTTATTATTTATTGAAAAACATAGTAATCCTTTTATGTTTAAAAAATTTCAACGTTGTATTAAATGGAAATAGAGCAATAAAAATTGTATTTTTAATGGTCGCGTTCCTAAGACGTAACTGTTGCCCAACCGTTGGGAGTTTGTCTTAGAAACGCAGAGTTGAGTAGTTCCACTCCACACAACAGTTGAGTATTTGCTGCCATTTTATCCATCATAATTTTTTTTCGCTACTTCGCTATTTTAGTCAACATGTTGTGTTTAGATCCACAGATGATCAAGAGAGTTATGCGCTTTTATATTGTAATTCAACGCCGTTTTGTTGGGTGGCGACTACAAATTAATTTGTTAAATTTTGCATTACAAATGCGATAAAGTAACGAAAATAAAGAAATACAAAAAAATAAAAATTTCATTAAATATACGTCGGTTTTTTATGGTGTTTATTTATATTATTTACATAATAAGTTCAA
This sequence comes from Gymnocheta viridis, assembly GCA_956483585.1. Lineage (NCBI taxonomy): Eukaryota > Metazoa > Arthropoda > Insecta > Diptera > Tachinidae > Gymnocheta > Gymnocheta viridis. The sequence goes on along the minus strand of OY101440.1, from coordinate 83,864,158 downwards.
TATAAGGTTTAACGATTTTTTTAACACAGTCCCGGCTCAGCGTTGAAATATATGTAAATACTATCGGCACAGGCTTATCACTTTATTGGAAAACTTTGTTGTGCATTTTTATGTTGTGAATATTAAATTGGAAAATTGCTACCATGAAAAACTTCATTGCAAATTCTGTGTTGTCCATACTTTTTAGTATAAGCCAAACTAATTAATTTAGCAAATTTAAATTATTTCTTTTGCAGCATTTTTATTTATTTTCAATTGTTTACATTAAACAGCTGTTGATTATCCAATTATTCATTATGCCGTTTCTAAGACGTAACTGTTGAGCTCAACAGTTGACAACTCGAGTTTTGTTAAATATTTGTGATGTAAATTTGAATTTCTAATGTACCATGGAGCCGATGTTATTAATCTTAAAAATTTTGGCTGGAATATATAGAGTAGTTATTCATCATAGATGGGATTTCTTACTAACCGAAATTGATTTGACATGTGAAAATGAATAAGTTTGTACTTTTCGTATTCTAATTTGTTAAATAATACGGTTAAATAGTTGATATTCCTAATCACTAGTATCCACCGTCAAAAGTGGTAAAATTGAACAAAGAACGCTGATGAGATGGTGTAGCGACCTCGAAATCAGTACTGATCCGTTCTGCTAGTATGATGAATAATAAAAATGGTTCTATATAAAGTACTCTCTTAATAATATAAATAATGAATTTATTCAAAAAATTTTTCAATAAAAATTAAAATAAAAAAAATTAGAATAAATAAATGGGTAAATTCGGGTTTGAACTTGAGCCAAATTAATCGTTTCAATATTAATAAAAAAAACTGTTACAATTTTTATAAATTCTTATGTATTTTGCGATATTTAGACAAGATGTTCGCATTTTTTTCCAAATTGTTGTTTATTTTTTAAACATGGCTTTTTTCCATAATATGCTACCTTTATCACTTTATCACTCCCAAGTTTATTATTATTATTATAGTTTTAGTAATGTTTGTTTAATTAAAGGACTTTTTGCCGATATCTTCGCGAGTTTTCATAATTTTCGTGGAAAATATGAAGGAAGTGAGTTATAGCAAGTTTTATTTTGGAAAGTTTTAATCAAAATAAAAAAGGCAAAAATGAATTTAAAGTGTTCTTAAAATCTAGGTACACAGCTCGATACAAAACAGAATTTTACATTTTAAATTTTTAAGACTTTATGTTGCGATTTGTAGCTCTGAGACGCTGTTCAAGTCAGAAAAGTGAAGAAAATTACATGCGCTTTTAGTGTTTTTTTTTCGGTTTAAAGATCTTCATATGATATTTTTCTTGTGGCTAAAGCTATTTTTGGTATTTATAATTGTCTTGAATATTAATGTTGAAACCAATCGATTAAAAATTAAAAAAAAATTAAATTTATAAATTTTTTTGCAAAAACAAAAGAAAAAGTTTTTCTACGTGAGGGTAGCAAATGTATAAGTTACATATATTTTATACCACAATAAAATTTAAAATCTCTAATTTTAGACCCAAAAAAAGTTTGCGCAATTTTGTGCCATTATTTTTAAAGATTTTTTTTAAGTTTTCAAATTTAATTTTTTTTGTCTTCAGACACTTCTTCGTGGTGAGGGGGTTGTTGTAAAAATGCCAAAAATCTTCCACTAGATTTTTTATATTAAATTACACCTAAAACTATCAAAAACTCAATCTTTCAATTCAAAAACACTTTTAATAAATTTGACCAGATTTTCGGCTCAAATACTCCTCTGTGCACCGTGTGAATCCCCCAAAGTATTTTATTATAGTTATAGCATTAAATTTTTTAATTGTTATTAATGTTAAAGAACAGTAAAAAACTATACAAAGTAAGAAAACAAATATGTTTTTTTTTGGAGATTCGTTTGATTTTGTCCAAAAAAATTATAATAATTTAAGCTGTAAATGTGCAGACAAATTTTAAAATATGCTTTAAAAATTAACAACAAAATGTATACTCTTAAAAATAATTAGAAATGGCATGATTAAAAATAATGTGTAAGTTTGTATTAAATATAAGAAAAAAATTTAAATAAACAAAACAAGAAACAAAAAAACTAAATAAAAAAACTAAAAATGTACTTCAATTGCCAAGACCGAGACCACGAAATATTCGGCAAGGATATTCCGAGAGGGTAGTTTTTAAAACTAATTTTCATTAATTAATTTGAATATTTTTGCGCAAGAATCGTATTTATATATGAATTTTTATGCGTTTAAGAAAAAAAGATAGTGGAATTACTGCGCCGTATGTCTTCCATTTGTTGTTGCAAAAACTTTGAACCAAATTTACAAAACATAGAAAAGCAATTTCTGCACATCAAAGGCTTGTTGTAACCGTGATATTAAGAACTCTATATTCTATTTTGCCGTTTTGATGTTTGGCGCTCAGCAATCAACTAATAAAAAAAATTAAAAAGCTTTTTATTGCTAATTGTTATTGCAATACACTTCAAAATATGGACTTCGATATATGTGGTCACAAACATAAACCGCCTAACTCAACTTAAGAAATAAACAATTTTTATATACTATCGTGATCATAAAAAAGCCTTTACTTTTTCCTCAAACTCCCATTTCTCTAACTTAATTTTTGTTCTAGATATTAAAAAAAACATATCGACTTAAGTCGCTTTTTACTCTCTTAACATTATCAATAAGCACCAAAATATGCTTAATTATTTATTTTCACAATATCTAATTTTATATAGAATTAACACAAACAGGAGAGAACACATAAACATATTACCCATTCCTCAGCCACTTTTAATTTTCAATAATCGTTTAAGTCCATATAAACTCAAGATAAAATAAAGCCATAAATTGTTTTAAACTTTCAGAAATAAAGATTTTTATTTTGCAATAAAGAATTAATTTTCATTTGATTAAATATCTCATTAACTACAATAAGTTCAATTACGAACTATGGTCAAAATATTGCAATGTGTGCTTAGTTATATATATTTTTTTCCTAAACCGCAATAATATTTTTTCAAAAACTTTTTCGAATATTAAAATTGGTTTATCTCAAAAGCACGTTTTTTGACTTAAGCTTTTATTGCTTGTGATCAAAGATATATTAAAAATGCTTTTTTAAAAGACAACACTTTTTTAACATCATATTTTACCATCAAATTTACCAACACTTTCCAAGTAATTAATTATTTGTTGCTTCTGATGCGAAAAAATGGGATAAAACATAATAATAATAAGGTTATAACCGGTATATAGCAGCACTTACACCCGATTTCACCATCTTCGGTAAAATATTTGTTAAAAAAAAATTAACTAACTGCTGGTTTGGCTAACTGGCATTATTTAATCAACGGTTACCGATTTTCGTTTCACCATCCTTCAGATAGTTAACAAAAGAATTTGATGAAAATGTGGCAATACCACCAGTTTGTTTACATAAAAAACTATAGAAATAGGTTGTATTTGTATATTTCTAAAGCGAAACTTTGTGCCAATAGAAAAATGCATGCAAGTAATGATTAAAACATTCTTATACATACATACATATACATACATATGTACATGAACAATTTTTGTACGAATATTAAAAAATGTAATTTTCTCTTTTCAGTATGTTCTCAGACGACTTTGATACTTTATATGTGTGAGTTCATCAGTTATATTAGAGTGGTGTCATTATATTTTTCGCGAAATGAATTTTTTAATTGAAAAATATTAGAGAAATGTAAATGCTGATTCATATTTCTATCCATTTTATTTGTTTTACTTTCCGATTAAAGTGCTAACGGGCAAATTTGCTTCGGTTAAATTTAACCCATTATTGGCCACTACCATAAAACGTTTGATTTTTTTTTATCCTTTGTATGTTGGTACTTTTGAGGCCCCAATTAAGAATATTTTTCACTAAATTTTCCCACCCGATTTATAGTTTTCCTTGCATGGACTGGTCGAAAAATCGACAAATGGCCGATAGTAGTAAAAAACAATAAAAAATCATATTAGTTAAAAAAGTATATAGTGTATATGTATATGTATTGCTTTAAGCTTTATCCATGTAGATTTATTTAAAAAAATATTTCACGAATTTTTTTATAAATCTTTATGGTGTTCATAAAAACAGTTTGTATGTAAATATATATTACACTTTTTGCAGGTAAAAATAGTATGTTTCTTGCACAATTTGCAGCGCCGGTATTTATTCTCAACACTTCTAATAATTAAGTGTACTTTTTCTTTAATTTGGGGGTGATTTGGAAGTAAATCAGTAAATCTTCCATGCGTTCACCATTGCGTTCCCTAGAGCATTGGTCCATATTGGCCAACACCATTTCTTTCCCTTAATACTGATGCTACAATTAGCCACGCCATTTTCATGGAGGCCGACACCACCCATACCATGATTATACTGCTGAATTGCTCTTGGCTGTGCATTAGTAATATTTTTTTTGCTTACGGCAATACCGTTTCACATTTGCCATTGGACCAACAGTGGAGTTATTGGTTATTACGTTGACACCAGAATTATCGTTCCAACGCACTATTAATATTTCTTGTTGACTATTGAGCAAGTGAACAAATTCTCCACGATTGCTTTTCTTTAGATTTTTTAGCGGAACTTTTGACATTCTATTTTCTCGTATAGTGCCTGTGGCAAAAAATTTGCGCTCATTCAATAGACACATGGGATAGTAGGATGAAAAAAAGTTGTCACAAAATACTATATGACAATTGGGATCAGGAACGTTAGCCAGTAAGTCCAAAACTGCTTGAGCTCCAAGGCCAATGTCTTTATTGTGTGGCATTGCTCAACCACCATATAAAATTGTATAAAATAAATATCCACTTTCAGAGCTCATACACCATGATTTAAATCCAAAACGGATTGGTTTTCCTTTGATGAACATTTTGCAGGAAGTGTTGCTAAATTCATAATGCAAAGAACAATAATAAAATGCACCACCAAAGATTATGGGCATTTAAAGGTATGAAAATTTATTTTCTTCCATTCTTATTATATAATATTTAGACTTCAAAAAGACTAGAAAACTAATAACGAAACTTTATTTTTTTTTAATATTTTTCAATTGGAAAAAGTGTTAAAAAAGTTCTTTTTTAATCCTCGTACTAAAATATATTTCGAAGTCTTAAAAAAATCAATTCAGCACAAGTATTATGAAAAACATTTCAATTTAATTTTTTTGAAAACAGATAAAAAAAATTTACATTTTAGTAAACTTTGGGGATATACGTTAAAAAAGTTACTGGTCGAAAAATCGACCGGTGGCAAAAAAGGGTTAACATAAACTTTTTTGTTAAAATGTGTCAGTTAAGAGTTAACCATACATTGTGTAATACAATTTAGCCAAACTTTCGGTTAAACTTACGGTTATTTTTTAATCGAAGATGGTGAAAACGAGCGTTAGTGTTAGAAATGTTGATTACATAAGATTTAGCAAACAAACAGAAGAGTTTGCAGATGCACTAAAGCGTTCACTTGTCATCGTCTAGGGTATAACAAAGAAAAAAGCCCACGATATCGCCATAAAACAAACAGAAGCAGTCTTAAATCGATGGCTTCATCGGTTTTTACCAATCCGAACAAACAAACGAAACAAAAGGAAAACAGGTTTTCCCCATTCAGAATCATAACAGGAATAGCAATAACAATTTCTAACATTGTAATAATTTTAATAAAAATAATTCCTATCGTGGCAACAATCCTTCCAATTATTATCGCGAAAACCATCATATCAATTTTCAAAGTATGAATTATCGAAGACATAACCTGGTTAGGTTAAGAGTATAAGGACGTCAACAGCACATTCTGTAAAGTCTTTGATGTAGAGAAGTTAATTTGTTTGTTTCATTTCATAAGAGGGCATTAACCAACACAAGTGATCTCTTCTTTACTCTAACGCTTCAGATCAACTAAGAAAACAAGAACCCTGCCCATTCACTAGACCAGCTAGCTCCGCAAGCACGTGTGTGAATGTTTCCAGCGTAACCAAAGTATGCATATTATTATATAAATAGACTAATCATCTGTCAGTCAGTTTGATTAAGACAATAATTAATCATTCTTTATTTTTGACATTAGAGAACGACAGAACGTTACATTATCATTGCGTGTTTAAAATAATGCTCCGGTACTGCCATGTTTTCAAGAATATTAATTTTAATTTACAAGCAAGTTGTAATAACGAAAATAAGTTAAAGGTAACTTTATCCATCACTTTCACAAATAGGAACTATTCAAGCCACACTACAATGCATTGTATGCCTGCCAAATCTCGATATGTCATATGCTTTCTTAGCAGATACGGATGTGCATCTGAGAACCAAAAATGCCAGTTTAGAATTTTCGGGACTATATTTAGCCTTTTTTCTTGTCTTTTAGCCTCGAAATTTACGTTTTAACTTCGTGGCTTTTTTTATTTTAAAATTAGCCTAAAGGCTAATTATTTATTTTTTACTGAACCTATAAAATCTTCTTGAATAAAAAATTTATCCAATATGCAAACGTAAGTAGACTGCAGATAAAATTATATTGATTGAAATCCAATAGCGAAAGCTTTTAAGTTTGCAGTGAACAAATGTTGAGTCAACAGTTGGGTTTAGGATGGATGTGTGACACTTTAAGAATACGCTGCTGTCAGGAAGTTCATTTATTGATTTGGTTAATCAAGTACTTAGTTATCTATAGGGTCTTCCAATAAGAGCCTTAATTTTGATGTGTAAAAAAGAGAGTCTTTAAAAGAGGAGGGTATCCCATTGATAATATAAAACAATAACAGCTTAAGGGCTGCCACGGCTAAGTTTGCAGGACCATATTCTTTTCATTAAATTTTCGGTCACCAATTTGCACATTTGTTGCTGAATGTTTGCGATAACTTCACGAAGCCATCTTTGAGATCTTGAATCGATTGTGGGCCATTGGTATAGACTATATCTTTTACGTAGTCCTAAAAAAACTATAAAGGTTTAAATTATAAAACGTCGGTGGACAATTGCTATCACCTCTTCTAGAAACCACACGGTCAGGAAATTTTTCACGTAAAAGAGCGATGGTATTACCACTAGTGTGGCACGAATCTTGTTGAAAATTAACTTCATCCATCAATATATTTATTCAAAATTTAGTGTCGTTTTTGGAATGCCCTATTTCAAAGATCAATTAGAAATGGCCAAAATTGTGTTTTCCCCAAAACTATGGGTTACAACAGTAATATTCTCAGTTGAGCGATGTACAGGAGTTTAATTTTTCACATCACAGAGTTGCCCCAATTGCTCAAAGTTCTCCAACAGTTTCGCAATTGCTCACCGAGAAGGTGCTTCACGACAACATAAAAATGCTTTAGTTTTGCGAGCTGCAACTGCGAGTTTGCACCATATTTTTTGTGAATTTTAATAATTTCAATGTAATTACAGGTTCTATTAAGGCTTTAACTTATTGTCAATATTTTATGCATGTTTAATTATCTAAATAAAAAGTTAGGGTAGTTAAATTAAGTAATAAAGGTAAAATTCAATAAATTTCCTTACACAATTCTAACTCGCTGGCGCGCTTTCTCGAAGATCTATTGGCTTTTTCCCCTATCCACTCTATTTCATGATGTTGATAGTTCTGCCAACGTTAGTAAATATCGAGATAAGCGAACTAGCGGTAACACTATACATTCAATCAGTTCAAAAGAAAAACAATAACGTATTTAATTTAATCAATTCAAATTTGCTTCACAACTGGTTGGGTCGAGATAATTGTTTAAATGGAGGGCTATTGAACATGAAACGTCTTACTTACGTTACGCCAGTAACGCTGGCGTACCATGTAAATAATCACAACTATAGAAAGAAATCGTACTAGAATTAAAATGCTTAATTCTTTATTATACATTCAATGCTCTTTAAAACAGTGTAAAATCTTGCCATGATTAAAAAATTCCCGATGATTTAATAAAATTATTAGACTTTCGAGATATTTATGTAAATGATAGTTCCGATTCAACTGACGATGAGGAAATGATGATGCCTGTTATACGCATAAATAATAAATGCAAATAAATATATATTTGGGGGATTCAAATGGTGGTCATAAAATTATATATTTTAAAATAATAAAATTAAAAAATATGACGAGGAAGAACAAGGTTAGGTTAGGTTTGGTTGCATTGGCAACTGTTATCAAACACAGCTCACGTAGGTCCATCAATATTCTCACGCAGCCACCCGGTTTATTTAATAAAAGAGTGGATCTTGTTTAAATCAATATTAGAGAGACAAGTTTTGTCCCTAAAGGTTCTTTGACCGAATAGTTGAAGTCTTAGATCATCGAATGCCGGACAATGACAGAGATGTTCCGTCGACTCTTCCTATTATTCATCGCCGCAGCTTCTACATATGTTATTGTTATGGAGCTCTAACCTTTAGACGTGCCTCCTAATAGGCCTGTGGCCAGTTATTACCGCCATTAGATTTCTGAGATGGTGTCTGCACAGCTGTAGTGCCCGCCTAGTCATTTTTATACCCTTCACCAAAAAATTTGGGAAGGGGATATATAGGTTCGTCATTCCGTATGTAATTTCTTCATTATTCATTTAAAGCCCCATAAAGTATATATATATACTGGATCCTTATAGATAGAGAAGTCGAATGAGCGATGTCCGTCTGCTATATTTTGGTGTAAGTAGAATTAAAGCCTCACACAACATAGAGACATAAATTTTATACCATTCTCTTGGAATTTTTCATAAAATTGTTCGGTTTGAAAATAACAAAACTCGGTTTAATAATTAATGAGATATAATAGCCAAAAGACTTTTTTTGTTATATTTCCTATTCTGTCCTACGGTCAATTTCATGAAGCAGATCTCTTGTATGGAGTTCTACGAAGGTTTAGACTGAAAATAATTGAAGTTGGTCCATTAACGACTAAAATGTGGGCAAAAAATGGTATTCAAAATAATTTTACTTTTAAAATTTACGTTGGGATTCATACCAACACAACCTACTTGTTGGTAGTCACATGCGCTTCTTTTACACCACAGAGCAGTTGTATTTTCATTAGTAGTTTAGGCGTTTAAGTACAGAATATATATCATTTATTATAAAGTTAAAATTTATGCTTATATCCTGGACCTGACATTAAGCATTTTTATTATTTGTTTTATACTTTTGTGCACAGAATATTAATTTTAAATATTTTCTATATTCAGGTGCAGAGCGTACTTACAATATTTTAGAACCCAATATTATTATTGTAATTTTAAATTATGATAAAAAATCTCTTGACAATTAAAATCTTGTTTGGATACTTACTTACACATAACAAAGCAAAAAAATCTCTTCCCGGCTAGAATTTGATACCTGTTCCCAAACATTTTTTAATTGAAACTTTCAGTATACATATTTACTTTGCTTTTTTTCTAATTTTTGGATTTTTTATTCACAACTTGTTACTTTACTGTTTTTTCAATATAAATTCCTATAAGAAATGTTTCTTTCATTCTATAAAAACACTGAGTTAATCTTCAAAAGCACTTTAATTAATTGCATTTTCTATAAAATGAAAACAAAATTTGATGTAAGAATTTAATTTGAGCTCCAAAATGTAATTAGCAAAGAAACTAAAAACTTGAAAACTTGGAAATTATTCCCAAAATTTACTTAAAAAAAATCATATAAATGGCAATCGGCAGCCAAAAATCTTGAAAAAATCTCTAAAATTCCAAAAATTCTTAAAAATATGCGAACATCAGGAAAATTTTATGAATCAATATTAATTAAAAAACAAAAAAATTATAGAGTAAAAAACTTAAAAAATATCATTTCCATTGTGAATATTAAACTTTTATTAAAAACTATTTTGTATTTGGAATAAAAATTTAAAATGCATTTGTATTTTGAATAAAAGTATTGCAAATACCTACTTTCCACAAATTTGTATTTAGCTTCTAGATTGCTTCATCCAAGTTAATAATTTAATGTGGGCTTAATTAAAATGTATTCTAAGAACAGTTCGCAATTCATCAAATATTTTTCAAACAATCAGTTCCTATCATATACATACATATGAACTTTGGAATTTTAGATTGACGTGTTTGAGAAAAAATTTCAAAACATTTGTAGGGCGCACACTGGGGATTTCGCGGAAAAAAGTCAAATTGTCAACATACTCTTCATGCAATATGCAGTGATATTTTGAAATTTTAAACTAAATTGTACAATAAAATCAAATTCAATCTGATTGCTAGTTTTTTTATAACCGTCTCAAACTCAGTACTTGTATGTTTTACCGAACCAACTTAATTTAAACCTAAGAATTTCAAAACGAATATTATTTTATTATGTGAGCTAATGTTTTTGTTTTAATTTTTTATTCAAATTAGGATATTTCAGTATACTAAAATTGAAAAAATAAACTCTGCAGAGACTTAAGTTTTTTTTTGTTTATTTTTATGAACATATAACAAAAATCCCTTTTTTCTCCAAACATTTGGACCTGCAATTTTAGCTTTACTTTCCTACAGTTAGAAATCACTACTAATACATTGTCTCATATCTGTTTTTACATTTTTAATCAATTTCTAGTGCCACCAGGTGCAACCTCTCAATTTGTTGTATTACACAGCACAACATTTTTCAGCTGACTGATTCGCGACTCAATTCTGATAAGGCTCTTTTGTTTAACATAACTCAAGAACCACTAGTCGGTTTTTTCTTACAATTACTCTTATATGTTTATATAACGATTCGCTACATAAGCAACAGTTTCGCAGTTCGAGCTTCTTTTATCGGACGAGTATTTGAGTCGACTCTCCTTCGCTACATAAGCAACAGTTTCGCAGTTATAAATAAATGTATAAAAAAAAATTTTTAGCAAAAAATATTTTTTTCTTTATGTATAAAAAAAAATTTTTAGCAAAAAATATTTTTTTTCTTTTATAACTGCGAAACTGTTGCTTATGTAGCGAAGGAGAGTCGACTCAAATACTCGTCCGATATTTTATTATTTTTCTATTTCCATTGTATTATCGTGGTATTTTTTTAACATAAAAGGATTACTATGTTTTTCAATAAATAATAAAGAAATAAAGATTAAAAAAATGAAAGTTAGTACAATTTTCATACAGGTAAATAAAATGCTTCTGAAAATTTAACTATTTCTAGTGAATCTCCTCTCCTGGCCATATTTTTGAGCGGGCGGCTAAAAATAAAAAGCCAATTAATTGTATTAAATATATCTAATTTAATATATAAAAAAATTAAAAACTCGATTGGCGTTATTTTTATTAAGCGAATAACTTAAAATTTCATTAAAAATTCTCCACATTCGTCCAATGCTGGATATAGCGTGCATGTTTTAATCAACTTAAAATTACTACTACAGTTTTTTTTATGTCGAATCTTTTGAAATAATGAAAAAAAATTTTGGCCATTTAGCCATTTTTACTCTTATTTCCAAAACTTGACTTTGATTTTGTTTTTTCATATCCAAGGAGTATACGTTTGAGAAAAGTGTGAGAGAATTTACATAGTGCTTGTTCTTCCTCGACGAATGTTTTGTCAAATATTTGATCAAATGTTTTGTATCGGAAAAAATTTACTTGAGTGTGACCACAGGGAAAGTACCTTAAATAATATTAAAAGTTTGTGTGTGTGTGTAAAACAATAGAAAATTTCATGAGTTCTCAGCAGTGTTGCCAGGAACTGGAGGAAAGAATGGCTAAATCGGCTTCTTAAAATGGCCAGAAAAAGCTAAATCGGCAAAAAATAAAAGCTAAAAGAGGCTAAAAAATTGTTATTCATAAATTCAACATATTATTTATTATTAATAAAAAATGCATAACACATGTTGAAACTTACGAGTAATATCCAGCGGTCGATGGCGAATCGCTCGCATTCTAGTAATTAAATATTAACCATTTACATAAATACATAAAATACAAAAACAAAAAACAATTTAAATCAACTGTGTTAAAAAATAAAAATGAGGATGCATTGCTGAGAGAGTTGCCCAGCACACATAATGTCAAACACTTAAAATAAGAAGACAAGAAAAAAAGTTTACATTAAGAATTTTTGTCAGATATAACCAACTTATTAAATGAATGTATAGGGTGTTTTTTTAAGCCCGATAGAACTTGAAATTGTAAAAAATAACACAAAAAATTAAATTGTAATCGAAATTTTTTTTTATTCGAAAGATCAATACGTGACATTAACATTTGAAAATGATTTCGGGCATATGGGCACCGCGGCTGTTCTTGACGAAGCGCATTCTGGACGTCCAATTTTGGGCCACTTTTTCGAGCACTGCTGGCCGTATGTCACGAATAACACGAACAATGCTGGCCTCCAAGGCGTCAATTGTTGCTGGTTTATCAGCATAAACCAGTGACTTCACGTAGCCCCACAGGAAATAATCGCGAGGTGTCAAATCGCACGACCTTGGAGGCCAATTGACAGGTCCATTTCTCGAAATCAACTTATCGCCAAATTTTGATTTCAATAAGTCGATGGTTGCGTTCGCCGTATGGCACGTAGCGCCATCCTGTTGAAACCACATCTCCTCCGGATCAATGTCATCCATATTTTCAAACAAAAAATCATTGATCATGGTGCGGTAACGATCTCCATTGACCGTAACGCGAGCTCCGGCCTCATTTTTGAAGAAATAAGGTCCGATGATGCCACCAGCGTGAAAACCGCACCAAACGGTGCATTTTTCTGGATGTAATGGAGTCTGTAGGGTCTCTTGTGGATTGGTCTCACTCCATATGCGGCAATTTTGCTTATTAACAAACCCGTTAAGCCAAAAATGCGCCTCATCGCTGAACACAATTTTGCGATAAAACAACGGGTCAGTTGCCAACTGCTTTTCAAAGTAAATTTGGATAATTTCGTAGCGTTGTTCAAGCGTGAGTCTATTCATGATGATTTGTCAGAGTATACTGAAACAAATAAAAAAAAATGTTTCATCAAAATTTAATTTTTTGCGTTACTTTTTACAATTTAAAGTTCTATCTAGCTTAAAAAAACACCCTATACTTTAAATTCTCCCAAAATACTGAACCGATTTAAATAAAATTAAGATTGCGCACATGTATCTGAAATCCCCATTAAACATATATAAATCTTACCGAAATCGGTTCAGTATTACGGCTGTAAAAGGGATCTGAAAAAACGTGTTTGCCTATTAATAAAATAGATACTAGTCCACATATTTTTAAGTTCATATAACTCAGTATATGGGCAAATCCTGCCTGACGAACGGTTCATTCGTACGCGCTTTCACATTAAAATATACAAATTTTTTGCTCTTTGTAAAGATGTACCCTCAACTTATGCATGGTGTTTATTGGAATATAAGTGTACTCTCGAATGGTATAAGCAGGATTTTTTTAGCAGGAATTTGTTGCGAAATAATAATCACAAAGTTTTGGTACGCACGCTACAAAAAACGCAAATAACTTTAAAAGTTTAAGCTTTTTTCGTAATTTTTAGCGAATTTTTCATAATAAAGCACACAAAATCTAGTTCCGAAAAGAAAAAAGAATATAAGAGTATTTTTAAATAACTTATTTGCAGCCAAACAATTTTGTCGTTTTTTATCAAAAGACGTGAACTCTTTGTAATGTACGTTACATTTTTTATATTCTATTTTCTAAAAATATAGCTTTTGATCGGGCCATATGAAATTAGAAGATGTGAGATAAGGCTAGAATTTGGTAATAATTTGTGCATTAATGATCATCGAAATACATATATTTTATTTATAAAATTACATATCTAGTCTAATATTTCTTAAAAAGTAAAGATAAATTACAAAAAAATTTGGTTGGTGGAATGTTTCTGGGACTTGCCCATATAACATAAATATCAGGTATTTCTTTTGACTTAAATTCAGTATTGGATCAAAAATATAGCAGGATATAATAGTTATTGCATTATATATCTGTCTTATAACGAAAAAAAAATATAAATGTATATGTATATTTAATTGGGGGATTCAAACGGTGTCCTATTGGATCATATTGTCATAATGTCTTAATATTTAAAAAAATTGTTATTGTGCTTCAAATAAAAAAGTCATAAAATTATAAGACTCTTTGAGGTATGTTTATGTTTTTGTCATATCCAAATAGTAGAAATTTGAGAGAGTGAGAGAGAAATTACATACTGCTTGTTCTTCCTCGGGTTGTGAGGGCTTAAGCACTATGACATTTAGAGTGGTGCTGGCGGTAGTGACGGTAGGGCCTCCCATGCCAGAAGGGTCTAAATCGAGTACGAACAAAGAACTACCTCTCTCCACTCCATTAGCGTCTGTTTCTCCTAGTTGGAGCGGCTAATGGAGTATCCGTCTCCGCTGACCTTAAACGGTCATCTTAGGCCCTCTAAGGTCTGTCGGTCCGTAAAAAATCCATAAGCGTCTGTCCTCATATTGAGCGGCTGATGGTCTGCGTCTGTCTCCAGTGGAGCGGCAGCAATCCTTTCGCCTGGCAGTAGGCATAAAATGCAAAAAAAAACGCCGCTTCCAGGTTAATGTCCGAAAACAACCCACGCACTACGTATCCGGTAAAGGGCTTCATAATCTCCGGAGAACCAACTACTACAACGTCGGTTTCAGGCTGTAGTAAGTTGCCAGCTACTGAGACCCAGTCTAGCAGAGTGGTTGCGCCAGGCTCTGCTAGTCGGTATGCTACTAGTGCGAAAAAAATTAAAAAACCAAGCCTTCAGGCGGTCGTAAACCATGCTTGGTACAAGGTTCTTCGAAACCAAGTACCTCTGCGGCTTCTAAGGTCCAAACGGGAGTAAACCCCGTCAGAATTCCTTCCTCGGGTGCAGGTTCAACGGTTAAGACACAGTCTGCCGTTAAACCAGCTTCCTACGTGACGAATCTTATGCAAACAGGGCACTCGAAGAATAATTTTACGCCACCAGTGGTACTTCCCTCGGCCTGTACGGCCTCACTTAAGAAACACCATATGCTCATAAATCCCGCTAAACGGGCTTTCAACAGTGCTCGGCATATAAAACCATCAGCCGACTTGGTGGAAAACCGGTCGGTGAGCTCTCTCTCTCCAGTGGGTGAAATCCCATATTGAGGGTAATGTATGGATCCAACCTACTGCGACGGAAGCCAACTGAAGCAGTGACTAAATGGCGAAGATCATGGGAGGACAACCTTCCTTGGACTAAAAGGCCCAAGAATGTGCCTCAACGGCATTTAGTAAGATTGTAAATAGGCGATCATTACCGCAACGCCAGTGACGGCACCATTTCTTCCAAAAACTGGAAACTGGTTGTCGTCGCACACTTCAAGGCGTTCCTTAAAGGTTTGAGGGGTAACCTTGGACCACCACCAGAATGTGATGATGCCGGCTGGTAGCAGGGGCACATCAAGTTAACAGCGTGTGCAGATGAGCGGTCGTCGCTGCTGTACAAAGATACCGTGGAGTCCCTGTGGAAAATCTGGCGAGGCGCTAGGATTGATGCCCCTGGCCGATGTAACGCAAAGGCCAGGATCCCCGCTGAGCCATCCGAACCCAAGGAGATCCTGTAAATCATGCAGATCAGTTATGCAAAGCTGCCCACACAGGATTGGAAAGTAGTGCGGGCTTCTGTTGATGAAACCAGGAAGGCCACTGTTATCATTAACAGTGACTCTTTCGCGTTACTTCGGGAGACGCAGTGGAAGATATTCTTTTGGCTTTGGAACTATCTTCCTCCGCGTCTACAAAGCTGATGACAAAGAGAAGCCTCAAGCTCCGATGACTACGGATACTATAGAAACTATGGAGGACGATTTCACTGCTTCATCGGCCAACGAGGACACCCAGTCAATCACAGAATTTGTGGGTGAATTCTTTGGCAGGATGGAGGTAGCGGACAATGAAGACACCCTTCTGAAACCAGACGACGACCCAGAGCGACGTCAGATGCGCTTCTCCTCCGATTAACTGCAGGCGCGGAGGAGCTTATTTCCATCCAAGAACCATTGTTGTATAAAGACAGGGTTTCCGGAATCAGTTTAGACGGCTATAGTACTTTGTACGCAGCTGAATAATGTAAGACCAGAGCTTGTGTTATGCTCAAAAATGTCCTTAAAGCTTTTATTCTCCCTGATTTTAGCGATAAGAACACTTGCACTGTCGGAGTGGAAAACAAAACACGGACAGTATGGCTTATGAGCTGCTACATGGCACATGATCAGGGTGATAACCCTCCAAATGGTATAACCAGGAAGGCGATATCGTATGCCCATAGGCGCAACATTCCCCTCATCATATGTGCAGACGCTAATGCACCCCACACCATCTGAGGCAGCTCCGATGTCAATCTACGAGGTGAGTTGCTTCTAAACTTTATAGTAGAAAATGAACTAACAGTAGTTAATGGGTGTAATGAGCCCACCTTTATTGTGACTAACAGAAGGGAAGTTCTTGATATTACTCTTATTTGTGATAGGCTCTCTGATATGATTAGCGATTGGAATGTGTCAAGGGACTATTCCTTCTCTGACCACATGTACATTGATTTAAATTTTTTCTATTAGAGTTGATTCAGTGAAACCCTATACGAATAGAAGAAAGACCAACTGGTCTGTTTATGCTAGTGTACTCGAAGACAAGCTGCCTCCATGCCCAGTCCGCATAGGCAATGTGTCCATGCTTGAATCCGCAGTGGAGTCACTAACGAGTGTCTTAACTGAGGTAACATGCACGACCCGTGGAAGAATCGACAGGAAAGGCGAGCCTAAGCTTATATGGTGGAATGCGGAAATTGCTGAAAATCGCAAGGAAAGCAGGAAACTCTTTAACGAGGGTAAACGTAATGGTGTATGGAACAGTTACAAATTCTCAGTGAATGGATTCAAGAATCTTATCAGGAAGGCTAAGAGATAGTCATGGAGGAAATTCTGCAATGATGTGGAAAACTCCTCGGAGGCAAGTCGGCTACGTAAGATCTTATCCTCAAGACCAGTTATTCCATCGTATATACAGAAGTCAGATGGATCCTGGACAACAAATAGTCAGGAGACCCTTGAGGTTCTTATGAATACTCATTTCCCAGGCTGCACTGATGATGCGCCGAGGAAGGTAATTCTTAATGGCGCTCGGAATACTTCTATTATTCCGATAACTCGCCATCGTGTGGAATGGGCTGTTAAAAGCTTCCATCCTTTTAAATCTCCGGGTCCGGATGGGATTATCCCAGCGGATCTGCAAAATAACCTAGAGGCACTGATGCATGGCTCTTGGTGATTTTTAGAGCCTGCCTGAGTCTCTTACATATCCCATCCTTATGGACAACATATAAGATTGTCTTCATCGCCAAGGGAGGGAAAACATCTCACATCAAGGCTAAAGACTTCAGCCCAATTAGTCTATCCTCATTTCTGCTGAAAACACTGGAGAGGATTATGGACATTCATATTAGATCAAAGCTAGAACATAACTACTTGTCAATATCTCAACATGCCTACATGAAAGCGAGGTCCACTGAAACTGCACTTCAGTTATTGGTGGGTCACATAGAGAGATACCTACAATACAAGGAATTCGCATTAGTTTCTTTCCTGAATATTGCTGGAGCTTTAAACAATGTTAAACCGGAGTCGGTTTTTAATGCTATGAGGCTACTGGAGATCGACCCAGCGATCTTCTAATTTGTCAGTAGCGTCTTGCACTTTATGCATATTGAATCTAACTGGGGCACCGCAAACATTTCCAAGGTGGCACAAACATTTCCAAAGTGGTCCCACTGAAACTATCTGATAATGCCACATATCTTGGAATAATACTAGATAGCAAATTGAACTGGAACATGAATACCACTTCCAGAACCACTGAGGCGGCAACTGTATTATATTGCTGTAAAAAAGCCATTGGCCGAAATTGGGGAATCAACCCGAAAAATGTATACTGGCTATACGAATGTGTCATTAATCCCATTCTATTCTACGTTGCAGTTGCTTGGTGACCGGCGCTTAGGCGGAAGAGTCATCAAACTAAGTTTGATCGTGTAATGAGAATGATGGTAATAACAGTAACAGGTGCCATTATAACAACCCCCTCTAAGGCACTGTTCACGATATTGAACTGGCTACCACCAGACATTATGGCAAAAAAGTTGGCTGTGAACGCGGCAGTAAGACTAAAGGCCACTAGAGCATGGATTACACTATCGGTCATGCCAACATCCTGTATAATATAAATTGGTAAATGAACGTTGAATATGTCACACCTGAGCCAAACTTTGATCCTGGCTCCCCTGTAAGCTTTTGGGATAACGCGGTCCACCCTGATGACCTACATACTCCCGCGAATGTGATTCAAACTTTCACTGACGGGTCTAAATCACTGAATGGTGTCGGTTCTGGCATTTACTCCGAGCAGCTAAACTGGTGCATTCCTTTAAGGCTGCCGGACCAATGCAGTGTTATCTGGCAGGGATATTCAGATCATTACCGATAGTACGGCGGCCATTAGATCCCTGGAGAATGTGTTCATCACATCAAAAATTGTCCAAGAATGACGGATATCTCTGGAGGAGATTCATTCAATGGTCACCCTCTAGTGGGTACCAGGACACAGGGACATACATGGAAACTGTATTGCGGACGCGGTGGCGAAAAATCTGGCGCATAAAAGATGAAACAAGTCAGAGAGATATATTCGGCAGTGCCGAATCTTATATTCTCTTTACCGTAGTATGGAGTGACGAAAGAAGTCACAATCACGAAAATTCACGCTCACGAAATACGAAAAAAATTAAAAAAAAAAGAATTTAAATAGAAAAAATTACATTAAAGAAAAAAAAAAATTGCCACTTACCGTCTCACGGACGCACCCTCACGTGATTTAAACTAAAAATTAATCACGATCACGCATTATTGGTTCTAATCTCTATTTCATAGTATAGGCTGATTTCATAAACACAGCTTGCAAAGCAACACTGGAGGCATGAGTTTACAAGGCGTTCTAGTGTTGCTCTGCAAACTGCGCCATAAATTATGAATTTCGCAACAAATTTGTAAAACTTTCTTGCCTAGAGTGCATTATAAAAATATTAACATCCCCTTATTAGCACTTATATAATTTTTCACGCATCCAAGAAGTGTTTCAATGTCTTTACCTAAAAGCCAGTGGTCTTCGACTAAACAAAGAAACGATTCGAAACGCTAGAAAAGATTTAATAATGAAGAAATTCTCCCAAAATAGATAAAAAAATATCGACACCTATTACACAAATCTGTTAGTCTAATGATTAAAATGTGCCAATATTATCTTCATATTGAAAATAATTTAAAGCTATCAAAAAAGTAATAAAAATAACTAAAATGAAACAAAAATTAAAAAAATAGCATATTGTTGTTCAGAATTTTAAACCGTACCCTACCCGATGGCTCGGTTTCGAATCCTGAACTACAATATGCTATTTTTTTTTAATTTTGATACATTTTAGTTATTTTTTTTTACTTTTTATTTGAAAAAGTTTGTTCTATAATATGTTTTTTTTTAATTTTTGCGTTTTTTTTCAATTTTATGAACGATAAAAGGTTTATTTTTCAAAAATAACCAATATGTTATCAGATAAGATTTTGTACAGTGATAAAATGAATGATGAACGTATGTTTGTATGTAAACTAGTGATAGTTGTGTTTTTAAAAGTTTGTTAACTTTTCCATTTACTTGTCTGTATTGCGGTTGGACCAGACAATAAAGGTTTTGGTTCAATATAACCTGCATATTTCTGATATAGAATTAAAATCGAATTTCAACCTCAGTTGATTTAAATAATACGAATTCGGTAATTCATATTCAGCCTGCTAAGAAAACAGATGGATTTAATTAAAAACATTTTTTATTTAAATCTTCTTCTGCGTTTACTGTGTAAGAAAGAGAAATAAATATGAAAAATTACGATCAAATCGCAAATAGAAATCTTTTTTGATCTCAAATCCACCCCATAATTCGGATTATTTTCGTTATATTTTGTCATTAAACCGCGTCCAATTCCATAGTGCGTACTATCGACAATGCGATATTCCGCAAAACTATGATTTTTTAGGTGTTTTTAATGAATGTAAGACCAGCTAATTTTATATGAATATGAAGAAATCAATTTTTTATCTCCGAACATCTTAACTTATCATTTTGTATATGTTGAATTGGGGAAAATACAAAAATATGCACAAAAAAATGAAATCCAAATATGAATGCATATACTATTTTTGGAAATATTCCCCAAACATTCCGATCTAAAAATACAAAGTTCATATGTATGATATGTACGATAGGAACTGATTGTTTGAAAAGTATTTGATGAATTGCGAACTATTCTTAGAATACATTTAAGCTCACATTAAATTATTAACTTGGATGAGGCAATCTAGAAGCTAAATATAAATTTGTGAAAAATTGGTATTTGCAATACTTTTATTCAAAATATAAATGCATTTTAATTTTTCTATTCCAAATACAAAATAGTTTTTAATAAAAGTTTAATTTTCACAATGGAAATGATATTTTGTAGGTTTTTTTACTCTATAATTTTGCTATTTTTTAATCAATATTAAATCATACAATTTTCCTGATGTTCGCATATTTTTAAGAATTTTTGGCATTTTAGAGATTTTTTCAAGATTTTTGGCTGCCGATTGCCAATTATATGATTTTTTAAAATAAATTTTGGGAATAATTTCCAATATTGCAGTTGCAATTTTTAGAATATGTGCTATTTTCGCGGGGTTTTCAATTTTTTAGTTTCTTTGCTAATTACATTTTGGAGCTTGATATCAAATTAAATTCTTACATCAAACTTTGTTTTTATTTTATAGAAAAGACAATTAATTGAAGTGCTTTTGAAGATTAACTCACTGATTTTACAGAATGAAAGAAACATTTCTTATAAAATTCGAGCCGGGAAGAGATTTTTCTGCTTTGTTATGTGTTACTAAGTATCCAAACAACATTTTAATTGTTAAAAGATTTTTTATCACATTGTACAAATACAATAATAATACCGGGTTCTGATATACTGCTGGTACGCTCTGCACCTGAATATAGAAAATAATTAAAATTACACAAGTACAAAACAGGATATAAGCATCAATTTTGCCTTTCTTCTGAAATCACAAATAGTCATAAAAAATGAAATTTTAATACATTTTCAAAACAAAACTAAAATTCAATTTCATTGATTTAGTATATTTACTCGTACATAGTGTCTTGACGATCCATTACATTTCTATAATATAAATAATATAAAAAATAATTATGGTTATTTATATACGAAAAGAAATATAAGCGATAAAAAATACTGGAATAAGCATGCATAATATTATACTAATAAACGTACAAAAATAAGTTTAAAGAAACAAACAAAAACAAAACAACAAGTCTGCTTTACGATTGTTTAGTTTACACATGTATACACACAATGTGTACATGTGTACATGTGCCCATGAACGCATTTCAGTATGTATGGATGTGATATCTGTGTGACAAAAAGGGCCAATTTACAACAACCACACCAATTTCCATCAAGAATTTGAAATTTTAGTATTTTATAACAGAGTAGGAAAATAAACAAAACGAAACGTTTGCTTTCGTTTTGTTTTGCTCTTTCCGATGAGTAAAACAAAAACAAAACAAAAACTCTGAGAACGATTGTCCCATTTAATTTTGTACTGTTTTAGTTTGTGAGCACTAAATGTACATTAATTTAAACGTACGCAGCTAGAAAAGAAAACAATGGGAGCAAAATTAAAAAGTTTTAAGAGGAAACGTTTGCAAACGTTTGCTGATTGATTTGCTCATTATACAATGACGAACGAAATGAAACACTCAAAAATATACGTATGAACATTTGTTTTGTTCTCAGTTGTACGATTGTAACGGGATATTAAAGCAAGCAGATGAGTGAAAAGCCAACAGTTTTGTTTGCGCTCTTTGTCATTTTAAAAGTATTTGTTTTGATTTTGCTCATGTACGAAACGATTGAAAAAATTTTAAAAGTTTGTGTTTTCAATCGAAACGTTTGCGAAAAGTTTTGTTTATTTTCCCACTCTGTTTTATAATAAATAAGATATATTATGTTCTTAAACGCGTAAACTACTATGTAAAACACTACTGCTCTTTGGTGTACAAGAAGCGGTGGTGACTACCAACCAGTGGGTTGTTGGATTGAATCCCCACGCAACTTTTCCAAAAAATTTTAAAAGTAAAATTATTTCGAATACCATTTTTTTGCCCATATTTTAGTCGTTAATGGACCGACTTCAATTAATTTCAGTCTAAACCTTCGTAGAACTCCATACAAGAGATCTGCTTCACAAAATTGACCGTAGGACAGTCGGGGCCATAAAAAACAACCGAATAGGAAATATAACAAAAAAAGTCTTTTGGCTATATCTCATTAATTATTAGACCGAACAATTTTATGAAAAATTCCAAGAGAATGGTATAAAATTTATGTCTCTATGTTGTATTTTGGCCTTAATTCTAAATACACCAAAATGTAGCAGACTGACAGAAGAACAGACAGACAGACGGACATCGCTCATTCATCTTCTCTATCTATAAGGATCCAGAATATATATACTTTACGGGGTCTTAAATGAATAATGAAGAAATTACATACGGAATGACAAACCTATCCCTTTTCCAAATTTTTTGGTGAAGGGTATAATAATATGAAAAAAATTCCAAAATCGAAAAAATCACACAATAAATCTACTCATGCACGCTCTCTCACGTTAAGTTTTTTTATACTCACGATCATGCACGGTCATACATGATCACGCTAATAACGTGAGCGATGCCCATCTCTAATATTTATACAACCTCATACTATGAAAATTTTGAATTTGTGACGAAGCAATTTTACGTGTTCTCCACCTAAAAGCAATCGGCGATCGAACTATCAAATTAATTAATATTAATGTTTAAGCTAAGTACTCTGTTCATCATTTCGTGCGAACTGCTGTCAAAAGTCCATATAAAAAAAATTCATGCGAAATAATTGCAAAAAAAATGGCCGAAGTTGTACTCTGTTCAAATTGTGAAAACATACGAAATGTTTCTGGCAGCATGATTTTTTCAAATACAACATGTTTCTGGCAACATATTTTCCAACTGCGAAATAATGTAAGCACCACTTATTTCGTGCGGAATTGCAAACAACAGATGCTCAGCTTTTAATTAGCATTGAATTTGTTGCGCACAATTAACTAAAATAAAGGAAAATAGTGTGAAAATAACATAAAATGAAGGTATGGGATTGAATGAGAACGTGTGTCTTCAAAGCAGCACAAGCTATTAAAATTATTTTTTTCTCCATTTGTTTTCACACATGGTTTTTGTTTACATAAGAAAAACAATGTTGCTTACTTCAAGGCAATAAAAACGATAAATTTCTTCTAAATCGTAGTGTTGTCACCACTGGCTAATTGTCAAAATTTTCAAACGAAATAATCAATGTAGCTCAACATTTTTCGCAAATTCAAACAGAGTACTTAGCTTTATGTACTAAAATAATATTTCACACAGCCCCAAAGATTTTTCTCTTCGTACTCTCAAGACCGATAAATTGCAACTTAGCAAATTTATTCAAGGCACATTCACTTTTTACTTCGTACTTTAATATGATTGTTGGCTGTACTAAACACAAAATGTGATAAATTAATTTAATATGATGATTAAATCCGAAAAGTTCCTTTAATGCAACGTAGTCATATTTAAAAAAAATCTTTCGTCAGAAAACGCGTTTAAAGTTTTTTGTGATTGTATCACATCAATGAAAAATAAAAAAGTATTTTTTCCTCAAGAGGTGAGTAAAGAAGATATTTGTTTACGTTGCAATAAAGTAGCGGTTTAACTAAATGTTTTGTGATACTATTGTAAAGTTTACGTGCACTTGAGGTTCTTATATCTACTACTTGGGTGCATTGAACCTGCTCCTTCCTCCAACTAAAACTTTCTTTAAACTTTAACTGCTACCAAAATTAACAAAGCCGAAAGCCGTTCACCCTTTTATTAGTATGTATGGTTAATGCAATCTTTTATTGAAAGTGCAATTCAATCAAGCATAAGAAAATTTTCCGATTTTCATGTGCATTTTGACATCTTGCTATATGCAAATTCCTACATTAAAATAATAAGCTGTTTTAAAGCGCTTACCCACTCATAAAATATCTGCTTCGAACTTCTGTTATAAGAAGAGGCATACGAACACAACAACAACATAGCCGCAATAGACAGAGACTTTACAAATTTGATAGTCAGACACGAAACAAACAAATTGGCAATATTTAATTTCTAATAACTAACAATCTATTTTATAACATAATACTTTGATTTTATTAACAATAATTTAATATTAATATTTATATCATTTAAAGTTTGGTTTAATTGGATTAAGTTCGAAAACTAATAATATGAAAACGACTATAAAATTAACACGACCGACCACTACAACTTCTTGTCGAATGTGAAATTGAAGCTGTGTTACCGTTTTGATATTAAATTATTTTAACCTTTTATTTTGACACTCTTGGCACTTTTTGCGTGCGGTCACCACGTAGAAAATTATTTTATTGTCTTCCGATTGTTTATAACAATTGCGACGTGGGGCAAGAAATCGTCATGTGTGTCATTTAATTGCGCACTGATCGCTCAGCTTTTCTCTTGTGCAATTATTGCTAAATAAATCATAAAAAAAATAGTAAATAAAAAAAATAAATAAATAATTATAGTTACAGCATTTTTTACATTCAAATTTATATTTTAGTGTGTACATACGCAGTTTGTTGAAAATATTACTACACGTATTCTCTGCCTAAAGTAATAAGCAAAAAAGAAAAAAATTCAGATAATATAAATTTGTTGCATATTAATTTTTGTATATGAATGTGAGGCGCTGAGCTCCAAGGCTCGTTACGTTAATTTTTTATAAAGAGTGTTGGCAATGACTTTTGACTGATAAATTCACACTGCTTTAGTATCTCAAGTGAAAACAAACAAAGCTATGTATGGTGTTGAGCTCAACAAGTCTGACTTTATCAAACTTATCAAACGTTTTTTGAAATAACTGATAAATTATTTCAAAAATAAAATTATTTTGTTTGCCACGTAGTAGGGCTTCAACAGAACGGATTTTTTTTAAAAGCACTACTGAAAAACAAACTTTCTAATAGATGTAAAATAGCTTATGGAAATCTAATCTTTCGTTTGTAAATTTGGTTCAAGCTGAGCTGGAGTCCAAATAAGACATACAGAAGCACTTGTAAAAGTAAATAAAATGTTGTTGCAATTGCAGAAACGCGTGCCAGAAGTGTCAATAGTTTACGTGAAAACATTCTGAAAAGTGGTGCTTTTTTAATGCTAAACTGAATATTTTAATATTAAATAGACAATATGGTCCAACATTTTTGACAAAAATATACATATGTAAGAATGTATGTATGTACATACATAGTATGTACATATACTAAACAGGACATAACTAAACAGTTGATTAATATCAAACGTATTGGCCTACCCATCCATGTGCATTACAGACGATTAAATGCAACTTTGGTCAAGATGTCGCATTCGTCAAGATGTAAAACAGAGTTGCCGGGATAATAAAATAGTGTATGGATTTGTTTTTTGGTGAGAAATGAACCCTACTTGCTCAGCTCACTACCAACTAAAATAAATATTTATTGCCACTATACAGAAACTATTAGTGATAAAATCTTGAGCAATTTGGAAAGTACGCTCATAACTATAATGTAAAAGATACCAATAGACACAGGGACTGTGTAGGACCTCACATTCAAGGATGTTCGACTTTTCATGCAAAGAGAAATATACAATGTAGAGGCTGTAAGATCTACCTTTCATTTACTTTGAGTGCTTATATGGGCCTAAAATCATGTGAGAGACGTTTTATGGCAAATAAAAATTTTTGTAAAGTTATTAGTATATTTTTGGATTTTTTTTTAAGTTTTAATTTTTTTTTTCTTTTAATGATTTTTATATGGTGCATAAATATCACTTCTTGTCTGCACTCATGTAATTTTAAACATATTGTTATACTGCTAATTGTAAAACATACTTCGTGAGAATTGAAAGTGCTTACATATTACGGTTCACAGGTTACAGTTTTATATAACAATATCATATGTTTTCTATGCGCAAATTAATGTTTATTTAAACTATTGTTCATATAATTCATATCGTATTACATACATATCCATATTACGGTTCACGAGATAAACCATATAACAAATGTAAATAAGATCAGGCAAAAAGAATAGGGGCTTTTTTACACTTTGTTTACGGAACCCCAAAAAGAAATTTAATAATTCTCTAAAATTTTCACGATGTTTGATTGTCGTCGCAACCCTGCACTTCACAACACATTTCAATTCCGTCGAATTCGCATCATTCCTTCACATTAATTTGTCATTGTAAAAGCAACAGTCGCCGTGTTCGGACGTGGTCGCGTGATTTTATTCTGAATATTTATTTCGGGAAAAATGTTTAAAATAAAGGTGTTATTATATTAAAAGCAAGTGAAGAATAAAATTTAATGTGCATTTAGTGAAATAAAACTGTTTAATTAGTCAATAATGAGTTTTTTAGGTGATAAAACTGAGAAACAATAATATGTATATCCGAGACGCTTGTTAATTGTGTGTGTATACTAGAAATTGTTTTTCGAGTTATTTTGTGTTCCTCTTTCAACTACATAGGGATGCCAGAACAACAGAGGCTAAGTACGAAGTGCAGAAAGGTTTGTATCTGTACTATAAAATTTGCCTAGAATTAATCCATTAAAAAAGTTGTATGGAAATGATAAAAGCTTAAGGTTAACGATTACTACATTAGATGGAAAGATAATGGAATTTTGTTTCAAATATATTTCACGTAATGAAGATTTTATTAATCGAATTAAAAACTTTTACTGGTTTTGCTTTAAACCAATCGGTGGCTGTGAGCTTATATTTTATTAAACCAAAAGCAATAACACTACTGCTACTAAGAAAGGTGCTTGAACGAAATAGATTCTTTAACATAATTTTTACTACACAAAATTCTATTGTTAAATCAGAACGGAGTAAAAGGTTTGCGACCTTGGAATTTGTTAATTTTGCAAATAGATTAAAATATTTTTTGAACATTTTCTTAATTCTAACGTATAACAGTATACGGTTTCATTGAGCTTAATTTTTTTCGGGATATCATATTTTATCTTCATCTTTTTTTTAAGGAATATTAGACTAGATACATAACTTTATAAATAAAATATATGTATTTCGATGATCGTTAATGCACAAATTATTACCAAATCCTATTCTACCTCAGATCTTCTAATTTCATACCAGAAATTAATAATTTTTACGTATTCGTATCATTACATAAGTGTTAATGAAGATGGCCCGATCGAAAGCCATATTTATACATTGAGTTCACAACAATTTTAGTAAAAAAAACTGTGTGTGTTTAATACTTTTGAAACATTGAAATTAGATATGATTTTCAGTTCACGTCTTTTGATAAAAAACTACAAAATTTTATGGCTGCAAATAAGTTATTTTAGAATACTCTTATATTATTTTTTCTTTTCGGAACTAGATTTTGTGTTCCTTGTTATGTAAAATTCGCTAAAAATTGCGGAAAAACGCTTTAACTTTCAAAATTGCTGCCGTTTTTTGTAGCATGCGTCACAAAACTTTGCGATCAATTCTTTCGCAACAAATACCATCTAAAAAATTATTTATTATGTCATTCGAAAGTACACTTATGTATATCCCAATAAACACCATGCATAAGTTGAAGGTACCTCTTTTAAAAGGCCAAACAATTTTTATATTTTAACGTGAAAGAGCGTACGAATGTACCTTTCGTCACGCAGGATTTGCCCATATGTATGTATGTACATATGTATCATGCGATTTGAAATTTGGTAGTTAAAATTAATTTGACAATTGAATTTAATTAAAAATTCTTAAAGAAAATATAAATTATTTTTATTTTAAAGTTTCAATTGAAGCCAAAAGAAATACGTAGACTTTTACTCTTTTTTGTTGGTTTATAAACTTGAAGT
The DNA here is from genome assembly GCA_956483585.1 of Gymnocheta viridis. NCBI lineage: Eukaryota > Metazoa > Arthropoda > Insecta > Diptera > Tachinidae > Gymnocheta > Gymnocheta viridis. The sequence continues at coordinate 83,836,053 of OY101440.1, read as the reverse complement.
GCATTTTATTGAACAAATTTTAATATGTTGTATGCATTGAAATGATTAATAAAAAAATTTTAAGCCTTATTTTAGCTTCTATTGTAGGGTGATTTAGCTTTTTCTGGTCTTTTTAAAAAGCCGGTTTAGTTTTTTTTGTTCCAGCTCCTGGCCAGGGGTGCCAAGCGTGACGATTATACATAATTTTGACGATTTCTTAGAGCGAATTTCACAAAATGTCGATTGACGATTTTTGTTTAGTATCCCTTATACATTGACGATTTTTCCACTTCACTACTTTATGCTCATTATCTCGATAGAGATCTCAACATGTCTATCTCGATAGAAAAAAATATTTATATTGAAATGAATTGTTTGGCTTGGGTTAAAATCTGAGTTTACCGATTTCTTCTTAATTTTTAAGAAATTATTTTTGGATAAACTCATTATTTTAATAATCAGTACTGATTTCGAGGTCACTACACCATCTCATCAGCGTTCTCTGTTCTATTTTACCACATTTGACGGTGGATACTAGTGATTAGGAATATCAATATATATATTTTTTTTATTATTGTTTTATTTGCAATCTATTTTACATAATAAATTTTATGACTTACAAATAGCATATATTGAGTTCAATTGAATTTCCAAAAAAATATAAATACAAATATCGTGCTGTTAATAATAATATGTATATGTAAACACTTTTCAGGTCAACTACATGAAATCTTTTAAGCTTTTGGTTTTCTTCACAGTCATCTAACAGGCTTATTGCTAGTACATTAGAATGGTTACTTCGTCTGTGTAGGTATCTTTTACTAAAGTTGTTACATAACTTATTTTTTGACCATTAACATTCTCAGATCTTTGTGCATGTTTTTGTTACTGATGAACCATGGCGCATTTGTTAATAATCTGAGAGTTTTTGACTGAAACTTCTGTAATATCTAAATGTTGAAATTACTTGTTGTTCCCCAAAGTTAAATACCAATGAGCCGAAATCCAATACAGTTTTCTTATTTTTATATTTAGTTGCTTACGTTTCATATTAACATGATGTTTCCATGTAAGTCTACGATCAAGATGAATACCTAGACATTTTACAGTTTTGCTGTTTGGTATAACTGCGCCATTTAAATATACTGGCGAGCAGTCACTTTTCCTTTGTGTAAATGTAATATGAACAGATTTTTTTTATTATTTACTTTAATATTTCATTTTTGTAGCCAATCTTTAAGAAGATTTAATTGATTTTGTAATATCTCAGAAGCTACGACTTGCGACTCGTGTGAGTCTAATATTGCAGTATCGTGTACATACGTGGCAAAATGGTTAAGTTATCCATTATAGGCATATCTGCTATAAAAATGGTATTCGAATTAGAATACGAAAAGTGCTTTTATTAACTTCTACAAATTAAATCAATTTCGATTAGTATGAAATTTCCATCTCTGACGATTAATTATTCCATATATCTTATACTCTCCAGCACCATTGGCTGCTGAGATCAAGCAGTCAGTTTTCCATTTTGGTTTACCTTGTTTTTGTCTTTTGTGACAATGTAAACATCGAGTTTTATTACGGGTGCCTTCGTTTTTAATAATTAATGTTTATGTGTAATTTGTTGAACTGTTTAGGTTTATATTTAAATGAGTATTGACCTAAAATATAAAACATATCAAATAAAAAATTTACATTTAATTTAGCAAATGTATTAACTGCTTCGACACAAAATCTGTTAAAATCTTGCTCTGAATTGACCAAACATGTTTAAGATATTGTTGAGTTTTCCATTATTTTGTGTTTGAACATTTTGCTAAAAACATTGAATTGTTAATTTTATTTATATAAAATACTATTGGTTGTTGTATAAAAGAGAACAATTTTTGTGTAACGATTTTTTTTATATATTGACGATTTTGACGATTTTATTTCCAAAATTAGACAAAATTTCGGAAAATATTACTGGTAACCCTGCTACTGGCATCAAAGTTTGAAATTTCGAACGCTGGCGTTTATCTTATAATTACTGATTGACGACGATACTTAAAAGACATTTTTCATTCTTTATGTATATTTTGTGCGCATTAGTTGTAAAAGACTCTTCTTTATTATATTTTTATTTTACCGAGTGTTTTTACAACTTATAACCACATTTTTAAAGAAACGGTGAATATTTCATACATAATGTACAAGTTAGTTGTGGATTTCAAGTTTCGAGCCAGCATTGTTACAAATTTATATCAAGGGTTTTCGGGGTATGGATTTGCACGACAATGCACGACCGAATCAATATTGGCCCTTGTGATGCACTACTTTGAATTCGACAGTTATTAATGCTTAGAAATTGCATTGCTTGATTGCAAAACAGAACGTTGAGAAACCCATGACTCAAAAAGAATTCAAAATCTCTGTAACAGAAACTTTTCTTTTTTCTGAAAGGAAAGAAACAACTGATGATGATGTTGTCAACGATAAAGAATATCGACTACCAAATCTCTCAAAAATTTAGAAAAAAAAATTATAATCAGAAGTCCCGAGGAATAACATCGTCGTTGTCGTTGACAATTTATATGTGGGAGAAATGAATGCAATGCCATCTGCACACAAAATGTTTCAAGCATGAATAAGAGCTTTTTTTGGAACTTCTCTTTAGGATATTTCTTTTTGTTTTACTATTTATTTCAAATATTATCAATATCAATTTAACTAAATATTATTTTCACAAAGTTTAATAACTTTGATTTTAAGATAATGAAGTTCGAAATTTCTCTTACGTCATAAACAAAACAAATAATGTTACAAGACTTATGTACTCTTTCATAAATTGAATGTCAACACTAAGTCCAGATAATAAACTTATAATATTCAAAGCTATTTTTATGTCCATAATCTATTATGCTGCCCCTGTGTGGAATAATGTCGTAACCTGTCATGACAAAAAACTTCAAATAATTTAAAATAAATTACTCAAGATGATATACAATCTTCCTTGGCATTATGCGACATACCGATTGCAGAATTTTTAAACGAACTCATAATTATGATATCAGGTGTCTATTTTCTCAATATTTAAACATTAATGAATTGTCTGTTACCACGCAGTTTTAAGTTTTATCTTCAAATAAAACTTTTTTTATTTAAATAGGTTTTTTAGTTGTGTGTTTTTACCTAAACACATAAAATAATTGTAATACATAAATTATTATATCTCTTGTAACTATTTTTCTAAGTAGAAAAGGCCAGTTATCGCCTGAACTATTTAACCTTGAATTGAAATTGAAAAAATTGAATTGAAAAAAAGTTCGAAATTTCAAAAAGGCTTCTCTGGGAAAACGAAGAATCGGATTTTTTTAAACGGATTTTGGCAATCAGTGGATCTTAATTACTATAAAAACGTATTTTTTCAAAAATGAAAAATTTGATCTCGGAGCGAAGTGGGTTAATTCCCCTTGGCTATAGCAAGTTTGGCAACTGATACCGCCATTAATGCCTGTCAAATATTGTTTAACGCTACCGTAACTCTTTTCGATTGTAAAATAATTGTATTAAAATACCGTTTTCTTGAACATCGGCATGAGCATCATCTAATAATACAGGTCTGTTTAGTACTACAACAATAAAACAATAAAAAAAACAACAGGCATTTGGGTTTTGTTTAAAATAGCAGGGAAGTCAAAAACAGTTGAAGAAAATTGCATATTATGTTAGTGATGGAAAATTAAATTTTTCTTCGGTACAAAAAAATATTTTAAATACTTTTTGGACCCCCACAGTACTAAATTAAAATCTTTGTAATATTTTTCTTTATTAACAAAAAACATATAATAATTTGCATTTGTTCTTGCGTTTATATTATGTTATCGAAACAAATACAATAGTTTTACCTGATACCAAACGTTATTTTTAGCCCCTTTTCACACCAAGATAAAAGTTTGATATTAAAGTTTGAAATCAAATTGACGTTCAATTGAGAGTAAATGTTTGGTGCCGAGTCGGACATTAGAGAGTAAAATGCCGACCTTAATGTTAAGCTACATTGGTCTTCTTCAAGACTGCGAATATTTAAAAAAGTGTACATATTTTCCTAAATTGTAGTGTTTCTCAAAATTTTTGTGCGCGCTAAAAAGATTACAATACAGTAGTTTTCCGATTTAACGAACCTAATTGCTGTCAGGCTTGTTCGTTTAAGTGAATTGTTCGTTATATCCAGTACTAAATTAAAAATTAAGTGTCGTCTATTTTATTCAAAACTCTAAATAAGTAGAGAATTTTTTAATATTTTATTAAAATTATAGTAATTTAAAATAAATATTTCATTAAAAATATGTATAAGGAAAATGAAAAATTCATAAAAACAATGTAATACAAAAATGATTTATTTAAAAAATTGGTTAATCACAGTTTGCTTTCTTGAAATGGATGTCTTATTGAAACTCTTTCAAAAGCATTAAATTTTTGCTATTAATATTGTTTTGGTAAGCCCACTTCACTTAATAAGAACTTCTAAGTGTTTAATAGGGTGGTTAATTATTAATTTTTTTTATTTGTTCGAATAAAATTTCATATTTTTTTGTTCTAAGAAACGAATAATTTTGAACGAACAAAGAATAAAAAATTTACGGTTAAAACAGCATTAAAGAGCATATTAATTTTGTTTGTTTTTTTCTTTGATTTTTCTAAATAGTTCAGATCATTATCAATACTGTTAAAGATTTTTGCGTTAATACAATTTCTTACTTTATTTATAGACTTTTTTAGATTAGTTGATAAAACCTTATCAGTTACCTCAAAAACGTCATCTTCTCTTCATCGTAGTTGAGGTCGTTCGCAATATATACAGCTAATATTGGATGGGAAATTCATAGAACTTAGGAATAATATTAAAGAAATTAATGATTTTATTTGAATGTTCGATTAGTCGAAGAAAGTTATTCGAATAATTCTTTATTCTAAATTGAGAAATGTTTGTTCGTTCGAACAAAAATGAAAAAAAATTTTCGAATTATTCGAATAATTTTTATTCGAACGACAACTCTATTGCTTAATGATGTCTTCGTTCTTTATTTTGGTCTCTAGAATTTCTGTTTCATAATTTTCAAATTTTTATCATCGCATTCATCATGAAAGGTTTATTTTCAATCCATCTTTTCAAATCATCAGCTGATATATTATACATTTGTTCGTTAAACCGAGTACAAAATAAAATATTTGTTCGTAATATAAGGTACTCAGTAGAAAATATTTGGGTGTTCGTTAAATACGATGTTCATTAAATCGAATGTTCGTTAAATCGGAAAACTCCTGTATTTCAAAACGTTGTTCATGTGTAAAGCGACTAATTTTGGTCATCGTGCTTGTGATACTGACCGATAGTAAGTATTTCGGATAGAAAAAAACCTATAAGTGTTAAAGTAACATATCAACCAAAAAGAGGGTGAAGGTACGGTCACACTTGGCAAACATTTGAACAAAAAAACGTAGCACCTCTTCTGCTTAGGGTTAGTGTGATTTAACTTGGTTTTTATATCACAAAATGAAGTCAATTATGCCGCAAAATGCTATTTTTATGTTATTTTTAATGAATTTGAAATGCAAATTTAGCTTGTATGTTGGTCACGTTTTTTTCGGCAAATATTTGGCGAGTGTGACCGCACCTTTATATTTGAACAACATGTTATTTTAGGTCGTCCTTAGGTCCAGCCCTTAGGACTTCGTATTTAAATGGTATTTATATTTAAGTTCTATTTAAGTTTTGCACACATACATACACAAACATATGGTTTTGCTACCTATTTGTTGTTTCGCGCAACAAAGTAAACAAAAAATTTGCGGCCATTGAAAAATCAACATCTTTTGGGGTGCAATTTGGACTTCTTTTATTAATATTATTCTATTATATCTTCTTTCTTAATTGTTTTACACTTTTAAAACAACCTATTATTGTTGTTATTTTCAGCCTGAAAAAGAATTCACATTAGAAATTTTTCTTTAATTTTGTTCAACAGCTGTTTCTCCAAAAAAAAATTGAGAGAATTTCGTGATGCTGCCACATTTTTATCGTAATTAAATACAAACAATTATTTAACACTGAAAAACTGAAACTGTATTCAAATGTAAACTAACTAAATGCGTATTTAAATATGAAGTCATAAACTGGCCATTAGAGTATCGTAATTAATTAATCCAAAGATTTATTATTTAAAAGTATGAAAAATGTAACTATTATGGAATAATTTAATTTCAATTATATATTAAGAACTAACACATTTTCAAAGTTGAGAAAACCCAAAGGGTTATGCAAAATCCAATTTTTCAAAAGTTACGTTCAAAAAATTATATAACAACCAAAGAAATATAGTTGGGAGTTATCACATTTTCATATCTTTTATGGGGAGTTATTTACTTTTTGTGAGGCTTTTCAAATTGGGAATAGGTATATTGATATTGGCAGTTAATTATTCCTTAAAACTTACTTAATTTCTTTAAGAGTTATTTTATTTGTCCTAAAATTGCGATTCATACAATTCTTTTGTTCTTATTTCATTTCTGTTGACACTTTCTGTATAAGGAATTCTTTCACTTTTGTTAGGACTTCTTTCGTTTGGAGATATTTAATTTCTTTTGGAATTATTGAATTAGAAATCATTCAATTTACAAATTATTTATTTTTGCACTTTAGTTGTTATTACATTTTTTTTCGTTGGCCCTTTTTTAATTTTGGTTGGAAATTATTTTATTTGTGAGCTGTTCCTGCAAATCGGTCTTAATTTGAGATCGAAATTTTTTATTACTTGAAATAGTGCTGGCAAATTCTACGACTTTTCATTACTCAATAATATTCAATACTTTTCATTTGGGTACTCAATACTAATAAATACTTTTAACGGATTTTTTGAATTTGTAACACATAGTTTTTATATGCAAATTGAAGTAGTTTCTTCAAAAATTAAAAATAGGTCTTCAACCATTATTGGTTTTCTATGTCTTTTAATATTAAATAAAAAATAAATGCAAAGCTAACTTTTAATTTAGCGTTAACAACTTAAGAAATAATTTAATTGTTCTCCAAAATTTATTTTGTATTGAATTGATTAAAGAATCTTAAACCTAGTTGTTTTTATACATTGATGTATTTTTATCCACTATTTTAGCCACTCAACTTGCTTAAAAATACAACTCTGAAAGTATCGAGTAACTACTTTTGAGTATTGAGTAACCAAAAAAGGAAACACTCGATACTCGGTACGCACTACTCAATACTTTGCCAGCACTACTGTTAAAGCATTTTTAATGACAAACTTAAGACTTTGTACTCTTTTCAAATAGGTTGCCTTCCTAAACGCATGTGGCTTTGCAGTGCGACAATGTCACGTATTCCCCAACACAACCGCGCAAACTTTGACAACGCTACAAAAAATCATCTTGACTATTAAACAGACCTGTATGATTGGATCATGAGCATGAGTGTTTCGATATAAAAAATCCTATAATACGTCAAAAACAACATAAAACAGAAATAAAATAAAAGAAAATAAAAATAAAAATGTTATTTTTAAAAACAGGCAGTTTATCTGTACAAAATATTCTGCCTTTTGCAAACAAAAGCAATTTAGTATAGACAATATTGACCTCATTATATGTAATTAATTAATAATTCGCTTGTTCGTATTAGCGACTCAATATATCTGTAGAATAATAAGCTTAAAAAAGAACCATTAGATAATCCGAAAACACGATTACCACAATAACACACTGCGTAAGTGTATGTCTTTCTGTGTAAAAGTATGTGTTTATGCATCTGCATTGCAGAAATGCATTCGCAAATATGCACCTGTACACATATTTAGACACGAATTAAGAACTTATAATTTAAAGAATGATATACAAACATGTTTGCGTCATATGTCATTTAGTTTATGTAATGCATTTTACAATTATCTATCATTTCTATTTACATATGTATGTGTGTTTTGTGCTGAAAAATATTAAAAAGCAATTATCATATTTTTGACATAATATTTAGAGTTTTTGTTTGTAAACAATAGAAATATGATGAAAATTGGGTGTCGTACAGCGACAAAAATCAGAAACGATTTATTTTTTCCTATCCTATTATTTTAGTAAATGTGAAAGCAGCTTAACGAGCTTGTGTTGGGTAAAACCTGGACTTACAGATTAAAGAAATACTTGTGGTATGGAAGTCTTTTAATTACTTTTCTATCTTAGACATACGCTAAGCGCTTCTATTCTAAATCAGTAATATAAAACATTTTCTGATTAATTTAATACCAAGTCTTAATGGCATTGACTATGCTGATGACATCGGTCTACTAGCACACCGGCATAGCAAAATAAAAGCTAAAAGAACTCGGAAAAAGTTGGTCTAATAATAAATGTAAAAAAACGAAGTTCATGCACCCCGTTCATCTTAACGTAGACATAATAGAAGAGGCAGACTCTTTCTGCTACCTTGTAAGCTCAGTGACTGCAGATGGTGGGTCAGAAAAAAATATAAATGACTGGATAAACAAAGCACGATCAGTTTTCAATCTCTTTACAAAATATGGCGATCAAACGATATCAGTAAAGCAACAAAGATTCGGATCTTCAACAGTAGCGTCACTAGTGTACTTCTTTCTCTACGGTTGCAGCACCTGGAGATTAACCCAAGAAAGCCTAAGAAAGCTAAAAGCTTTTACGAATCGATGCCTGCTCCAAATACTACGAACCATCTGGCCCTATTAGGTCACTAATGAGCAGTTGCTTGAAATGGGACACCTCAACAAAATTGAAAGCGAAATCAAAATGCGAAAATCAAGAATCAAGTTAAAGCATTAGCTAATAATCGTCGTAGATGGAAAGAGTTCGTTGGCGCCTTAAGTTCAAATTAACCGTTTAATCCAATTTTTTTTACAAATGTAATGAACATTTTATAAATAAAAAAATTCTATAGTGATTTCTAAAAAGATAATTTCTATCTGTAATAAGTATGTAAATTAAACAAATAAATTTAATTTAATAAAAGTGAAGGATCCTGTTTGATTTGAAAGTATGTAAATTAGTTAAATTAAGTTGTTTTTATTAATTTTAACTCACTTTTGTTTTGTTTTTACTACTAAAAAAACCTAGTCATAAAACATATAATATGTTAAGTTACAGTCAATTTAATTTATATATATATATAGACACACATACACAGATATAGACACACAAATCCATCCATACAAACATCATCGTAAAAGTAACCATAATAGGTTTCCAGGATCTCAAAACGTGGAAATCTGATGAAAAAGCTATTTTAGAAAATTGGGTAAAATCAGAAACTTTAGAACTTAATTTACTGAAGGGAAAATGTTCCTTCCCATTAAATAATAGAGCTTCCGTAGAGACATCCTTGTAAGAAAAGCAAGCAAAAATTCCAATTACAAAATAGCTTGAAAAAAGCAAGATTTTTGTATGAAAAAATATATGTATTTTCAAAAATCATGGTTTTCGAAAAAGAAAAGTAATTAAATAAGCGCTTTATTGGTGTGAATATTACAATGTGTATGAATATAACAATGTAAACCATTAAGAAAAATTTTTAATGTATTCAATAGCAACATATCGTCGGTCACAGGCTGAAAACTCATAACCTGTTTTTTTGTACTTTTCAGGAGACAAAAAAAAAACGTTATTACTGCGTTAATAAACCGTGTTGGAAGTAAATAAAAAAACAAAAATTACTAGGAGAACTAGGGAAGGAAATTTTTTTAAAATATAAATGAAACGCACTAACATGCAGAAGGACAAACACAGTCTTTTGGCATCAAAATCCCGATTCGATTTTTTCTGCGAGTTAACCTGTGACCGACGATATACAATTTTTTTTTATAATATTACAAAGTATTAATAGTGCGAAGTTTATTTATGGCATTAATCAGATAATTAATGCTTTAAGAAAATTAAAAATCCTTAAAACTTGTGAAAGTAGCTGAAATTTGTAAAAGTTACAAGACGCGGAGTGATAAATTTAACACATCTTCTAAATAATCATTTATCTGTTGTGTATATGTAGGTGGCACGAAATAAGCCCCAAATCAAAAAATGAAATAGGACCCAAAAATTTTCAAATTTTTTGTTTGGGGCTTATTTCATTTTTTTAAAAATTTGGGGCTTATTTCATAAAATTTTTTGGGGCTTATTTCATTTTATTTGGGGCTTATTTCATTTTATTTGGGGCTTAATTCATATCCGTAAAATAGATCTAAACACATTTTGACGAAAATTGCATATTATTTTTAAGTTTCAACTGTGTTATAATCATCTGTATGTAGTTTATACCTGTTGAAAGAAATTAAAGTTTGCGTTGAAAAGCCTGTAAGTCTAGAAGTAAAAAATTTTAGTTTCAGACTGGAAAGCATAAATCGAAAACCATAATCATTGTTTCATTAATATCATCGCAAATATAATGGATTTCGAATTCATATTCATATTCGAATATGCAGAAAATACTTTGAACGCGAACCGGTGTTCGATATACCATAGAGGACAAATTACTTGCGCCCGTCCGTAGGCCGGTTATGCAGAGAATACTTTGAACGCGAAGCCGGTGTTCGATATACCATAGAGGACAAATTACTTGCGCCCGGCCGTAGGCCGGTTATGCAGAGAATGCTTGGAATGCGAAGCCGGTGTTCGATATACCATAGAGGATAAATTCCTTGCGCCCGGCCGTAGGCCGGTTATACAGAGACTGCTTGGAACGCGAAGCCGGTGTTCGATATAATTTAGAGAATAAAATTCTTGCATTTTATGATTTCTTCTCAAGCTTACTTCATCAAGTTAACAAATTTGGGGCTTATTTTATTTTTTTTTGGGTTTATTTCATTAAATGAAAAATTTGGGGCTTATTTCATTTTTTTGGGGTTTATTTCATTTTTTAAAAATTTGGGGCTTATTTTATAAAATTTTTTGGGGCTTATTTCATTTTATTTGGGGCTTATTTCGAAAATATTGTTTGGGACTTATTTAAATTTTTTGGGGGTTTATTTAATAAAATTTTTTGGGGTTTATTTCATTTTTCGATTTGGGGCTTATTTCATTGGGGCTTATTTCGTGGTGCCGTATATGTATACACATAAAGTTCGATCAAAATTTTATTTCACTTTTCGTTTTTGAGTTCTTTCTACAGAAATTAATTACACATTTGTTATTCACATGTTATCTTGTTTTAAAACTGAATGGAAAAATTTACTAAAAAATTTCTATAACGAATTTTGAATTTATTTATTTATTTGAGTTATGTAATACAGATTTAGTTATATATACGGTACATAAAGAGATTAGGATTAGATCCTTTTCTACTTAAATATAGAAAGAATACAACGATTTTGTTTTATAAAGTGTTAAATAGAGTTAGATGTAAAGAGAAGGAAAATTCTACCAAAAAACCTTCATGAAAATTTTAAAGTGTATAGTAAAAAAAACTTAAACTAAAGATTAAATAATAAATAAGCAAGTTCTTTGATGTGTGGATATTCATAGTGCAGACATCTGTAGTTAAAATTGGAAATGAGTTTACTTCCGTCGTTGGGTAAAGTAGTACCCGGACAAATTGTACATCATTTTAATAATTTGTTTTGAGCAACTTGCACTTTTTTAATGTGGTAGTCTGCTGGTATAGACCAAACTGGAGCGGCATAAAACATTATTGCTTGGAAAGTAGATTTGAAGATCAAATTTTTATTTTTTATGTTGAGTTTGGAATTTCTATTTATTAAAAAGTGAAGCAACCTGGTTAATTTATTGACTTTATCGATAATATAAAGTATATGATGATAAAATTTGATCTTCGGATCCAAGATTACGCCTAAGTATTTTACCTTTTTTTTAGGCAATTAGTATGCCTACCAACCCGTAGGTGTGTTACCTTCCTTGGGAAAGGGATAAAGAGAGAGGACAGATGGTGAAAGAGAGAAAGCTTAATTTTTACAACTCTGATATTGCGCGCTGTGTTAGTTTTTTTAGATCAGTGTTGTAGCGCCTCTGATGACAAGTAACCGCATTAAATGTGTTTTAAGCTGTTGTAGCCATTTTATTAATTATTTTATTTCGCCACCGATTTTGCTACAATACCGACGAAGGAGGGCGCTGTGATGTCCGCTAGCATACACCAGTATCAATTGCTGCCTGGAAACATTTACGATTTCCAGGATTTGAAAGAGACAATAACTAAATCTCGAAAGAATTTGAATGTACATACTTTTTTTAAAGAGAAGTCACACTCAGACAATTAGTATGCCTACCAACCAGTAGGTGTTGTTCTACCTTCTTTAAGAGAGGGGTAGTGAGAATGCATAGGTGGTGAAAGTGAGAAAGCTTAATTGTTTTACAACTCTGATATTGCGCGTTATGTTAGTTTTTTAGAGTCTGTATGTATGTTTCATACCAGAAAATCTTGTTATTTTATTTTCAGATTACACAGAATATTTACTCAAATACTTGTAAGTCCTACTTTATGCGTCAATTTATCTTAATGAGAGTTTTATTATTAAACACAATTGCAACCACACACATTTCTTTGAGAAACATGCATGTTTTGTTACTAATGTTTGAATATAAAATTAACATATTTACTTTGCCGAATTCCCGTGGGCTACATATGGAAACATGTATTAATAATATTTAAGTTTATTCTACTAGAATTATTTAAGTACATACTAAAAACCTGTACTCAACTCTAGTTTAAATCGCAAAAATGTTCCAGTGAATTGAACCAATTCAAATATTTGTACATTTATCAACAAATAAGTTCAAAGAGTTGTATAAATTTTGACATTCGCATAAATGCATTGTATATGCTTGTTTGTCTATCAGTCAGTCAGTCAATCAGTCAGTAAAAATGACACATTTAGTAATGAAAGACATATTTTGCGGTTAATTTGCGTTTACTCATGTAAACATGAATGAAAACTGCATAAACTCGTTCACGCGTACTAATAGTGCTAACACGGGCATATACAGCTGCGGTCAAAAAAGTAGCACCATGGTAAACAAAATTTTTCTTCGTCATATATTTTTAAATACTTTAAACCCATTTCATAGAAAGTGTGTCGTAAGATACTTATACGACTGTGTAACAAAATTAAATAAAAAAACGTTTATTTAGTTTTTTCTTTTATTATAAATAGAACCATAACTCATTTTGTACTGAAATTAAATACTTAAGCCAAGAATAAATTAAAATAAATGAAAGATTTTTAATTCACTATATTTATTATGTCTTAAAATAAATATTTGTTTGCATGCGTATTATTGGAAATAACCTCTGCACAACGTTTTTGCATGGAATTCACGAGATTTTGACATCCTTTTTTGGAAATTGAGTTCCCGATTTGTTGAACAGCCGTATAAAGGGCTTCATTACTTGTTAGCTGTATTTAAGATACTCCCTTCTTTATATCTGTCCAAAATTATCAATTGGATTAAGATCTGGGAACTGAGCGGGCCACTCCATCATGTGTACTTCATTGTCCAAAAATCACTTTTTTGCGAGTTTGCTCATATGTTTCGGGTGGTCATTGTCTTGCAGGAAGACCTATAACAGCGGCATTTCCTCAGAAGCCTACGATATCATTACTTCCTAGAGGATTGTTCTGATATAGTATATATCATGTAATAAGCAATGCACTCCCATACCATAATGCAAGAACCACCACGATTAATGGTTTTTGTTGTGCATTTTGGGTTGAATTCTGCATTAAGGAGTATTCTGACATAGTAACGTGATCCCTTACCTCCAAATACAACAACTTTGGACTCATTTGTCCAAAGAAAATTTCTCCACTCTTCGGCCATTCAAATTGTTATTATTTTGTGGTATTTTTTACCGGCACTGTACATATATGTAAATAGCAAATGTACTGATTGCTGTAAATCCATCGACAGAGAGAACGTTTACATTTCGAACAAAAAAGTTTCTAATTAATATAAAGGATATTCCAAAGATACGTTTCAATTTCATGACTCAACCTGTAACTTCTTCAACAGCGCATTGGAATTATTAAAACTTACTACAAAAATGGTGAAAATATGCAGTCACAGTTTGCAAAACCAGCAGCTATTGGGAAACTGGTGCAAGTAGCAATCAAAATTGGCCACCGAGATCTTGTGATTTAAAACACTTATACTTTTTTATGATGAAATTCGTTAAGTTATCGAGGGCATACAGCTGCAACTGTTGGAATTGGTGATAGAAAACTTGATGAAAAGAATATCTTCGTCCTTATTATTAATGGCATATCTTCTTTACAATTAAATAAACATCCGATAATTTCACTAAAAATACTCGTTTTTTTAGATACCAAATGGAAAGTACTTATTCGAAGATCCTTAGCATTGTGATCATAACTTCCAAATATTTCTTTAAGATCTGTGATGTTAATGTTTCCTGTTGTGCAAAGTGGATATAACGAATTAATATTTTTAGAAGCGTTAATGCAAGATAAGATTATGTTTACAGGATTGCATGGAGTTGTTGTGGCTTGTTTTTAATACCATGAATTGCTATGTGTGCCCAATATTCTGTAAATCTAGGTCCTGAGTCAAAAGCAATTGCACAAAATAATACGCTCAAACAATCGTTCTACACTTAATTGGTTGCTACCTCGAAATTCTCAAGTTTTCTGGTCACAACTTGTAATTTTGTTGTGAGAAGAAGAGAAAGGGGAATACAAATAGAATATATGTGACGCGCAAAATAGAAAGGGACCTAAAGGAAAAATCCTGTTTTGTTCAGGAGAGCCATTTTAAAGATTTAAATACGTGTATCTTTATTGTGCCATCAATTTCATAAAACGCGCATATCTCTGGGAGGGAATACTATTGGGGCATGGGATCGGTCTCATTCGATGCTCAGATGTTGTCCACATCAAAAAAAGTGAAAATTGATTTTTTTACCCTTAGGTCCCTTTCTCTATGCGCTGTCACATACATATGTATGTATTTCGATTTCATCACTCTCATAGAAAATCGCAAAACTCGCCTTGTGTAAATCATGTAAATCGTAAATATTTATCAATTTTTATTTACATATGTATGTTACTGAATCAATAGTAATCTCTAGCATTTTCTTTAGGCTGAGATTCCCTATGGCATCCGTACTAAAATAAGGCTACCTGAGGTTTTTCATGTAGCAATAGTTTTAAATAGATCGACATATTTTTTCGCGTCCCTTACTCAGTTGATTTAACGACTTTGTAAAAGATTTTGTTGAAATATTACTTTGCACTTTGTATTTAACTACAAATATTTATGCATGCAAATAATAATGAATTTTCTATGAAGACATGAAAATGCAGACACATAAAAAAATATATTTTCATATTCATACATAAGTGAAAGCAGTTCAAAATAATTGCTTAAATTTACATACACAAATGCACTTGCATGCATACACATGCATTTGCAAACACAATCACATGTATGGCAGATGCTGGATCTGTAAAAAATTTATATGCTAGACCCCAGCTAGCACTTGGAAGATTATTTGATGAGCGCGATCATTTAGCGACTCTTTTTTTAATCGTCCAGGCGATTGTTGGGCTTAAATTACTTTTTACTCTGCCAAATGATGCTTTTGCGGAGCGTTACCAGAATGATAATTTTATCATATTTTTGATGATTTTTTAACCAAAATATAATTTGATGATTTTTTTTTCTCAAATTATGATTTCTAATTTATAGAAATTATGATTTTTTATTTCAAGTGTGTACAACATTCATTGTAATTGTACTGCAAAGTGAAGTCAAGTCTTATGTAAGCTTGTTGTTGGTTGCTTTTAATTACTTTACACTTGTTACCCTGTAATAAACACATTAAAACCAAGAAGTCTATCTGGGAGTTTTTGTTAAACAAAATATTTCTAGCTCAAAGTGCATTGCAAATAAATTTATTAAAATTTTTGTGGCATTTTATATTGAGTTACGTAAATAAATATTAAAACGATTTGATTTTAACGATATGTTTTTAAAAGATCTCTCATGTCTTGACGTTTTGAAAATTATAAATAGAAAAGTTATTTCCTTGACCGGCTTAATACACAATTTTCCAAATTTAATTAGTGAAAAAGATATTAAAATTTAACGGACTTAGATTTTCTGGAAAATCTCAACTTGAGCTAATTGAAGTAATAAATATATTAAATGGTTCCAACGTTTACAATTTATATAAATTGTTCAAAATATAGAAAATGAATTATTAATCAATTTATTTTGTAAGGTTTTTTGAATTTTAATCACATAAACTTGTACTCGTACATATGTACATATACATATATAAAAATTAGCTAAATGAATTGTATTAAAAATACTAGCAATCTGCCAATCTGGCTCACAACAAAAATGTTATGCAAAATATAGATATTAATACAACTAAATATATCTATTAATAAATAAAAAATAAATTAATAAATAAAACTTTGTATTATAAAAATTATGATTCTTTTCCATAAAATATGACTTTTTTTCGGCATATGATGATTTTCTTCTAAAAGCTTCTGGCAACGCTGCTTTTGCGAGTCATTCTCACGATTGTTGCACGAGTTAATCTTCGTCTAAGCATTTTGGCCTTGAATTTGATGATTGTTGGACGAGTGGTTTTTATGTTATTTCATAATCGTCGTTTAAGTATTCTGACGACCATTAAACGATTGTAGTTTTACCTTAAGGCCAACCGTAAATGTAGAATCGTAAATGTAGTCTTGTCAGCTGATCTTATCTGTTACATGAAAAAGCAATGAAAATGCTTACCTAACCGAAATGTCATTACGATTTTTAGTGAAAAATGTAGACAGTGATGTTGAATGTGAATGTGTAGCCAGAATGAAAGAGTCTTACACGATTCTATTAGGCGCATCGCAGACGTCTCATATGTAAGAGGTGCCGTCTTGACACAGTTTCACCCGTCGTACTGAACTTGCGCGATCGGAAAATGATATCGCGGACGATTAATTCAATCGCCCGCTCCGATCGCGGAAGATTCTTCTGCGATCGAAAATACTAGCTGGGATATGATTTTCCTCTCTTAAAGAAAAACATATAAATACATTTGAATGTTTTTGTGACAAGTGTAAACTGGTGAACATGTTACTATTGGGCTTTCATACACGGGCATAATTATGCTGGCATAACATGGCTGCTTGTTGGCGAATTCAGTGAAGAGAATGGTTTTTGGTTAATATAATTTTTCAACCAGCTATGTATAAGCCCGCATTAGCAGCACAAAACTAATACATACACAATTAAAAAAAAACACACATGTCAAATGAATACAAAAAACACTAATACACACAAAGCTGTGTATACGTATACATTTTATGCCGGGCGAATTAGTCTCGTGTGTTATGAAAAGAACAAAAATTGTGCGGCTTAAAAATTGTTCTCGTCTGTGAATGCTCATTGAAATTCATTTGCGGTTCTTTCTGTATCTATATATGTTGTTAATGTACATTGTTTGTCTTGTCTACCGTTTTAACTATTTACTGTGAAACAAAATTGACATATGTACATACATTGCATAAGATCAACAAAAATCCAATGAATCAAATTATCTATGTACATTAGGGTGACAATGAAAAATCAACTTTGGATTTTTTATGGTAAATGTGAAGATTCTTTTGCCACTTGGTCTGAAACTTACTTGCTGAAAATTTGAGCCAAATCGGATAACTCTATCCCGTGCACCTTTGAGGTCAAAGTTCAAATTTTAGGAAATATAGTGTATTCGCCTATATTGGAGCTAAAAAAATAGCTTTTCGATATGAATTATACCGATATCCAATGGGATTAATGTGCCACATAGTGTTGAACTTGCATGCTGAAAATATTAGCCGAATCGCGTAACTCTGTGCCGTGCACCTTTGAGGTCAAAGTTCAAATTTTGGGAAATTCTGTATATTTAACTATAATTGATCTAAAAAGATCGTTTTTTAAGTATATTCATTTAAATTGTCCAGAAACCGGATGTTTTAGATATTTTTAAAAGTATTCTGAAATATTATGAGTGAATTTAACCCCTTTTTGCAACGGGGGTTAAAACTACACATTTGCTTAAATTAGCTATAAATCCAATATTTAAAAAAAGTGTAAAATATTATTTCTCAAAACGAAAAACTGAAATTTTAAAACCAATATTTAAAAATATATATTTATGTGAATGTTTTTCGTATAGAAGCAAAAGCAGTATATTTTAATTGGAATAAAAATATGTTTTTAATATAAAAAGTAAGGCAACTTGAAAGGTCTTTTTCGGTAAGTTTGATTAAATATAATCATTTCTTATATTATTTAAATTCGCATGCTTCGTATATTGTTGTCGATAGTTTTGAACAACCTAAAAAGAAACACAATAATTATTTAAATGTAAATTAGTTAAATTTAAATATAACTTACTTTGAATAAATATTGCCGCTGCTGTTCATCTTTTGTGATCTTCTCATGATAATCTTCAACTTGCTTAATACCTCGTTCGGCGCAGTCATTAACAACCGTTAGTTCTTGAATAATAAATTTTCCTTTTCTATAATCTTCACAATCTTTCCAGCTACTTGGGTCTTTTTGTAAAATATCCATTGAAATTTGGAATCTCTTCATAACAATTTTCGTATTTTTGGATACAAGTTCAATCAAAATTGATGAATTATCTTTAGCGAAGAAAGTATTAAGATTTTCTTTTTTAATTAAAAACTTTTTCAAAATTTCTTCTTCCTCAAGGTTTTCTTCTTCCATATGTAAAAGTCAAAATTTTTTTAGCCATTTTGTTTTTTGTTTCAAAGTCTATTCTATCATCGAATAAACTGAATGCTACGCATTCTTCATTAAGGTAATATAGATGATTAATAAACTTTGTTATGGCTCTATCAGCAATTTGTGCATTTATTTTTTTATAATCTTCTAAATTTCTCAAAAATAATATGTCGTTTAAGGGAGCTTGCTCCGCTTTATCTGAATTGAACCAGAAAAATGCATAGCACTTTATAACAAAACCTGCAACTTCCTAGACCATCTATTTCCATTCTGTGATTTCTGGGAATTGATTGCGAAACATCAATATCTTAAGGCAATATATTCCCTTAGCCATCCATCTAGCTAAATGAAGAGCACCGGGTTTAAAAAATTTTATGCCACTAGGAGGACTTCCACCCAGAAATATGATAATCAATTCCAGGAACTCTTTGTAGTCATTTCGTGGAAAGTCCTCTTTAACTTTTATATTTGCAAAATCTAAAATTTTAGCGCAATCATCACCTACTATTTCTTTTATTCGAGGTATTGCTAATCCCGTCATATACTCATCCTTTTTTACGTTCGACCATTGTTTTTTGAATTTTTTAAATAAGCTGACTTCTGGGCCAGTCGAAGAACAAATTTTTGTTTCATTAAAAACAGCTGCTAAAATTATTTCAAACACATGGTGTCTACATCCTAGGAACAAAATGTCTCTACGTATTTTTTTTTCTAATATATTGCAGGACCCTTTAAATTTGCCGGTGTTTGAGGCGGTTGTGTCAAAGACAAATGCCTCGATTCTATCCAAAACTTGATACTCTTCTAATGAATCATATACTGTAGATGCTATTTCAACGCCAGTTCCAGCCGGTATATCAGGGATAATAATTATTTGTTCAAAATCGGGAGCGGTTGCAATTATTGACAGTCGGTCTTCGTTTTTTCCTGATATGCCAGATAACAGTTTTGTATCCCAGTGTATCGTTAGTGGCTGAGTATTGGATTAAAGTTTTAACCCGATTCGAGTACTATTTGCTTTTCTGAATGCATCCCTTTGCTGATGAATAGACGTGCGGTTAATAACATACTCTGATGAGTTTAATCCAACTGCATCCAAAACTGCAATAAGCATGTGAACAGTATCTCTAGAGCTTAATTTTAATTTATCTAAAACTGCAGCAAGTCTGGGCGTTAAAATTTCTTTAGATGGCTTTTTTGTGTTTAAAGTATTTTGTTTTTGTGAACTATTCAAAGTATCAGGACAACTCGTGGTCATTGGGTCTATTATATGATCATTAGCTTCCCTAGATTCACCGTTTCTGACTCATCTGAACTTGGAGTAGAAGGCTTTGCTGGGTTTGTAAAAGTTTCACAGATTTATAAGAAATAGTTAATTACTATAAAAATTACCTTTTAATGTTGAAGGAGCCTCTTGATACATTTTTCTTTTAGTTTCTTCCCGCTGCTTCCGGGTTTCACGTCTTTCTTCAGTTTTCTTTAATTTTGCATCAACTCCCATGATGCAACCTTCTCGTCCTTTTTCTCTCTGTTTCAACAAAAACAATTTATCCTCCTCGATTTTCATTAACTTAAGTGCATCGGGATGTGCGATGTCAAACAAATCATCGAGTGCATCTTTCCATGCTTCTCTCTTTTTCTTATAAATTTCGGATGTTCTGCTTTTGCTTCTATACGAAAAACATTCACATAAATATATATTTTTAAATATTGGTTTTAAAATTTCAGTTTTTCGTTTTGAGAAATAATATTTTACACTTTTTTTTAAATATTGGATTTATAGCCAATTTAAGCAAATGTGTAGTTTTGACCCCCGTTGCAAAAAAGGGTTAAATTTACTCATAATATTTCAGAATACTTTTAAAAATATCTAAAACATCCAGTTTCTGAACAATTTAAATGAATATACTTAAAAAAACGATATTTTTAGATCAATTATAGTTAAATATACAGAATTTCCCAAAATTTGAACTCGATTCGGCTAATATTTTCAGCATGCAAGTTCAACATTATGTGGCACATTAATCCCATTGGATTTCGGTATAATTCATATCGAAAAGTTTTTTTTTTAGCTCCAATATAGGCGAATACACTATATTTCCTAAAATTTGAACTTTGACCTCAAAGGTGCACGGGATAGAGTTATCCGATTTGGCTCAAATTTTCAGCAAGTAAGTTTTAGACCAAGTGGCAAAAGAATCTTCACATTTTTGTTTAAAATTCTGGAAAAAAATGTTTCCCATATATTTCATTGTCGCCCTAATATACACACATATGTACAACAATCTATTTATTTATTTTTATTTTATTTTTTTCTATTTGCACATATTTTTCCGCTTAACTTTCCCGGACTTTACTTAGGCTGAAATCAGGAAATGTAAAAAAATAATTTTTATAAAATCATTTCGTTGCATGTTTTAGGATTAGCGGGTAGTGTTTCTACGATATTAAAAATTTAATTTAATTGCAATTATCCGATTTATTTTTAATTGCAATGAAATAAAGGAAAGCTCAATGTATATAGTTTTGATCATCGAAATTATTGTATTTAACATAATGAAAATTGTATGTGGACTTAATGACAGTTTCTAGAAAATTAAAACGGAATTGCAAGTGAGCATTAATGTTGAAAACAACAAATAAATACGAAAACGGAGAGTTTTATAAAAATAACAAAATTGTAGAGAAAAAGATGTGTATATTAAGATTTTTTTTTGAAAATTAATCTACTTAGACTGCTTTTTGGCCAAGTCTTTTCAATTTTATATTAAACTTTTGAAATTGATTTGACATGTGAAAATGAATAAGTTTGTACTTTTCGTATCCTAATTTGTTAAATAATACGGTTAAATAGTTGATATTCCTGATCACTAGTATCCACCGTCAAAAGTGGTAAAATTGAACAAAGAACGCTGATGAGATGGTGTAGCGACCTCGAAATCAGTACTGATCCGTTCTGCTAGTATGATGAATAATAAAAATTGTTCTATATATAGTACTCTCTTAATAAAAAATAATAATGAATTTATCCAAAAAATTTTCTAATAAAAATTAAAGAATAAAAAAATTAGAATAAATAAATGGGTAAATTCGGGTTTGAACTTGAGCCAAAATCAATCGTTTCAATATATAAAAATTTTATATTAAACTTTGTTTTACTTCTCCACATGCAAACTTTAGTTTGACAAATTTTGTGTTCTTTTGTTGGACGAACATGCACGCCAAACACACAGATTTAACCAGATACAAATACATATGTGTAAACGACGAACGAAGAAGACTCATCCTTCTTTCCCTTATTACCATCAAACGCAAGACTTTGTAAAGTAAACCTTGTCCAAAAGGGCACTTATTGCTGCAATGACGATTCAACAAATTGATGAAATTGAAAAAAAATATATTGAAAATACAGTTAAAATATCAAAAACATTCCTGTTGTTGAACATGACGTAATTCATAAATTATTTAAGACTTAATTTGTATTAGTATTCAATGACTTTGGCCTTTGCTACCAATAAGTTGTGTACATTTATTTTTCATTTTTCTCTCTCTAGTCTTGCTTAATATATACATACTTATGTATATGTGGACTGTCAATGTTTTATTGATGGAAAAAACGTTAATGCCAAAGTAGTCTTTAAATAATAATACATACTTTTCTACTTTGGCATTTTAAGTCATTATGTTAATATGACGATCTGAATGGAAGCAAATGCTTACCATCTTCTCTTCCAAATACAACCTAAACATTTCATTATTTAAAACTCATTGAATACACAAAACACAATACAAAATTAAATTTCTGCTGTGACTATTAAGCTCGTGGTTTTGAATTTATTGTAAAAAAAAATAAAAATACCTTAAATTAAAAAAAAACTCACAATCAAAACATTTAGGCTATAAAAAAAGCCTTTCTTGTTAAGGTAGAAATGCTGTGTCTTTTCTTGGTGCGCAGATACGAACATGCGTCTTGTGTACAAATCCCATTACTCCTGTGAATCCACTACGAGTATAAACTATCAGTTTCGAATTTTAGATCTCACCAGTAGTCATTGCTGCTTTGATTCATCTTCAAATGTGGATTGTGCAAGGTCGACGTACATATATATCATGGACATCCCCCACCAAGCTTTTGGTAGCTGCCAACCGCGAAAAAACGAAAGGCAGCGCATAGTTTTATGACGGGGGAGATGGCAAAAGTTTGCGTTGCTTACTTGAAGTGGCCCTCCATCTCATTGAACAAATACATAAACTCTTCCGTGTTCAATCTAAAAAAAACAAATGAATCTGAAGGAAAAATATTAGCAACTTATTTTAGTTTCCGTTTATTTATGTAGTATTTTTTTTTCTTTGATATTAATTCAAGGTTTTTTTTTTTAATTTAAATCAAGTTACAGTTTTTGAGCGTGGTGACCGATAAGAAAACAAATTTTTTTCTTTTATTGAATAAATTAGAAGTTAATATCGTTTTAAATATTTTTATTATCTTACCCGGTTGATAAAGCTACCTTTCTGGCTGAGTTATTTAAAAGTAATTCACACTTGCAGGAAAGCACTCAATCACTGCCGGTGTTTCAAAGAGTATCTGTAACTATGCCAAGAATATTCTTTCGAGCCCTTGCAGTTAAAAAGGTTTTAGCAGGTCTCAACATAAATAAGTCTCTTGGGCCGGATGGTATTCCAGCACTGGTTTTGAAGCAGTGCTCTTCGACGCTAGCGCGTTCGTCAGTTAACCTTTTCAGTACATTGTACCATGCTGGTGAATTTCCAATGTATTGGAAGGTTGCTCATGTAACGCCAATCCTCAAAAAAGGAGAGGCTAACAATCCTGAAAATTACCGCCCAATTGCAATTTGCTCTGCACTTTCCAAAGTTATGGAAAGTATGGTAAACTTCTATCTTGTGAGGTATTTAGAGTCCAACAGCTTACTTAACGACCGCCAGTATGAATTCCGCAGGGGTAGCTTTACGGGATACCTACTGGCGTTCCTTTCGGTAAGATGCTGTCTTTCTATTCACCATTTTGGCGAAAGTAAGGAGGTGGCTATAGATATTTCCAAGGCGTTTGATAGAGTTTGGCATGGTGCACTTCTGTCAAAACTTATTGCTTTTGGTGTCGGTGATGTCTTCTCTCATCTTATATCAAGCTTTCTCAGAGATCACACTATACAAGTTGTTATAGATGGGTTCTCATCAAACGAGTTCAAGGTTAATTCAGGGGTACCGCAAGGCTCCCTTATTTCTCCCACAGTTTTCTTACATTCCTAAATGACCTTCTGTGTCAAACTTTCAATCCCATCTACTCTTTTGCAGATGACAGCAGCATGTGGCATTCGTATTCATTTAGTAACAGACCAAGCCTGCCGGAGATCGCGGCAATGAGGCAAAATATGAATGACTCACTAAATAATGATCTTTTAACAATCTCTGAATGGGGACATGTGAATAGGGTCGAATTTAATGCTCGTAAGACCCCGTGTTGTATGCTTACACACAGATGTACGAACAATCATGCTGCTCCATCTGTAATAATGGGTGGTGTAGATATTGAGGAATCAGAGACTCTTGATGTTCTTAGCATGAAAATTAAATGTGATGTTCGATGGACTGATGGAAGTCTCAAAAGAAGCATTCAAGTGCCTCGGCTTTCTAAGACGGTGTAAGAGATACTTCACTCCATCTGATCTCCTTAATATTTACACCACCTATATCCGACCAAAAATGGAATGCAACTCTCATATATGGGCCGGTGCTTCTATGTTGAAGAAACTCTACCGGGTACAGGAGAAGGCGAAGAAGCTCATCGGTAGCCAACTCTATTGACGCACTGGAGCATCGATGCAATGTGGGATGTATTTCACTGTGTCTACAATAGAATGCGGTCTAATGAAATCAGGCAACTTGTTCCCGAAACCCGCTTATTTTTACGAACAACTGAAATTCGTTGTGAATCATAATACAAAAAATAGTTGAGTTGGAACATTGACAACTCAACTTAGAAGAGTTGTGAATCATAATAGGGGCATTAAGTGTTACTTTTTAGCACAGATTTTTTCTTGAGAGCTATTTGTACATTTCTAGCAATAAAATCAGAAATACTTTTATCACTAAATAAACTTTTTAATTGCATTGCATCATAATAAAATTTTAGCTGGTGGTGGGGATAGAAGTGGATTGAAGAGAAAAATATGAAGTCTACAATATTTTATAGAAAATATTATACGAGTATATACTATTTATATGCAATTCATAAATAAGAAAGATGGTAGATATAATTTATAAATATGAAAAGCAAAATAAATAAAAACCTATCAAGTGCTACAGTTGAAGGAGCCAATAGTGAACATTTAAATTAGTTAAATGGGTCAAGGTCAAACTTGTACAATACATTCGTGCAATTTATTAAAAAAGGTACTCATAGTTTTCAATAACTTTAAGTGGTTATATAAATATATGAAACTTTCCCCAGCAGCACATGAGAAAAAGCGAAAAAACAATTTTCCATTCCTTTCTTTTTCATTTCCTTTGCTTTTAAGAACTAAATGTTAGTTGGTGTTTTATATAAAATAATTTAATTTAACCGAGGTATAATGATTGTTTTGGCGGTAAATGGCATAACAAGGTCTGTTCATACTTATATGGAATTTGTATGGAAATATATAGTCAGGTGTCCTGAAAGCTTATGTAAAAATGTTTTATACTAGGAAAAAAGCTAATACATTTTAGGAAGCTACATACGCTATTTTATTTTAGAGGTAACAAAATTATGATTTTATCATATTTTTGATGATTTTTTAACCAAAATATGATTGGATGATTTTTTTTTTCTTAAATTATGATTTCTAATTTATAGAAATTATGATTTTTTATTTTAAGTGTGTACAACTTTCATTGTAATTGTACTACAAAGTGAAGTTAAGTCTTATGTAAGCTTGTTGTTGGTTGCTTTTAATTACTTTTCACTTGTTACCCTGTAATAAACACATTAATACCAAGAAGTCTATCTAGGAGATTTTGTTAAACAAAATATTTCTAGCTCAAAGTTCACTGCAAATGCATTTATTGAAATTTTTGTGGCATTTTATATTGAGTTATGTAAATAAATATAAATTATAAATAGAAAAGATAATCCCTTGACCGGCTTAATACACAATTTTAAAAATTTATTTAGTGAAAAAGATATTCAAAACTTAGATGAGGAATTTAGAGAACTCTGTTTTATATAATTCAATGACTATTTTACAACTCCAGATAATCTTAACTGTGAAGAATTTTGGTAACAAGTTTCAAAAACAACTCGTGCTGACAACATTCTAGCTTTGAAAGAATATTCTCAAGAGTCAATTTAAACAAAATTAATATAGAAATAGATTAGACAACAGCAGTCTCGAAGGTATCTTATGTGCAAAAAAAATTTCTTAGTATTAAAAAAGAGTTCCTGCTCTTATTTAAAGACAAACCAAGCCAGATATTGTTAAAGATATGAAACCTTCTACATATTATAGTAAAAGTTCTTCATAAAACTTTTTCGCAATACATGTACTTTTTAATCTGAATTGATTTTTTCTTGGTTTTCTTAAATAAGTAAATACTTATTTATTTATTTAAATACATACTGCCATTGTTCTAATGAAATCAGTTGTGTGCTTTTCTAAGTTTACTGTGTGTGGCCAAAAATTATTTTTTTTTATTTTCAATGATTTTGTCGGAGCAATGACGATAACGATATATAAATACATATATACGTTCATGTGTTTGTCACCATATAAACATAAGTACATGTTTCGCTATAAATACCCTTCTGGGACCAAGTGTCTCTTTGTCTATACTCTTTTCTTCAGCGACTACTGTACTATTGATGCTGTCGAAAACTTTCCATCTACGTACGAGTAGAAATTAACTACAGACAATAGATCTAGTATATTTCTAGTGACACTTTCAACGTATGCGTCAATAGCTTGTTTTTTTTTTATTATAAGATCTAATATATTACAAAGAGACTGGCTTAAATAGTTTATAATTATATAAGGTTCTACTTTAAATTCTGTAATTTAAGCTTTTCTCTAAAAAAAACTTCTTTTTATACAAAAAATATATATGTTTAATACAATATCGAGAATCGACTGAGAAGCACCAGTTTTGTAGAATAGAGTAATTAAAATGTACTAGTAAATCTTTGGTTGAAATTAAAGATGGGTATCGCTCACATAATTAGCGTGAATCATGAGTGATCACCCGTGATCATTTATTATATTTATAAAATTATATCCCTATTCTAATATTCTTTAAAAAAAAGTATAAGAAATAAGTTGGATCACTATCAAATAATTTTGTTTGGTGAACGGTTTCTGGGACCCGTATATCAAAGTTGAAAAATTGTATTTCAAAACTAACAAATTGTTTCAGAAAAGTATATTTCTCAGTTAAACATAATTTTCCCCTCTTATTGCAGAATTTTGTAATTGTATATTAGATTTTTCTATTTGCATTCAGAAATTTTAATGTATAAATACTTATAGGTTGTGATTTCTTCGTGAGTATTTCGTAAGCGTGAGTTTTCGTGATTGTGACTAACTTTTTAATCCACTCACGTGAACGTGAGCCAAAAATATGAGGTCGTGCGTGAGCGTGCATGAGTGAAATTTTTTCACCGTGAGGGTGAGTGAAAAGTCACTCACCATCCCATCTCTAGTTGAAATGTCTCGATGTGATCCTAAAAGTACTACCTCGTCAGTAGTGATAAGGTCTACTGGTGGATTTCCAATTTTTTGTCTAAAATAAAATTTTGTATTAAAAAAATTATGATTCTTTTCCATAAAATATGATTTTTTTCGGCATATGATGATTTTCTTTCCAAAGCTTCTTTGGCCAATTTATGACAAAGTGAGCGCGATGGAGGATGGGCTGGTTGGTCATCTATCACCGAGTCTGCTACATGCTACATGCAAAAAAAAAAACAAAGTTGAATAATTTATTTAGAATTTGGATTTAAATTAATGAATAAATGAAATGCTTATACATATACGCTGTTATTCATGACAACCACAGATATTTACAGATATTAGGGTGATCGATTATTTAACACTTTCCAATATAATAATTTGTATGACAAACAGAAGCTCATTTTTTTAATTTTATTTTTGTGTTTGAAATCTCGTTTCCACAAGCAGACATTTTGTGTTACCGCCACCGTCTAATCGCTACTTTATTTACACATTTATCGATAATAGTCATCATATTGGAGTCATTTGTTATCGCTCTACTGTCAGTAGTATATATTTAGGATTGCATTCTTTATATTTCCACGCGGTATTAAACAATTAATTTAAGTAGCAAAAATAGCCATCTTTTTATCTTACAAGAAACAGCAGACAGTATACTATTGTATATAAAAACGTAAAGAAAATAGCTCTTGGTTTCCATACGAAAAAGTTAGTAACTTTAAATACCTTTGTGTAATTTGATAATTATTGTATATTCATTAATGGAAATTGAAGGAATTTTAACGTTAAGGCATAAGAAATAAATGCAAATTC
This sequence comes from Gymnocheta viridis, assembly GCA_956483585.1. Taxonomy (NCBI): domain Eukaryota; kingdom Metazoa; phylum Arthropoda; class Insecta; order Diptera; family Tachinidae; genus Gymnocheta; species Gymnocheta viridis. The sequence goes on along the minus strand of OY101440.1, from coordinate 83,807,746 downwards.
GTATCTAAAAAATCTTGTGTTTTCCGTTCATAATCTACATTTGTTTGTGATAATTTTCCTCAGTTGTCAATTTCACGACCAGTTAAATATTTTCAATAATTTCTTCACCCTTTCTTTTATCTTATTTTCACTTATTGCATTTCGTTTTTTTTCAATTGTGAACAAAATTATACAGTTGTGGAGAGATCAGCTGTTAATCGGCTATCGAAGTGATTGTTACTTAAATTCGATATATGTACTTAACTTTTTGATTCCTTGTGAAAAATTTTACATAAAGATCTGAACTTTAAATTTACATCAAGAAATAGAATTGAAAATTTATGAAAAATGCTACTTTGGATGTGGTTTTGCGCTACAACATAAAAGCTTATTAAGACTTCTTCCAATGGAAACTTTTAGACGAAATATGCTCTCCAAGAAATACACTTAAAAATTTGTTTCTAGAATGTTGTTTAATACATTTCACATGTTTCTCTTAACATGAACAGCGTACAACATTTTCCAAATTACTTCATACAAATTTCACGGTAGTTATTGTTACATATCATCAATTAAGATGTAAATGCATCTAACATAATTTTACACATTTTTACATCAAAGTTAAAGAACTTGCTTTGAAGAAATCAGTTGTATAATCACAAGACTTTGCATTTTAATAACTTCTTTAACTCTGCTATAAAATTATTATGTTAAACCCTTTTGCATTTTATATGACGATGTAAAGACTTTGACAGCAATTTGGATGAAATTTTGAACAGAATGCCAAGCTTAACCAAGAAACACATATCCTCAGCAAAAAATGGTTATGATAGGACGCAATGTGTCTTTTGGTGAGTATGAAATGTAAATCTAATTGACATTTGTCTAGACATGCAACATCTGCTTCATTGATTGCCTATTGTGTTCGCATATTGATGATAATAAGTAAATTCACTTGCACCATTTGCATTTGATGACTTTGATATAGTGATTTAGTCTTTATCATCAGAAACATATTGTCTTGACAATTGATATCGAAAGTTAATGAGTTTTGTACAGTTTGTGGTTTTCTACAATTGAGATATTTGAGATATTCAATGTAGTAACTATTAAGATTTTGAAGAAAAATATCTAATATGTAATTATTAGGTTCAAAAACATTTTACTTTGTATTCAAAAATTTATTTAACAGAGACAATTATTTACTGCGCTGGCTTATCACACACAATTACAAAACGCCTTAAAATTCGTATAGATATTTGTGGTGATGCAAAAACATATTTATTTTGTTTAATTTAAACAAACGTAACGTCGTGAGCAAAATGTGCTTACAAATGGGCAGATCGACATGCTAATTAACTGAGCAATAAATCACTTCGAAATGGAAATGGTCGAAAAGGAATTCAAACTGGTGAATAATATTATGCAAAACTTCTATTAAAAATACCAATTTCTATCATATTTATTGTCATAATTATTTCTTTGTAGTTTTCGAAGAATTATTTTCATTTTAATAAGATAAGGAAACTTAATTTTTATTTGTAAAAAAACATAGATTAATCGGCGTTTTTAATCAGATTCGTTTAAGTTGTTCCATATGATTAAATTGTACTATTTTATATACATATTTAATAGTGAAATCTAAAAATTGTATAAAAAATATTGGCATATCTTAGTTTGAGACAAAAGAATTCAATCAGATTGTTTCGTATTTCTTTCAATTTCATTAATAATTTACATTTACATATGATGTGCAATGAATTATACTACAGCATCCGATCCTGCTGTTAGTGCTGCCGAAAAAAGTACATTTTTACCAACAGAATTTTTTTAATAGGAAGAAAATTGATTTCCTTGACGTGACGTTGACAAATTGATGCATAATAAAGGGAGTTATGTTTGTCAATACAAATTCATTGAGAAAACTAAAATCGAAATCATCATCAGAGAAAATTAAAATTGTGTATTGAATATAATTTTTTCTAAACCAAACATCAAATAAACAAGTAAGCTTTACAAAAGTGTTGGGCATGTAATGTTGTTATGGTGAGAACAAAATTATTAGTTTGTGTTCCTCTTAAAGGCCGAGGCGCATAGCATCCGTCGTACGTTGTACGTTGCTGTTTTCAACTGACGTTAAAGTATCGGCGGAGGGGGTTGACACAATGAGTACTTTTTTGAAGAACATTAAATCGGCTTCATTTGACTAAAGTACACATTTTCAATGGAATTCCAGGATATTCTGTTTTTGTTTTTTAAATTTTTATTTAATTTAACTTTGTCAGAGAACACAACACAAAAAGTTTAATAAAAACAAAGTAAAAAAATTATATTTTTCAAAGTACTCAACGTAAGTTAAAAGTTGCCCAACTTTAGTACTTTGCGTTGACGGAGACATACCGAATGTGACAAAGCTCATAAGAAAACCTTTATTTAAACTTAGTTTTCAGTTGAAAAAAGCAACGTATAATGTACGACGGATTCTATGTGCCCCGGCCTTTAAAGTTGTTATTTCAAAGTATTTAAAAAAACAACCCTCAACAAACAAAATTTTTTTTATTAATAATAATATTTTTTAATATTTTATTTTTTCGCCTCGGTCAAATGTTTTTTACAACGTGCTATGATTTTACAAAAACAGAATGCTTGTGGTCTTTGTAGTGTTGTACTTGTTGTAGTACAAATATTATACACATTAATAAAACAAATGGGAAAAATACATACGCATTTTTGTTGATTTTTCATGTGCGTTTAATACTATTCCTCGTAACTCCTTATTTTCCAAGCTGTCATGTCTAGGACTTTCGTCCAAATTAATTAGATTGTTACAATGCCTATATGATAACACGGAAAGTAAAATATTTTATGGTAACTCTATTTCCAACACATTTTCTGTTGATGTTGGTGTGAGGCAGGTATGTATCTAGAGCCCAATCCTATTTTCGCTATATACTAATGATCTAACTGATGTTGCTGGTATCAATGTAAAAATATTACTTTACAATGAACATATTGTTATACTATATTGATAAACTTTGTAGCTATTGCCTAAAATAGTGTCTAAAGGTTAATCTCGAAAAGTCCAAAATAATTATATTCCGTTCTTGCATTAGGATTTCTTCCAAATTTTTCTTATAAATATGGTGAAGAACTGGTTGAGATCGTGAACTGCTACAAATATCTAAATTACATATAAAATGTCCTTTAAAAAACACTTGAAGAACAAATTATCTTCTGCTAAACTGGCTATTAATGCTACATGGTCGAAATACATAAACAATCCACTAATCTCTATTAACAATAAACTCAAAATATTTCATGCATCGTCAAAGTCAACAATGCTATATGCTGCGCAGGTCTGGGAATTCAAGAAATACGATGAAGTTGAAAAACTGTTCAGATTTTTTATAAAAAAGTTGCCGTAGCTACCAAATAATACACAAAATTATATGTTACATCTGGAAACTGGCATGCACTCATGATATATTTCCTCTCTAAAGTTACACCTCTCCTATATTAATAATGTTCTTCAAACGAATGTCGCGTATCTTAGCGGAATATAAAATAAATAAAAATTTATATTGGAATATAGAGTGGCTATCTATAATATAAAGTCTTGGTATTGTGCCTGACAATACGATTTCTCTAATCAGTCACAATTGGAAAAAAACATTGCAAAAACTAATGGTAAATGAGAGGGAGGATTTTATTAACGAAGCAAAAAGTTTACAATTCCATGATCCATACACGCTCCTTAATTTTAACTTAACACCAATTATAGTCTTATAAGAAAGGCGAGAGGAGGCTTACTTAACTATATACAATGTATATAGATTATAATTCTTTAGTAAGATGCAATTTAATGCAAATGAGATCATCAATATATTGAATAGATCGAATTTTGATTGTTTATATAATTATCTGGAATTAATGAATTTGCTACTTAAATTATTATTTTCTTTATACATTATATATATCCTCGTAAAGTGCTTATCTGGCATACAACAACCCTGTTATGTCATATATAGATAATACTTTTTTATTTCTATATACTTTTATAAACCGATATATACGAATTTTATATCTATTAACAAATAATACTAATAAATAATAATGTCATTGATAAAAGCAACGTATAACGTATGACGGATTCTATGTGCCTTGGCCTTAACTTATCAGTGTGACGTGTTTGAGTATTTTTCTTTTTATATTTCTTTTTTCATTATAAATTATGAATTCGAAATAAAAATGCTTTCGAAAGCATTATCAGATACTTGACTGGTCGGTACAAGAAATAGGACCGTAAAACTTTTGGATTCATTAAAGGCGAAAACATGGGAAAAAGTATTATTTATTTCTATCCGACATGCGTTAGCCGAGTTTGCTAAATTTGATTACCTACAACTTTCGAATATAGTCCAAATAATCTATTAATTTTTTAGGGCCTTAAGTTATTTATATAAAAATCCCTATCTATAATTCAGAAATGAATTTTTTAGACACTACAAATGGAATGACAACGATTTCCACATTTTTAGGGGCGAAGGAAGTAAAACTTATGAGACAAATGAGACAGAGTTATAAGTTGTTTACTTATTTATTTTTTATTTTATTTATTTTATTTATTTATGTATTGATTTATTTCCTGTACAACAAGATTTAATCTTATATTTAAAGTACAGAAACAGGTTGCGTTAAACATAGTAAACATTTGCAATTATTAAAAAATAAAAAAAGACAAATAAAATAGAAAAAATAAAAATCAGAAATATATATCTACATACGTATGTATATTAGAAAATTGCACATACAATAATATAATTTAAAAGAGTTACCTATTTAGAATAATTATCTATAAATTTTATTTAAATGAATTAACTACAAATTTTTTGAAGCTATTAGCGTTGCTGTTTAATTGTTGACGTAATGGAAGATCATTCCAAAGTCTAACTGCATGGATATAGAATTGCCATTCGGAGACTAGGTATTGATGTCGAGGTATTATAATGTTTCGGTTTCGTGGCGATTGAAAAAAACGAATATTTTCAAATATGTATTTGGGAGTTTGAGTATGTATTATTTTGTGTAAGAAAACCAGAGTGCGGATTTTTAATAGGTTATCAAAACTGACTTCATAAAGATTTTTAGAAACAGAGGAAACATGGTCACATCTTCTCAATCCGTACACATACCGTATAATATTGTTATATAAAACATTTAGTTTTCTTCGACTAACAGAGTCACAGTTTGCAAATAATTCACACCCATACAGTAAGGAAGGAACCAAGTATGTCTTGGCAAGCAAGATTCTAATTTTGAAGGGTGTAAAGTATTGCGTAGACCAGAGCGCTCGTAACTTAAAATACGACTGACCAACCAATGAGTTTACATGATCTGTCCATGTCAAGTGGTTATTAAAAATTATACCTAGATTTTTCGCTCTATTAACGATTTCAATTTTCTCACCATTTAAAACGATATCCTCAGAAATAAAAGGAGTTATACTTTTTTTGCAAATTACCATACATTTAGATTTCTTAGGGTTCAAACAAAGCCCATTTGCACTAGCCCAGAGATAAATTCGATTTAATTCGTAATTTAACTGTGAGATGCCTGTAGCAATGTTTTTGGCAGCGATACTTAACGTAAGTTGTACGTCATCTGCATAAAGATGGACATTACACTTTGAAAGTATTTCTGGCAAGTCATTTGCATAAATTGCAAATAAAAGCGGACCTAAAATGGAGCCTTGGGGTACTCCCCTTTTAAGTGTCAGTTTATCAGACCATATATGGTTTACAAGAACCGATTGTGTTCGATTCGAGAGGTATGATGTAATAAGGTTAATTGAAGTAGCCGAAAATCTGAAAAAGTGTTTTAATTTGTTAATTAATGTGGCATGGTCCACAGTGTCAAATGCCTTGGAGTGGTCAAGAAGTACCAAGAAATTTATGTTCCCATTCTCCAATCCCTGCCGTATGTGTTCACTTACTTCAACAAGAGCCGTAACACAGCTATGACTCTCGCGGAAACCAGATTGTTTACTAGAAAGCATGTTGTTAACATTTATGTACGAAATCATTTGCTTATACAAAATTTTTTCTAGTATTTTCGAAAGAAAACACAAGATGGCTATTGGTCTATATTCACCATTTTCTTTGGGTAATGGAATAATTTTTGCATGTTTCCAATTTGAAGGATACGTAGAAGACATAATAATATTATTTAAAAGGTAAGTGACGTATGGGAGAATTAGAGGCATAATTATTCTAATAAATTTGGGATGCAAATTATCAGTTCCCACTGCGTTTGATTTTATTAGTGAACACGTAGACATAACATCAAATTGTGATATACATGAAAAACTAAAATTATTACCATTCACATTATTGTCTGCATTTATCGCGGGTGAGGAAAAATTATAAAAAAGTGGGTTCGTTTGGATCACAGGAGCATTAGTGAACGTTTTATTAAGCATGTTTGCATCTATATTTAAATCTATGTTGTTCAAATGCTCGCCAATGCCTATTTCACGAACAGTTTTCCAGGTTTGTCGAGTATCAATTGCATTACTGAATCGGGTGGAATAATATTCCGTTTTAGCTAGTCTTATATGTTTATTAACGTTTTTTCTAGCGGTTGTGTATTGCAGTTTTAGATCAAGTGTTTTATACCTTTTCCACCTGGCATATGCAAGGTCCCTCCGTTGTATAGCTTGTTTTATAGTGTTTGAAAACCATGGATTATGCTTATGTGCAATATTTGTATGTTTGATTGGTACTGTTAAATCAAAAAGATATTGAATATTGTGTTCTAAGAAATGAGACTGCTCATCAATAGTTGGCATATAATAGATATTACTCCAGGAAATGTGTGATGAATATTCACATAAATTACTAAAAACTAAGCTGTTAAAGTCACGGTATCTGAAACTCTGCTCAACATTATGAACGAAAAAGTTGTAATTTAGAAATATAAGGTCATGTTTGGAAAAACATGACGCAGATATCTGATCGTATAAATTAATGTTTACCATATTAGACACAAAGTAAAGGTCAATGAGCGTACTAGTTGTGGATGTATGATGTGTAGGACTAGCAATATTAACAGGAAAAAGTCCAAATGATAACATATTATCAGTAAGATTCGTCTCAGTTAATATATTGGAATTAAAGTCGCCAGTAATGATAATATCATTGTATTGTGGGGCAAGAATTTCAAGTGTAGAGTAGAATATTTTTTGTTTTTGTGTTTTATCGTATTTATTTGTGTAAATATTTAATATAAATTTCTAAAATGCGGTCCATTGAGTCAGCCGCTGGATACACTAGTATTAATTAAAAGACACAATCACTTTAACAAAATATTTAAAGTGATATTAAATAAAGTAAGGTTTATGGCCAAAGAACATTATTGAGAACGTTCTGTTGTCTTGCCATATACATAATTGTCATAATCGTTAACCCATTTTTCGCCTACCGGTGATTATAATTACCAGCGCTTTTACTACTCATAACTGTCAAATAAAATATTTCTTTTTCAATAAACTTTTTTCAATAAGTTATTTGGATCCAGGATTTATTATTAATCAGTTTAGTTCCTATTATTTATAAGCAATTTTTTTGGAATTTTAGAAATTAGTAAATAAAAGCCATTAAAATTTACGGAGATAAAGGCACAAGATTGTATTATATCTATTAATCATGCGTATATTTATAAAAGTAGAAGGTAACTCGTCTCTTTTATGTCGTACTTACCAAAAATAATAGTAATATATAATGTAAAATGTAAAATTGAGTGATGAATATTGTGGTAATTATAATCACTATTGGAGAAAACCATATACTTTATAATACGTATTATGCAAATGCATGTACATATATATTTCGGTGGATGAAGAAATAATATTATTAATATTAGAAATAATAACGAGTTAGACCAAAACCACCTCTTTGTCAAAATAAGACCTTTACTTACTTGATAGGTTTATTTATTTATTTATTTATTTAAAAAATTAGTCAATGGATATAATCCTTACAGACTAATAACAAGGTACAAAAATAATATTAAACTACATGAATTATAAAAATTTATAAGTTATGAATTAAGAAAAACAATAATTTTATGCTTTATAATATTAGAGTTCAAAGAAAAATCAACAAGTTCAGATAAATAATTATATTGACGACATAATCTCGTGAAACGATCAGCCAAAGCATAATTAGACCTACATAACTTAATAACACGAGGATTATAATGGCGATTACTACGACAAGGAATATTAAATTTAACAGAATTTAAAAGAAATTCAGAGAAAATTTTACCATTGATAAGGTTTATCATAAAAGAAACATTTAACATTGTACGACGACTTTTGAGAGTAGGAAGATTTATTGATGCTAATCTGCTAGTATATGACGGCACATTTGTTGAGGAACTCCATCCAAGGCCACGTAAGCAGAACAACAAGAATTGTTTTTGCACAGATTCAATACGAATATTATGAATGTTGTAGTATGGATCCCATATGATTGATCCGTATTCTAAGATAGGTCTAATTAGAGACACGTACAGCTGCTTCGTAATGTAAGGGTCAGAAAACTCTTTAGACCAATGCTTTATAAAGGCAAGAAATGAATCAACCAAATCCAACTGATGACCTCCCAAGGAATAGTTAACAGCAATAAGATTACTTCTTGAAAAGCGCATGCATTTACATTTTTTCAAATTCAGCTCCATCATGTTGTGTTTGCACCATTCAAAAAAGTTATTAAGGTCACTTTGAAGATAAACGTGATCAATAAAATGATTAAACGAATAAAAAATTTTAACATCGTCCGCGTACATCAGTATATTTGAGAAGTTGATAACGTTCGGAAGATCGTTTATAAACAGCGAAAACAGAATCGGACCAAGATGACTGCCTTGGGGAACACCAGATGAGACGAAAATGTACTTAGAGGATGAAATGTTGTAAAATCGAATGGTTTGCTTTCTGCCCGTTAAATATGATCTCAACCAGCTTAAACTGCTACGAGTTACACCCAATAAATCCAATTTAATAAGAAGAAGTTTATGGTTAACTTTATCAAAAGCTTTACAGAAGTCAATATAAATAGCGTCGGTTTGTTTCTTTAGTGTAAATGCGTGAATGACTAAAGATGTTAAATGAAGAATATTCGTCGTCGTTGAGCAACCTTTTCTGAAACCATGTTGGTAAGTTGACATTAATGACACGGTGTGATGACATAGGAAGTCAGCAAATAGTTTTTCAAACAATTTCGGAATGGCACGTAATTTAGCAATACCTCTATAATTCGAAATATCGGATTTGTTACCAGGTTTGTAAAGAGGTATAATGAACGAATCTTTCCAAAATACGGGAAAATAACCATGTTTGGTTGAAGCGTTAAACAATAAAGTTAATGGTTTGGCGAATGATTCTGCGCATCGTTTTAAAATACAACTTGGAACACCATCAGGACCATAATTAAAGGACATCTTAAGTTTTTTCAAGTTAAACAAAATATCGCTACAATTGAGTGTAGGGAAAGATATCAGTTGATTTGATGCAAGCGCGTAGGGATATCCATTTCTATCATCGTAAACAGCATCGAAATAAGTACTTGCGAAAAAATCAGCAAACATATCACAAATGACATCAACATTGCTGGATTCTTGATTATGAAGTTTCATAACTGATATCCATTCGATTTTCGTTTAGAGTTAACAAATGAATAGAAAGATTTTGGATCCCTAGCAAAGTTGTTTTTCACTTTGATTAAATAATCCTTATATAAAGCATGGTTGAGCAGGTTATATTCAGATCGACTAACTGAGTACTTTCCATAGTCCACAAACGAGCCAGACCTTTTAAATTTTTTATAATTCTTGTTCTTAATATTTTTCAGACGTGAAAGTAGGCACGAATTCCATGGAGGCCCAACTGGAGTGTAAATAACTTGTTTAGGAAGACAGGTTTCAAAAATTGAGTAGATTTTATCGTAAAATGTGGTAACAATCACATCAATATCCGAATTGCTGTTTATAGGGATATTCAAAACGTCATCCCAGCAAGTATTTCTTATTAAGTCATTTAATAAATTAAAGTCTGTTCGTTTGAAACAAAAAACTTGACTAGATTCAGAAGGCTTCAACTTAATTTCGGATGGAATCGGAGAGCTAATTTTAATCGTAGGGTGATATCGATCTTCAGGCAGTGTAATAGGTTCCGAACGAATAATAGTGCAATCATCAACATCATTGACAAACACTAAATCAAGCATTTTTCCAAAATCATTGCAGACACAATTAATTTGAAAAAGAGCTAATCCAAAAATATCGTTTAAGAACTCATCATGGCAGCTTTTATTCTTTGCTGGAATTAAATATGGTGTATCAGGTGTGCATTTCCATGAAATTGACGCCAGATTCAAATCACCAACAACAAAAATAGAGTCAATTGTATCAAGAAGTAAAGTAACAGATTCAATGGCTTGAACATGCTTAGAGTAAACAGAAGAATTAGAGTCCGGAGGAACATAGGAACAAGTGAAGTAAATTTTTTTATTTTTCAGTTTAACAGCGACAGCAACAAATTCAATATTAGAATGATCAGTTACAATGACTTCAGATGGGTATAAGCAAGAGACAGCAATTAGAACTCCACCACCTCTTCGTGCAGGGCGATTGTATCTATATATTTGATATTTGTTACAAAGAATTTCTGCATTGAAAACATCGTCATTAGGCCAGGTTTCAGTAAGGATAAATACATCATGGATAAAATCATAACTATTTAAAAGAAGAGTGGACAATTTAGTATTCAAGCCACGAACATTCTGGTACATAATATTTAAGCGATCTTTAGAGGCAATTAGTTTTTTGGAACCATTTCAACATTTCTAAGAGGCAAGCGAGCAATGTTTCTAGACCTTGGATTATGCTTAAATACATATTCGCGAACAAAAATATTTTCAGGCCAAAAGCTAGGATCCACAATTTGGTCATATACGTGTGCTGGAACAGCAATCTTAAAAGATGTTATACTCCTCGGCTGTGAATATGAAAATTTGGATACAAATATATCGGCTCCTACCTCCAATTTAGATTTTAAATATTCATCAACATCTTCAATGGTTGTATCATAAGCCAAACTGGAAATGAATATATATCTTTTCGGAGGCAAAACAATTAATTGCTTAGTGACTGGAACATTGTTCACCGCACCAGAACTTGAAGGACCAGGATCGGAAGGAGATAGAGCACCACTGTTTGATTTTTGGCAATAGACATTGTTCACCGACTTTATTCCGAGTGATGGTAAAGTGTCATAGTTAGACTTATGACCAGTAGTTGTAAGATCAATGGATGAAACAGCAGCAGTATCAGGCTGATTAAGATTACTTAAAGGCTCATTGTTGGCTTTAATCTTATTTCTGGCGGATTTACGACGTTTTGGAGAAGACTCAACCGGTTGCAAGTTATTAAGATTCTTAATAACGAATGTGTGACAACAGCTTGTCGTTATAACAGCAAATGTCATAATATCATGATAAAAAATTATAACTTGCACATAAAGGATGTAGATATGGCATACAACGCTATATCAAACTATCGTATAAATGTTGGAGGCAAGACGTGGTGGTCGAATGCTGTGGACTCGGCTTTTGTTGCAGTTTTTTTTAAGAGAATTGGAAAATATCAAGCAAAAACAAAGCTGCAATTCCGGTCGGAAGTTGCTAGAGCTCATCTTGATTGCAAGAGGAAGCAGAACAGGATACGGAAGCAGAGGTGTCAAGATCAAAATACACCAAAATGTTGCAACACCTTACTGTAAAGCAAGATGTAGGCAAAACATTGGTGCAAGCAATGTCACAGCCACACTCCATTTATATGTAAAAAGTGCAAGGTGCACCTACATACGAAATTTACCATAATTAAAAAGTTATATAATTGAATAAAATTCTTTTTAGTCACCTTTGAAAAATCTGATGGTGATTATAATTACCACCTATTTTCTAGAAACCCGGAAAATCCACTGAGTCCAAAGTGAAGAATTTTCTAAATTATCATCCGAATAGGTTTTAAATAAATTTTCATTAAAGTCGGCCGACGAAAAATGGGTTAAACGTATTGATATTTTAAACAAAAAACAATTGACTAAATATCACATTTAAAAAAAACAGCGAACAAAATACATTTATTCAATTGAATACTTTGTGAATTTCCCAATTCTTTGTGCTGTGAGTAAGTTTTCAATAAGTAAGCAAATAAGATGAACTTATTGCATTATTTTAATTGCTATTGATTTGACACTTCAGAAAAAATTGTAAAAGCGAAATCCCTTAATATGAGATACATACTATGCTATCAAATACAAAAATGTACCTAAGATCTCATTAACAAATCACACGATCACGCACCGATCGCAGCAGCACATGTAAAGCAATAAGCTCAGCACACGTATCAAGGGACGCAGCACACAATATAAAACCGACAAGACGGTATCAAAGATCATTCCTGGGAAGTTCATGTGATGAAAAAAGTTGTTTATTGAGACCTTAGGTGCATTTCTGTAGTTGATTGTTTTCTTGAATTTTTAACGGCTTGCTACATATAAACCTGAACAAGGGAAACATTTTTAAAAACAATCAATTTTTTTTTAATTTTTTGCTGTTTTCATATTGAAGATGAAAATTTTTTGATTTTATATGTTCACAAGTTTTGTTTTTTATGACAAGATCAACAACTTTGTCTCAGAGAGTAAATCAAAATTCAGAACGATTTGCAAGATATGAGCCTGAGAAAATATTTGGGGTCCCATAAAAAAGTGCTTGATTTGGGGCAAAACTGGGGGAAACGGGTCTTTTTTTGGTCCTTTTTCACGTAGTGGTGTCCGTATATGGTTTTATTTTTTCGTGTTTCACTGTGTAATTAATGTTTATGCGTTGTTTGTTGAACTGCTTAAGTTTATATTGAAATGTATATTGAACTAAAATATATAACATGTCAAATAAAAAATTAACGTTTATTTTGGAAAATGTATTAACTGCTTCGACGCAAAATCTGTTCAAATCTTGCTTTGAAGTGACCAAACATGTTTAAGATATTGTTCAGTTTTCCATTATTTTGTGTTTGAAGTTTTTCATAAATCCGCTAAATTGATAATTTTCAAAAATTGTTGTATAAAGCAGAAGATTTTTGTGTGACTTTTTTTTCAATATTGACGATTTTGACGATTTCATTTCCAAAATTTTACCAATTTTTGGAAAATATTACTGGCAGCCCTGTGCACACGTCTTTATATATCTGTTGCTAAAGTTGTTATCAGTGTTCACGTTGTTACCGCTGTTGTTTATTTTCCTAATAGTTTGTTGTAAAGTATAACGTGGTATTACTAAAACATTACCTATTGCTTTCTTTGGCTTATTTGATTACATATGTACATGTACTTTCAAACTGCGTACATAGCTTTTAATTTAAGTTTTTGTGTCGATTGCATTTTGGTGCTGAGGCAAGGAAGAGTAAAATGATCGGCCAAACAATTAAGATAATCTTGTCTATCGCTAAAATATATGGGAATGAATACTTCAAGTGAATCAGATCGAACCAAAGTAATCTACAGCAATATGATGGGGTCCTAACAGGGCAATATTAAGTAGATCGGTTTATTTTATGGGGCCGTAAGACGCCTAAAGATCTGTACAGCGGCACAGAGAGGGTAGGACAGGCGGAAAAATTTATGCATAAACCTTTCTTCCTCCGATGAAGAGTGTATTCGAGAGAAAATCAACGCAGACAAAACGTTAATGGAAAATTAATGAGCTGAAATGCTAAGAAGCATATAAACGCAATAACCAACTTGTTAATAATTTTACAGAAGAAAAAAAACATACTAAATCTTAAATTATTGGATAATTTATAAGAAGAGACTAATTTTTTTGTTGCTAATATTTTAATAGTTATATTAGTTAGCTCCTTTCTTGCTAAACTCTTAAAATTAAAACATTATTAAAATTTGTAAATTTAATTAAACATTTTATTTTAAAAGTTGCCTGAACACTTAAATTACTAAAGAAATATTTTTTTGAAATGAAAATTTTATGGCTTGAGTTCAAATCTGAGTTTTACCCATATCTTCTTAATTTAAGAAATTATTTTTGGATAAATTCATTATTTTATTAAGAGAGTACTTTTTATTTGAAACAATTTATTCATCAGAGTAGCAGAACGGATCAGTTCTGATTTCGAGGAGCGACTCATTTTTTTTTTAATATTTTTGCATTATTTTAATAAACTATATTTTTGAACAAATTCTTTAATAATACTTGAAATTTCAATCTACTTTAAACCTTTCCTAAACATTAGACATCTTTAAAGATATTTTATTAAATTTTTTTTCTTATCTGCACAAAAGGATGCTGAATGAATGTCTTGTGGGTTTTACAACTTAACAGTGCTAATGAGGTGTGTTCCGGAGACCACATTAGGTGTGAAAATTGTTTCTTGTGGACGATTGAAAATTCATACTATAAGTACGCATTAAATAAGTCTAATATTTGCCGAACTAAATCGTCTTTAAAATCACTTTGTTTTAAATTTCTAAAGAAATCTAGTCTGATAAAAGCTGAAGTAGTGGAAAGCTTTCTAATACCAACAACATATTGCAATTTACATGTGTAGTCTTGGTTTGTTATATTTTAAACCAATATAAGAAAGTTTTAAATGTCTCTTTGCTTGAAAGTTTTTAACATATAACATAATACTGCAGAAGTTTCCGCATGCTGTCTACGAAACACATACTTTGTTGTTAAAAAATTGTTTTCTTACTTGATGATGATGTCCTTGCATACCGCAAGATATGTATTTATAAGAATATACATATGTATTTATTTGAAGAATTATGTTAAGAAAGAATATTGAAATTTTGTTTTAAAAAGGAAATTACTTTATAGAACAACTTGCAGCAAAGAGAAAAACTTATTTAGCAAAAAAAAAATCGTTACGCTATTGTGGGCGTTGATGGTCTTTATGAACTTTGGAATTTGAAAGTTCCTCAAATCGCAATTGATACAGCAATCAAATAATTTCAACCATTTTACTTCTTCTCTTGAATTTAGTTTTTCATTATTTAAAATTTCTCACAGAACATACCTTTTGTTATTGTGAACAAAGTGAGTCAATTCAGGAGAGATCACCTGCTAATCAGTAGGTGAGCAGTTTTACCTTATAGGCAGTGATGCCAAGAGCTTGGAATTTTTCGTTTTTGTAGGGAACTTATTGGAAAATTTCAAGCGAAAGGAATCAAGGGCAGATTTTTAATATTAAGGGAAATGGAGAGAATTTGTAAAATTTTGTTTTTTTTCCTTTCATATTATGTATTTGTTATTGTTTTTAATAAAAAATTTAACATTACATAATTTTGTTACAGTATTACGTGAGCTATTTCATACAGACAGAAAACAGATTTGGTAAATAAAGAAAGGCAAAGAAATTACAGATTTTCTTGGGAATAGAACTTGTACGAAAAAGAAAAACGAATTTAAAATTTTTAATAACTTCTTTTGCTTATATATATTATATAAATTAATACCGTTTACTTTTCGAAAAAAAAATGAAACATTTCTTTTACTTGTTATAAAAAAAAATTATAATTCAAATTATTTTTAAGACTCTCTATTTCAAAATAAAATTATATTGCAAATTTTCAATAAAAAGGGAAAAAATTTTGTTCTTATTTTTTGGAAAAGAAAACGCCATAAGACAAAGTCTTATTACAATTATTTACAATGCTATTTTAATTATTGAAATGAGGTCTTCGAAATAAGGAAGCCCTTGGAGCTCATTCTTTCCAGTTGTGGACCCATTTTTTTTTAACTTAGCCAAATTTTATTAAGAATTTGTAAACTTTTTTCGCATTTTTCTAATTTTAGCAAAGATTTTTAAATATGTTTTGGAAAAATTTTTTTAACACGGTTTTCTCTGCCAATATCCTTTCTACTTTATTCCTTATTCAATTCCAATTTCACCTTAGCACTACCAAGTTTTTATCCTTATTATAGTTTTAGTAATTTTTGTTTAATTACAAGACTTTTTGTAGATTTATTCGCGAGTTTTCATAATTTTCGTGTAAAATGTGATAGAATAACATCAGCTTTTTTTGGGAAGTTTTAATCAATATTAGACAATGCTTTATTCCGCAACTTTCACCATTATTGCGATCGAATTGTTTTTTTTTTTGCAATTTATTTATCTTTTTACACTATTAGTGATTTTTAATCAATATTTGATATATTTTCGGTGTTGGTAAGATTTTGTGAGTTTACGTTATTTTCGCGATTTTTTACGAAGTTTTGACACTCCTTATAGTTTTAGCACTTTTAGTTATTAATTTTCAGATTTTGTTTAAATTTTACGATTTTCCGCGAGCTTTCGTAAATTTTCCGCGATAAAGGCAATTTTTCCGAGTTTTAAAAATTTTAAAGCGGTTTTGACAATTCTTTAACAATTTTTGGTAATTGATCATTCTTGTTTAAAGTTTTTGTTATTTCAGACTATTTGTAGAGATTTTTGCCTTTTTTTCGATTTTTTGCGATATAAGCTACATATATTCCGAGTTATTTGTCTTTTTTTGCACTCTTAGTGATATCTGCTTATATGTTTATAGATTTATTTTATATTAAAAATTTTTAGCCAATTTTGTTTTTTTTTCCAGTTCACATTATTAAAAAATCTGTCATATTTGAAAGAATTTGAAAACTAACTTAATTATGACAGTAACAGAAACATAAAACGAAGAATTATATTATTATTGTGAAACTTTTGTATGGAAAGAAATAATAATATTTTTAACCCATTAACGCCCAAAAAGAAACTGCTTGAAGAAAACTTGTTTTACTGTTATTTATTGCTTTAATATGTGCAAAATAATGGGGAATTCATTCAAAAAAATTTAAACAATTTTGTTGGTTTTTTAGAAAAATAGGTGTCCCCACATGGGGACAACGGTCGTTTTAACTATATAATTGATCAAAACGATTTCGTTTTATACAAAGAGTTTTTGTACATGGTTCGCATCTAAAACGGCATTTCCAATGAAAAATAACACATCGTAACGAATTTGTTATCCTTTCAGGATTATGACCATTGTTTTTCAAGCAACATCTTCTACTGCGGAAAAGGTTAGACGTTTTCTAAAAATTTAAGGCTGCAAATAGGTCCTGCAGTATTTCTTCGGCATGATAATTGGTTCATAGGAGTTGTATTATCAGCTCTGCATAGCAAAACATGTAACGGGTATGTCCTGCTCCAGACTTGCGATTTTTGTTGCAGCAACTTTTTATCTTTTAGTGAGAAAGAGCGAGAGAGGAATACAAAATGTATATATTTCTATTTCAACACCCTCCCGCATATTCAAGAATTGCTGCAACAGAAATTGCAAGTGTGGACCGGGACTATGCATTGCTTACTGCTAAATCTACATGATACGTGATACTCTAATAGATAGAATAGATACTCTGTAAAGCTTAATAGATTGAACCAATTGGTCGACACCTCCCATTCCCTGGTTGTAATTTACAAATAATCTGGGTATAGTAAAGTCGTTCTTTCTTTTTGAGTCTTACACCATTGGGTTTCTTTCCAAAAACTAGGAAGTGGCTCATCGTCACTGTCATTCCAATCTAAACTATAATTATGATCTTCGGTTCTAGACACAAGCTCAATTTATCCTGGCACATCGTTCGGCATATTTATACACAATAAATCTTTGTCATTTCCTTCGTCTTCGTCACTTATGACAGCGGTATCAGGAGGCACGACTAAAATGTCATATTCAGTATCAACGTTATCACTTTCCATTATGTGCTCTAAAAATATTGCATATACTTAAAAATCTACAAAAAAATATTTTTTTATTTGTAACGCCCATTGTCCCCAATTGGGGACACCTTTACAAAATCATGCCTTATAATAAAATCTTAAAATCATATATGTATACACTCCTCGAAACCACAAATAATTAGTATATTTTTATTTTAAGGCACTTAGCTCAAAAAAATATCAAATTTTAAATCAACAAATCAAACCGAATTTTAATGCGTAATTAAATATACTGAAAACAACACTTGCATTTTCTATAGCACCTTGTACGCTTTGCTACATTTTCTTTAAAGCTTTAAGATTAGATATTTGTTTTTATACTAAGAGACAACGGTTTTTCTTAGAGTTGCCATCAGTTGAACAAGTGTCCTTATATGGGGACAGTGAGCGGTAATGGGTTAAGCTGGGGGCAAATCACGGCATTCGATATCGAACAAAATCCATTACAAAATTTTTTTAATTTCTATGGAAATTTCATTCGATATCGAATGCCGTGATTTGCCCCCTGGTTTAAAATTTTAAAACAATATGACACGATAAGGACACCTTTGGAATCTCCCAAATATTCTTTGAAAAAAAAAGAATTGTTTGTTCAGGGCTGAGGTAGTCTATTTACTCGTATATGCATTTCATTGGTGCTTAAGCAAAATCATCAATAGACCTTAAACCATATTTTTTTCAAATGGTTACGAATCTCTTACCTTATACAACAACTTTCAAAAATCAAACGAGGATTTCACAAAATTATATTTATTTTCATTACGCAAACTTGTATGCCATGCGGAAGGTGGCGTTGTATATGTAAAAAATCCGAAGTTACTTAGGAAATGGGGCTATAACCACTTTTCGCCGATATTAATTCTTTTGCTTTTGTTCGAAAAAATGAAAAATTTCTAAAAATTTTCGTAGCATAGCTATTTTAACCAGTGATCAGACGAATACGTTCAGAATAATTGACATAAATTTGCCGGAGGAATTTTATTAGAATGCTATTTAAGGTTATTAATTATGCAGAGCTTTTCATTTAACAGATATAAATTAATTTAGGATTTAGTGTGATACATGAAGTTGAGGAAAAATAACAATAAATAAAAGAATCTACCAAATATTTTTAATAGCCTGCAACGATAAAGGGTAATGTGACAAAAAAGAATTAAAAATAAAACGACAGAAAAAAACAAATAAATCTAGAAAATATCAATAACTTTATTGTAATCAAAGAACAAATTTAAAAATTTATTTTCTTTCTTAGCAGCCATAAGTCTAGTTTTTATACTTCGTCCTTGTAAGCATATCTCTGGTCTCAAGTAGAAAGGCCTAACTCAAATAATTGTAACTTTACAGGAGGAAGTAAGAACATAAAAGAAACTGTACAACTGCTTGTAAAAGCGTTACTTTTTGCACTATTACAATCACAAATAAACTATGTATGCGATTGTGATAAATTTTTGTAAAAAAACGAGTTAGAGTTCGACTCTCTACTTAAGACTATCGATATATACATTAGTTTGTATATCTGTGAAGCTTTATATAAATTATTGATAAGTTTTTTATATGCAATCTAACACAGTTTTGTTGGTTTTTTTATTTACTTTTATATATGTATGTTTACACATATATATGTATGTTTGTATAGATTCCAATTACATATTTATTCAAATGTATGTATCTACATACACGCAAAGAAAATATATGATTGGAAATGATTGTGATAGCAATATTTTGCTTTCAGCAACAATTTATAGTTGTATGAAATATTTAATCGTTATTTTACGAACACTCACAAAAATTGCATCATGGTTACATTTCACAATATAAATTTGATAAACAATTCCGACTACAACTAAAGAAACTAACAAACGAAATTGTGCTCCTTTTTTTACTTTTGCCTTCTGCACTGCTGATATATTTTTGTCACTGTTCTGTAATTTTCTTCTAAGATATCGCTTCGTTTGTAAGTGTTTCAAGGTAAAGACTTTATTTATGTATTACCTTAAATAGTATTAGAAAAAGGCAACAATTAAATCCAAATTTGTAATAAAGAAAAATAAATAATGAAGTCACCGGAGTGCGAGAACAACCCAGCACTTTTTTGGTGAGGGACGCTATATCATTTTATATTTGTTGTTAAGGCGCCAAGATACTGTGAGTCAGGAATGCAAAATGAAGTTTTAAAGTTGTACAAAGTTTTAAGAAAAAGTATACTTTTCCCAGTCCGATTGTACTTTTTATTTTTTAAATATTTTTATTAACAATTAACTAAAAACGTAGATAAAAATTCATTTGTACATATATATGTAAAAAACTTAACAATTATCAAAATGGTATATTGAAATTCATTTGTACTAAGTACTTATATATTATGTGGACAAAGTTAACAATTAAATTTAATGCTTAATTCCAAAAGGTACACAAAAGACTATCAGTTGTTGAGATCTGAATATAAATTTATACTTCTTGATATACTGCTTGCTAACAAACTCTTAGTCATTTCCAAATTGCAGCAGCACGAATTGGACGACTTCACCAAATCCTTTGATTGGATTAGATTAGAGACAGCCGAAACTAACATCCGGTTCCGCTCTATTGTTTTTACTAAATTTGGGAACGAAAATATCCTTTCCAGATTTGCAGCAGAATGTGGGATGGATAATATTCCTCTAGCAATTCTTAAAATATCAGTAAATATCGGTTCATTTAGTTCAATTTTAATATCTGATACCTTGGACCAAAACAAGGTGTATTTAAACAGGTGTTTTACTTTTTCCCACAAATTAGAGGCTCGTATGTCAAAATTTGTATATCTTAACATAGGGTTTGAGATGTCAGTTGTTATTGGAATGCTGTACCTGTTGTAGAATCGCCACCATCTGTATAATTCTGTCTTGGGTATAAAACAATTCACAGCGAATGGTTAAAATTGATTTGCCATATAAAAAATGGGATAATGATTTAAAATATTTTCATGTAATGAAATAAAATTAGGAAAGTTATGAAAAAAAACTACAATTCTATCAACTTTTACATCAATGCTGTGAGTATACTGTTAGATGCCTCCATGTTTGTTGGCCATGTGATGTTCCTCTTAGATGCTCCCAAGGTACCCAGTAAAACATATCATATGCACTTAAGCTCGTCAACAGACACCAAACAAAGAAAAAGAAGGAAATAGGTTAATAAGTCTTTGAGAATGTTTCTGAACCCTTTTACCTTTGCCTATTAATATATAGATATTCATAATAGCGTTTCTTGTTCAAGTTGTTACTAATACCCGCTGGGTGATTTTTTTTATATAAACTAATATCATTTCAAATTAAATGTATATTAAAAATATCTTTTTATTTTCATTATTTGTTGTTAAAACGATCATAGTACTGTAGAATCTCACAAATGAGAACCATTTTGTGCACCGGGCAGTTCGAATTTCCGAAAACATTTTTTTTACAGAAAATTATCAAATTATAATAAAACTAGTTATATAAGAAGCTTAATTTTAACACAAAATAGATTTTATTTATTAAAATTTAATTAATTGAACATATCAAATTCATATCTGTACAGTAAAACTGGAATTAAATAAGTTTTTGTGAGAGAATGCGGATTTTAGACAAACTATTCTTAGCATTGAGAAAGTACGACTACAAGAATAATTTATGTGATCGGACCTAGTAGTTGTATTGTTGAAATGAACTACTACGATTCACGATTCAAATTGCCTGATTATTGATATATATTAGGCGTAATATTGTTTTGCATTACTCTTTTCTGAATTACAATTTATTTCCATTTTTTGGAATTGATCCCAAGACCATTAATACGATGAAGTTGCTGATTTAAAGACATTATGATTTGATCAATCATGCTATTATTGGAACTAGTATATAGTTGAACGTTATCAGCGTACATTCTAATCTTACAGTCTGCTAATATGCTAAGGAGATCATTTGAATACATTGAAAAGAAGAGAGGGCCGATTATAGATCCTTGCGGAACTCCTCTTGTCACGGGAAGTGCTCTTGATTTTCTGCTATGAGTTTTCACATATTGGTATCTTTCACAAAGCTATGTTGACAATAACTGAGTGGCAGTGGTAGAAAAATACAGACAAACAGACATAGGCTTTTTATACTTTGTGTATGAAATGCTAATAAGAAAAATTATACGTTTCTTAGTCCACCCAGATGCCAATAATAAAATAGTTATCGAAATATGTTTGATTAGAAAATAAAATATCACTATACTTACTATTTACTACAAAAATTATGTGATTATTATATTATGATGCTATATTTATTATTATATTTAAATATAATACTCGTAATATGAGTTTTAGT
The DNA here is from genome assembly GCA_956483585.1 of Gymnocheta viridis. Taxonomy (NCBI): domain Eukaryota; kingdom Metazoa; phylum Arthropoda; class Insecta; order Diptera; family Tachinidae; genus Gymnocheta; species Gymnocheta viridis. The sequence continues at coordinate 83,785,550 of OY101440.1, read as the reverse complement.
CATCTTATATTAACATCAAAACAAATTTAGCGTATTTGGAATCGTAAACAATAACATATTTTGAGTAGCTTTTTTAAAATACATGATATTACAGCAGTCGTATAATTCAATCATAGTCTGTTGCTCTCCGATTATGGTTGGCCCAAACCATGAGTTTTCTTTGAGTGTATGCACATGCTTTAAAAGTTAAATATTGAACTAGTCGATTATTAGGAAAAAATACTGTTAACACTTGAACAGATTGTACACAAAATTGCATTAGGGTTGGAAAGTATTCTAATTTGAAGTTTTTAAGATCTTTTTGATATGTATTAATCACATCTATAAATACATATATCTATATTATGAATAGGCAAACACGTTTTTTGAGATCCCTTTTACAGCCGCAATACTGAACCGATTTCGGAAAGATTTATAAGTTTTAATGGGGATATTAGATAGATGTGCACAATTTTAATTTTATTTAAATCGGTTTAGTATTTTGGAAGCTGGAAGTTGCTAACAATACATGCACACTTATTACACATACAAAGTGTGTGTGTGTGTGTTTGTTTGTCCAATTTGCTTTGTGTAGAAATGAGATTACGTTTTTTCTATATGTATTTTGTAATAAGAGAGAGAGAGAGAGATAATTAAGAGAGTTTTAAGTTGTTTATTTGTAATGTTTCTTATTTTTGTACTTTATCGTATATATTTATGTAAATACTTAATATTTAATTACTAGAATGCGGTCGATTCGCCGTCGGGCGCTAAATACATTAGTATAATATAAATAGGCCTAGACAAATTGTTAGATCCCTTTTTCTCCTTTGTTTGCCAGCCGATTTTCTTCATTCTATTACCAAATGGTAAACATTATTGAGCTGTGAGTGACTCGACTATATATTATTGAAATCGGTTCAGTATTAAAGGAATAAAAGGCTCCTAAGGTTGATACCACCACAAATGCTAAAAATGCACACGTACATTCATTTATGTAAGTATTGGTTCGAGTAAAGCAATGAGAGTGTTAAAGATGCCTACATATATATATGAGTAAAAATATTTTTTCTCTTCAAATGAGTGAAGTTGAAAAAGAAAAAGAGATAAAGATGGATGTACATTTTCATTACGTATGGATGTGTTAGCGTCAAGTAAAAACTTAAGTAAATAAAAATACGTGCAAGGCAGATCAACAAGGTAGTAGCGATAGCACAGCTGATTATCCTGACTAGAAGGCAATTGTGTAATATTAAATTTGTGTTTATGTTCGTAATATACTCACAACAGTATGGCTGATTTCGAACTGCCAAACACCACAGCTTTATATGATGTTTGACATATGTTAGATGTTTAACTCTGCTACCAGTGCCACCCAGTTTTATACAAGTTTTGATAGTTGCTAAGGTATTTTTACAACAAATTTTGTATTGTTGTAGAATCGCTAATACCTTGTATATCTGCCTTGTATGTGTGTTTGTATGCCATTTTATTGTGTTTATTGTTTTTTCCTTGGGGAAGGGAATACGCAATTAGGTATACGTTTAAAGTGGTGGACGAATTTCGGCCACTAGGCGTACTCTAGTTTAGATAATATTGTCTAATACTCAGCCTTGGATAGAATATAGAATAGGGAAAGATCCGGACTAAAGACCGGCACTGCGACACCTGATGGATCTTTTGTGCCATAGATCTGTAAATTAAATTGATTCAATCTCTTTATGACTCTCCTTATGAGAGTCAGCACAGATATTGCAGAGGCCCGCCTAATAGCATCTGAACAAAGAAACCCAGTATGAAAACACGTGTTTTACTTTTTTATAAGATGATACACTTGCAAATAATACGTGCCGTTGTCTCGGCATCTTCCAAGCATCAACGACACCAGGGCTAACGAACCTGGTTACTTTTCCACAGAGGATAGTTGAGTGCAAAGTGACCAGAAAAAAAACTAGTAACAAGACGTAAATTATTCCTGTTGAGGTTCAGGATGCCATTATATGAAAATTGGCTGCATCAATGCTTTGGCCTGCCTTAAACCAGAAGAAGTCAGTTAGATTTCCTTATCGATCGAAGTGTCATCTGCTTTGATCAGGGATGTAACAATCGCCCCTCTTACTCCCCAAAACGGAGCAGCAGAAATTTTACTGGCCAGTTCATCTGCTTCCTCGTTCCCCGGATGAAGTCAAAGCACTCTAAAACCAGCCTGGAACAGAAGTAACATGAAAGGAGGGACTTAGGAGTTGCCTCACTATCGGTAAAGAAAACAAATGCGCACCTCTAATGCCCCTATTTAAATACTCAGCTTTGTTTGAATAAGCAACAGCTTATTATATTTACATTTGAAAGTACAAATTTAAATATTTCAAAATGTACGTAACTAAAGCAATAGAAGTTATACGTGTATTTATTTAAATGATTGCTGATTTACATACATTCCATAAGCTTTTCTGTAGAAACATTCGGAGTTTTTGGCGAGAACCCCTTCACTAATATCTTAGTACACTTTATATTAGTATATTCTACAAAGAATCCTACGTATAACTTTACCGCAGCACATTATTTTGGGCTTAAAAATATTATATCCCTAATGTACATATTACGGGTAAGTCGAAAAGAAAACGTTAAAATGTGTGTTATATTCTATTCGTAATTTATATGCATTTGTGGCATTAAAACCGAAACCGATGCGGTAAAGGATATATTCACAAAAGTCCTGCATGCATTTAACTGTAACCCAAGCTCACACTTTTACACATACAAATATGTTCATATGTATGTTCACATATTCATTTACATTTATATTCACTGGAACGCAGACAATTCTCGTTTTAATGCCAAACAATTTTTCAATTAAGGTAACATTGCATATTTTTTATGTCTGTGGTTTTTTGTGGTGTGTTTTATTTTCTGCAGACAGGATCTTTGCCACATGAAATATTAGTTAGAACTAAGACAGTTGCTATATATCTGTGCTAAAAGAATATCTTAAATTTGGACTACAAAAAGTTTTTTCTAAAAACTTTGCAGTCAGCCTGTGAAATTTTCGGAACTTTTTTAAAAGTCACATACATTAAGGCTTTATTATTTTGTTGATGTTAACATAAGTCAAACAAGATTTGAACGAAGATTTCAGTTCATCACAACCATCCAATGAAAATCTTAATATGTGTTCATAAAAATATGCGCGTTCCAATATACGTAACATTAAACTGATTAATTATAAACTATAGAAGTTACGTTTTTTTACGTAGTGCAAAGAAAAACTTCCTTACAAATTCTTTTAATTTTCCTTTTAAGCCAAATTTATTATTATTTCAATTATGATTGGCTTTTTTCAAACGATTTTAATCAATTTTCTATTTAAATTTTTAAGCATATGATAATATTTGTGATTTTTCCGGTCTTAATTAAGCCTTTAGTCGAATCTTAATACCTATTAAATATTTTCCAATTTAATTTCTTTTGCGTATTGTAGTAATTTTTTGAGGATATGTGTCATATGTTAAACAACTTATGGCTAATAGAATGCTTAATCCAGTAAAATCATTTGCCTTACCAGTCACTAGGACTAAACTGGATTCTATAGATTTTGCAAATATTTACCTTAATGAAACTGTGCTCAAGTATGGTGACAAAGTGAAATACTTGGGTTTCTAAATTAATTCAACCTTAACATACAAAGACCATATAAATATTGGTGTTCGGAATGTTTTTCTTACACTTCGGTATTTGAGAATGTCTTCTGAATTTGTGCCAATAGCAGTGAAGAATAAACTAGTGGTTCAAATTATACTACCGTTGATAACTTATTCTGCAGAAGTTTACAGTAATATCGATCTGCAATCAGTACAAAAGCTTCAAGTAGCTTTTAAAAATGCAACACGCTTCTTCTTGGCGTAAAATAATCCTAGGTTGCGATTTACTTGACTATTTACGCATAAAAGAGAAGGCACCCGTCATAAACCATCATGTTTACATTGTCACAGGTGGTTGAATACTAAGAAAGTCAACTACAAGACAAAAATAAAGTAAACAAAAATGGAAAACTGCTTGATCTCAAATCCAATGACTTTGGAAAAAGCGAGAGAAGAATATTTGGAATAATTAAAAATCAGAGATGGAATTTCTTACTAACCGAAATTGATTTAACTTGTAAAGAAATGAATAAGTTGCACTTTTCGTATTCTAATTCGTTAAATAATACGGTTAAATAGTTGATATTCCTAGTTACTAGTATCCACTATCAAAAGTGGTAAGATCGAACAAAAGAACGCTGATGAGATAGATGGTGCAGCGACCTCGAAATCAGTACTGTTCCGTTCTGCTAGTCTGATGAATAAATTGTTTCAAATAAAAAGTACTCTTTTAATAAAATAATGAATTTATCTAATAATAATTTCTTAAATTAAGAGGATATGGGTAAACTCAGATTTGAACTCAAGCCATAAGAATTTCATTTCAATATTTACCTTAAAACAGTTCAACAATTACGTATAAATATTAATTATGAAACACTTACTTTTGGAACTTCCACCCGTTATATGACTCTTTTGACACCAAGATATTTACATCTTAATACATCTTTCATTAAGTATATACATTTTTTCATTAATGCCATTAAATTATGGAACACTTTACCCTTAAATTTAAAATGTATCCACCAAAAAAATTGTTTTGCTAAATCTCTCTTTGACTATTTTTCAAGAAATAATTAACGTTGCCTTTCTTTCTACTTCATTTACTATTAAAAATTATTTCGTATTCATATTTGTATTTTGTAATGTTATTTTTAAAAATTATTGTATTAGCTAAATTGATATTGATAATATTACAAAAACTTCTTTAGTATAATAATTTTTGAATCTATTTTTCTATTTTCAAGATTTTTTTTGGAAATGTTAAAATAAAAAGAAATAAATGAAAAAAAAAAGAATTACGAGTTCAATTATTGTGCGTAATTTTTCGAATTGTATTTATGTAATTTAAAGTTGTTTAGCCGGTAGAGTTATTACTTAATTATATTCAAAAGAAAATTGTTCAAATTTGCATATTATTAACTTTATAAATTTAAAGCGTTCGAGTAGAATTCCAGACAAGTAATCACCCTTATTTCTTAAGGGCGAGGTTTGGTATATCTTAATTTAAATTATTTAAATATTTTTTTACAATATCTTTTTAAGCAAAGAACACAGGAAAAGCTAATTAACAATAATAATTGTTATTTGAATAAACAAATACGAACTTTAAACTTATTGAGGTTATATGACTTTCTATTAGTTTTGTGAATGTTAGATACCCTACGGGAAATGTTGTACCAATTGTCCTTAAAGTACCTGTCCCATGACTGGGACATATCACAAAACTATAGTACAAGAGCTTATAAGATTCCCTCACTCTGTGCAACATCGGAAGATTTACATTTTATTTTTTTTGTTTTTTATTTATGTTCATAGATTACATTAATTGATATTTTATCTGATTAAAACAATCATGATTTAGACCAAAAAAATGTTCAGAAACTTATCTAAACGGAAGTACAGGGTAATTGTGCAATAATCGAAGCTTAGCGTTCGGAAACCATCACCTCGCAATATTTTTTTTCAAAAGTCTCTTAACGCAAATTATTGACCGTGCTGCTTCATATCGGTGCAACTACGGCAGCATTTCATTTACTGTTGCAATATTTTGCAGATTGCATTTACGATTGTACCATATAAAATAAAACAAATTATAATAAAATTTTTAATATTTAAATACATTTTTTACATACAGATTTATTGTTGTGAAACTTTTAGACTCGTTCAGTGAAAGGTCATCGAAGGATAACTATTCTGTGTCATACTCTAGTCGACTTGGACAGACTACTCTAGGATAGTTCTATTACCAGTTTTTACAAACCGTTACTGGGACTGGTACGAAGTACCACCACAGGATAATTACGTAAAGTTTAGGTCTAAGACCTGTCGCCGAGTATCTTAATTATGTCAATTGACCCCGTCCAATGACAAAGTCATCTAAAAGTTGCCGATACATCTGATATAAAGTTCCGGAACTCGAACCGGTTTATATTCCCTGGGAATTAGACACGTGATGTGTTTTGTGACAGGTTATTTTCCCTCTAGTGATATTTGTCATCATTATTTAATTTTTTTAGACGTTTAGATTTTTTATTAACAATACGATTGCGTTGAAATATGTTGTCTTTAATTAAATAAAATTTTTTTCTCAAAACTTAAATATTTAAGTACTTAAAATTCTTGAAACATCTAATTAAACGAAAAAATGGAAAAAGTATAAAATAAATAATATAAATTAAATTTTAATAATCTAAAAATAACTAAAAAAGTAAATAGCTGATAAAAAATATTTCTCTATTTTTCTTTAAATTTTAAAATTTTTATTAACACAAAACATATTGTTGTATATCATTTGTAAACCTTCAACTTTTTTAGGCTTTTTCCTGATTTTTAAAATTTTTTTACAAACAAAAATTAAATTTTCTTATTTTATATTTAAAGAAATGCTACGAGATCAGAAAATAGTGATATTCTATGTTTTAATGCTTAGGTGTTATATATAGCTTAGTGCTGCTTATTTTTGGACATCCCTTATTCATGTAATGAAATATATAAATACATATATATTTTTTTTGTTTTTTTTCTTATTCTATTTATTTTGTTTAATTTTTTGAATAAAAATTTTCTTTTCCCAGAGAAAAAAGCAAAAAAAAAAAAAGAAATTTTATTTTATTTCTCTATTGTGAGGCATGCTATAATTCTCCCAGTCATTGCACATAAAAAAACGAAAAATAAAAATAGTGCACCACGGAAGCACTTTTTGTACCACATTTAAAAAAACTTTAAAAAATAAAATCTTGTGGTTAAAAATGTTTACAGTATACAACTTCCGCTGCCACAATTTTACAAAAAAGAAAAAAAAACTTTAAGGACCACAAAAACAAAATGGTATAAAAAATATAAAATGAACTAAAGAAAGGATGAAAAACAGGTGCTGCATTTATTACTGAGACAACTAAGAAAGCAGCCAAAGAGCAGCACAATTTCAACTGTTAAATGTATAGAAATAATAAAATAATTATTTATGTAAAGAAAAAAATGTAGTTCACTTCTTTTCTGTGCTAAGACCGTCACAATTTTTCAAGCTAATGACCCACAAGTAGCTTAATGCAATGAAATAGAATGGAGTTTGTAAAATTATTTAGAGAAACTAATAACTCTTTCCAGAAGGAATGTGCGTGTATGGCTTTTGTAACCAGACATTCAATAAACACAGCTGTGGTTCTCACTAAAAGTGTTTTTTGTTGATCAGCAGTTATAAAAAAAGACAAAGAAATATTTAAAAAACAGCGCTTTTATTATATTATGTGCATCCAGTGTTTTCCAATAAGGTAACTTTTAGTGCCGGTAAAAATGAGGAATTTTACAAAAATACATGGATCTTCTAGTCAAAAATTTTAACCTTAAAGAAAGTTTTTTGGTAAAATTTATATTTTAAAAAATAATGAAGAAAATAACCAACAAAATACCAATTATTTTTTCTAAGCATGTACTGTAAAAATCAAAATTTAATAAATTGAATAAATGGGCTCGAAGGCCAACTTTGCGGGGCGGATACAAAGTTGGCCTTCTGAACCGGTTAAGAAGGAGAGAATATAAGAAAAAAAAAAACAAAAATATAAACAACGTCTACTCTAGTTTGTATAATAGTAATGAAAAAATTCTTAAATTATGAAAAACATGAATAATTTTTTAAGCAAATAGTTGATAAAAAATTTGTTTAAATGCTGGTATATTTATTGTATTTCACTGTTGTTTAGCGTTGAACTTCCAGTCAATTAATTTATTGCAAACAGTTTATTTTATAAGAAATTTTTGTTTTTATAAAATCAAACTATGTTAAGCAAATACAATTTGTTTCATAGATTGGTCTTAACCAGAATCGTTTGGCTGAAAACACTTTTTCCTTGAACATTATAAATTATTAAAAATAAACTAATTTGAAAACTTTATTTACACTGGCATATCCGTAATATTTTTCGGTAGTAAATCATGAACCTTTAGTATTTTATAAGAAACTCTCTTGAACATTTTAAATAGAAAAAATGCCTAAAAAATCTAATCAAAAATAAATACGGCTGAAATGTCTAATAGCTAAGTTAACACTTTTTTATGGCCAAACGGTACAAAAAATTTATATTTTAATTAAATTAAATTGTCAATAGCAAACCCAAACTCTGATCTGATCGTTTTAATTATTTACTAGATTTAAATTATTACAGCCCATTTTAGTCTTCCGCACAATATTGTTTAAACCCATAAAGCCAAAAATTAGTTTTTATAAAAAATATTTTATGATTATCAAATTTGCAACCTTATTCTGTAAATTCTTAAAGTTTTATTTACTTCAAAATATCCTTTAAATTTCAAAGCTGTCATCTTTTAGTAAAATATCCCACTATTCATTGTTCTTACTTTCTCTTATATGACTTTTCGTCTATTATGTATTTTATAACCGGATGTTACATTATTTTTCTTCAAAATAGTATGCAGTTATTTTTTTTTCTCAGCAATAGTGTTTTTAATATTATTTTACAGCTTCTTGTACAATTTTTTTAATACTTTTTGGTGCTGCAGGTTTTTATTTCTTCAAAATTCACTTGCATTTTTGCTAATTTCCATTAGTTTAATAACAACTAAAAAGTTGACTGAAACTGGTTCGCCAAGGGGTATAATCTTTGTTTGTGCAAACACTCCACTCGAATATTAAACTTTTATTTACAACTTATAATGTTGCTTGAAATGCAGCAGGAGTCAAAAAAATTTAACTAATAAAAATTTGCAAAGAGTGAAGAAAATAAAATATACTAATAAAAAAAACTGAAAAAGTGTAAAAATTAATTTGGTGTCATAAAAACTCCGTAAAAAGTGTAATAAGAACTATTATGGGAATAAATAAATTCTAAAGCAAAATTAATAGCGTTTTAAAATATTGTTATTAAAAAGTTGATGCACAAATTTTAATTTACTTCGTTATTACTCGCACATGGTTGGAACAAATAATGTAGAAGTCATGAAAACATCTAAAAATAATTTGGCAATTTTAGTCAAATTATGTTTTACAATGGCTACATGAAAAGAAAAAACAATCATAATTTAATACCAAACATATTATGGTTGAATATAAAAGTGTCTTTGCTTATTATAACCCAATTAATGTTTACAAAACTTTAACACAATAATAACTTATTTTTCACATCATATTGCTGTTAGTGTTGTAAAAAGTGGGTACTTTTGACTGCTCAATACTTTTTCAATTAAGTACTAGATATTACTCAACACTTTCAACGTTTTTTCCTATTTCGAAATAAAAATATTTAACACTCTCATCCACTTTTTGCGAAACGAAGTATTATATAAAGATCTAGTGGAAATTTACTTTAGTTTTGCTTTCTACTCGAAGATCTTTCATATTTTACTTTTCATTCGGTGAAGTCGGTCGATTTTTTTGCCGTAAATTTTGTGAATTAATAAGGGGGTAACTTTTTATGAAAACTTGTGTTAATTCACTGCCTATTTTTTCAGTTATATTCAGAAGATTCAGATTCAATGCAAATGCAAATTAATTATATTTGGACTTTGAGCATTCGTTCGGAAATAAAAAGAAAAAATATCCATATAAATATTGTCTTACCTCGCGTAGTGTTTTAATTGAATTAGTATATTTTGGAAAGAGTACATTTTTTAAAATTTGGCAAAAAAAAAGGCTGCAGATTTTTTTTTGTTCAGAGCATTCGCACAGTTTTATTTCTAATGAACTTAAAAAAATAACATAACTCATTTCTTCTTTTTAAAACAATTAAGAAAAAAATTTAACAAAATATTATGTCTTCTTCAGAATAATCTTTCTGACTTGATATTGTTTTCAAGTTTTTATAGAAAGTATGGTACACGGGAGGATATATTTTAATAAATTTCGTCGTCGCTTTTGCCCAACCGCGATCCTTGCCAGTTCATCATCATTATTTGAGGATAAATCGGAGGATATAATTCTTATCACTCGCCGTTTTGAGACACGTAGAAAGCCAACTGATGAACAATAGGAATCACCACTTTCGACATTGACCTCATTGTTGTTGTTGTCGTCCATTCTTTTCTAACCACAGCGATCAAAAGTCGAAATCTTATGTAATAAAGCATAAAGTTGGATTACAGTTAAGCTTCCGATTGCTGCTCTCATGCAGCAATCAACTAAGTACAACAACAATTTAAAGAACACAAAAAATTGGCAGTTACCGAAAGCTCGAAGAGAGGCAAGAAACAGAAACAAATAAGAGTGATTAAATGCAAAGTTAACAATGACGATTAATGAATTAATGCAATATAAATGTAAGCGTGGACTTATTCCCTTTTTCCACTGAAAGTAAAAATTTTGTGTTTCGTACAAAAAAATGTTTTGTCTTTAAAAGGGGTTTTCCGTTGAAATTTGAAAACAAAATTTTTACCATACATTGTTAGTCATAAAAGGAAGTGTATCCATGCTAAATCTCAAAAACGCCAAAAATGGACTCATTCCCTTTATCCACTGAACGACCCATATATGTATGCGAATAGTGAGAAATAAAAAAAAATGTCATATATTCAAAAACGAACAGTAAATAAATTCTTTTAACCTGAATGTTCATGTGCATTTTTATGAATTTCATGTCGAATATACGCAGCTTATGTTCGTGCATTCATTTGAATTTTGTATTTTAGACTTTCAGTTCAACACATTTCACTTGCTCTATGGCTTAAATTATGAACATACATATGTATATATTTGCTTTTACTATTAAAAATAATAAACTTTTGCTTATTATACTTTTTCACACAAAAATTAAAAAAAAACCCGAGTAGACTTGAAACTTGTCGATTATATTGACCAATTTTGACCGCTAAAAATTACTCGAATAACTAGGACAACACAAAATCTTTCTTTGAACAAAAAATCTCGATTCCGATTAATTAATTAAGCTCACAATTGAAAGGTCGATTAAAATGAATACCCTAGTAAGAGCCAAAAAGAGGAGGTGTATAAGTATTTTTCTATTGCTCGTAGGCATGGATGCCCTTGGACAATTACAAGCAACTCACGATCCTACATCTAATAAAAAGCTCTCGTTATGGCGGCCATAATAGTACATGTCTTGTGAAAATTTCAGCCAGGTTTGACAGCAAAAGACAGATTAAATGTGCTAGATTGCCAAAAACAAAGTGTTAAAATGTTCTACGGTTTAAAAAAAAGTGTTAGTTAGAGAGGACTAAAAGATTTTAAGCTTTTCCATATTGTTATTTCAGGACCAAAATTTTTCCAGCTATTTCTTCTTTGACCAATTGAATACACTAAGTGTAACATTTTAAGTCATGGAAAAATAACCATATACGGATATCACTACGTGATAAAAGAATAAAAAAAGAAGACCCGTGTCTCCAGCTTTTGCCCAAAGTAATGCACTTTTTTATGGGCCCCTAAAGATTTGGGGCTGCGGTGTCATTTTTGCAAAATACTGATCATTTAAGGCTCATATCTTACAAATCGTTCAAAATTTTGAATTACTATCTGAGGCAAAGTACATCTAATCATAAAGAACAAAAATTGTGAACAGATAAATTCAAAAAATCTTCATCTTCAAGATGAAAATCACAAAAAATTAAAAAAATCGAATTTTTAACCTTTTTTCCACTATTTAGGTCCATAGGTAGCAAACCGTTAAAAATTCAAGACACAATCAACTACAAAAACGTACCTAAGATCTCAATAAACAGCTTTTTAGAACATATGAACTTCCTAGGTATGAAAAAGTGTAAAAATTAATTTGGTGTCATAAAAACTCCGTAAAAAGTGTAATAAGAACTATTATGGGAATAAATAAATTCTAAAGCAAAATTAATAGCGTTTTAAAATATTGTTATTAAAAAGTTGATGCACAAATTTTAATTTACTTCGTTATTACTCGCACATGGTTGGAACAAATAATGTAGAAGTCATGAAAACATCTAAAAATAATTTGGCAATTTTAGTCAAATTATGTTTTACAATGGCTACATGAAAAGAAAAAACAATCATAATTTAATACCAAACATATTATGGTTGAATATAAAAGTGTCTTTGCTTATTATAACCCAATTAATGTTTACAAAACTTTAACACAATAATAACTTATTTTTCACATCATATTGCTGTTAGTGTTGTAAAAAGTGGGTACTTTTGTCTGCTCAATACTTTTTCAATTAAGTACTAGATATTACTCAACACTTTCAACGTTTTTTCCTATTTCGAAATAAAAATATTTAACACTCTCATCCACTTTTTGCGAAACGAAGTATTATATAAAGATCTAGTGGAAATTTACTTTAGTTTTGCTTTCTACTCGAAGATCTTTCATATTTTACTTTTCATTCGGTGAAGTCGGTCGATTTTTTTGCCGTAAATTTTGTGAATTAATAAGGGGGTAACTTTTTATGAAAACTTGTGTTAACCATATACGGATATCACTACGTGATAAAAGAATAAAAAAAGAAGACCCGTGTCTCCAGCTTTTGCCCAAAGTAATGCACTTTTTTATGGGCCCCTAAAGATTTGGGGCTGCGGTGTCATTTTTGCAAAATACTGATCATTTAAGGCTCATATCTTACAAATCGTTCAAAATTTTGAATTACTATCTGAGGCAAAGTACATCTAATCATAAAGAACAAAAATTGTGAACAGATAAATTCAAAAAATCTTCATCTTCAAGATGAAAATCACAAAAAATTAAAAAAATCGAATTTTTAACCTTTTTTCCACTATTTAGGTCCATAGGTAGCAAACCGTTAAAAATTCAAGACACAATCAACTACAAAAACGTACCTAAGATCTCAATAAACAGCTTTTTAGAACATATGAACTTCCTAGGTATGATTCTTAATACCGTTTAGGTAGAAGTGAAAAATTTCCCGAACATTTTTTAACAATTCCCAATTTTATGTGGAGCGGTGGCAGAAGATGTCATTGGTATTGTCAATTGGAGGTGCATTCTTCAGTCTATATTGTTTCATTTGTTCCTGCACAGTTCCTCTTGGTCTTCACAAATTACATTGGAATTGATTCAGAAGTGAGCGCGAATCCCAATTACAAAGAAAACAAAATAATTTGGAAAGCCCTTGCAAAATGTTGATGACCTTCAAATCACCATCTATTTTCGTAGTATTTGATTTTTTTCATTATATCTCTCAATGTTTCATAACTTTCTTTCATGTTAATACCAATTGCTAGCGTAATGAAAGGTTTTCGGTTCGACGCATGCAACAACACTGCTTTCAAGCTCGAAATAGAACTATCAATAAATAATCTCCACTCACTAGCGATGTAGTTCATTCCCATTTTTACTATCAAAGCTTTTATATCATTGCAGTAAGCGAAGGAATTGTCATCATTTAGAGTGGAGAGGCTCTGAAAATTTGGCAGTACGCCGCACGGTGGCTGAAAATCATTTTTCATTGGCCAAAAGTCTTTTTTTTTGTCACCGATTTTTAAAATTTTTACGCCCTTTTGCAGCTAATATATCCAGATTAAGGTAGCCAAAAAATTAGGTTAAACTATTGATAATTGTGAGCGTGGCGTGCTGTCAAACTCAACGGTTTTTTTTAATTTCAGAAAAAGGTGTTTTTCTTTTGTTTTTTATAAAAAATAAATGGTTACTACTCGCAAGCTATCATCGATAATGGCCTGCGGTCTTTTTTATAATGTTGGTAGGATTATAGTCTTTAGTTTTTGTAAGTGGTCAGAGCTGTAGCGTTTAATATTAAGGGCGTTACGGAATATTTATGAAACTACTATATTTTTCTCAAATTTAAACTTTAGTGGAATAGAACTTCTAGGGAACAAAAGGGAACAAGAAATGTATACCACCCGGAGAAAGGTGAAAGTGTCCTCTTTACCGCTATATATACTTTTGCACCCGTGACGAGCCGTGTGTAGAACACTTTTTTCATTTTAATGAAATTACTCCAAAGTACTCGTATACAATGGTGTATATAATTTTCACTTTTTTGCCTAAAAGTTTATTTATTTTATTGATTTATTTATTGGTATATATTCTGCAAAGTAAATTTGCAGAATATAGTTGCACAAAAATGGCGCCGGTAACTAGACCATATGTCCAAGATGTTATTAACAGTATCTTAAACAAGTTTTGTGACTGACTATACACGACCTATGCCTTCACATAGGAAGTAGTAGCAACGTGGTTATCAACGAAATTCCACAAAAGAACCGTAAGACTATACGGTTATCCGTGGCAAATCAGTCAACCAGTGCGAGCGAGACGAAAAACTCTCGAAGGCTAAACAACACACGCAAGCCTGACCGCACTTAAGAAATAATTACGATGACGCGAGAGCTGTTCTTCAGCCCAGAGCTGCTTAACGACTGCCTAAAAGTTTATGTTTTTTCACTTTAGACTACGTAAAACTAAAAAAATTAAATATAATACCTGCGAAAGGGTTTAATGGTTTTGTTTTGAACAGCCAAAAATTGGTAATAAAATTATCACAAATTATCACAAAATTCTACAGTAAACATATGATCTCTTTCTAAATTTACCTGTTATCAAATGTTAGGGTCAACCAAAGTCATAAGCAATTTTATAACAATAATCGGGACATTAAACCAGTAAAGATAAAAAAACAACCCAACAACAACAAATATTGGCGAGATACTAATCAGTTTTACCTGATATTAAGGTCTGGATAACATGTGCAGTTTTGTTCAATTTAAGCACTACCTGCTATGAAATTAAAGATCAATGTGTGAATAACATGTATCTAGATGTAGGAAATAACATGTAGGAAATGCGTTAAAGAAATATGGAAACAGAAAGTTAATTCTTTTTTGTAAATGGGGATGTGATGGTTCTTCGGGACAAAAACAATACAAACAAGTTGTATGTGAAAATATTCGGACTCAGATATGTTCATGGTATCATTTGTACCATTGCGATTGAAAAATATTTTAGAAGATTCAGAGCCTTCGACTGGAACAACGCAATCAATGGCTGCATCCAGCTGCATTATATGTCAAGCAACATCAACCCAATTAAACCAAATACCGACAAAATCATTAGATAATACCGATGCATATGAATTTGGATTATCACCACTACATGCAAGAATACGACTTATGGAACACATACTAAAAATCAGCTATGATTTGGATTTCGGGTCTTCAGGATCAATAAGAAACAACGAAACCAACAAAGAGTTAAGAAGTGCAAAAAAGAAACATGTTCAAGATGAATATCGCAAATTAGGATTGATTATAGATCAGCCAAAACAAGGGTCAGGCAATACAAATGATGGCAATACCGCAAGAAGATTCTTTTCAGATCCAGAAACAGCATCTGAAATAACAGGAGTGGATTTTAACCTTATTTTCAGATTTAAAATAATCCTAGAAGTACTTGCGTGCAATGAAGAAATTGACTCTAGAAAATTTGGAGATTATGCTAAGGAAACTGCAAAAATATATACAACCAACTACCCATGGAGAAATATGTCTGCAACAGTTCACAAAATCCTTTATCATGGAGAAGATGTCATTAAATATCATTTGTTGCCACTTGGAGGTCTATCAGAGGAGGCTCAGGAAAAAAGGAAAAAGGATTACAATACTAGAAAAATTTCACGAAATTCAACAAATGAAGATCTATTTAATACATTATAGGCAACGTCAGATCCGTTCATCTCCAGTATTCGAAATCAATGGAAAGTGGAACATCGGGATTTAGATGAAGAAGCCAAAAAACTACTAAAGAACAGAGATAGCACAGAACAAAATATGGAATATTTGCAATCAATATTTGTGTCAAATGAATAATAATTATAATTGCCTTTCATTGTTATTTAAGTACGAAAAACATGGTATTAGTAAAAAATAATAATAAACAGAACCTACCATTGTTGCAAATGCTATTAAAATTTTTTGCAGTTTTTATTTTTAAAATGTTTTTAAAATTATCAAATAATAATATTTTTAGATAATATTATTAACGTTTTTTTTTAAGTGTAAGTATTCTTTGAGTGTAAGTAAACAAATTTGCAAATTTGTCAGCAAAAAATTTTTAATTTTTCTGTAATAGCAAAATCTCCAGTTGATTTTACTATTTTTTTCAGTGTAAAATTTTTTTTAAGTGTAACATTAAAAAAATTCCATTATTACAAAAAATATTTATAATTAGTATTAATTTACAAATATTAAATTTTTTAATAAATAAAAAATAATAAACCCTAAATGTTAAAAAAATTCAAAAGTTCAACTTTGACCTAGAATTCCTTAAAAAGTCCACAATCAATTTTAATGAAATTTAAACTGAGTCAAGCTGAACTAAATATCTATCCAATAAAATAAAAATTACTTCAATATTTTGATCGGTTCAAAAGTTACAGAATTTTGGCCAATGAAAAACGATTTTCAGCCTTTCAGCTTGACTCAGTTTAAATTTTATTAAAATTGATTCAGGACTTTTTAAGGAATTCTAGGTCAAAGTTGAACTTTTGAATTTTTTTTAACTTTTAGAGTGAAATATGGAATTATTATTTTTTTATTTATTAAAAAAATTGAATATTTGGAAATTAATAATAATTATAAATATTTTTTGTAATAATGGAATTTTTTTTATGTTACACTTAAAAAAATTGTACACTGAAAAAAATAGTAAAATCAACTGGAGATTTTGCTATTACTGAAAAATTTAAAATTTTTTGCTGACAAATTTGCAAATTTGTTTACACTCAAAGAATAGTTACACTTAAAAAAAACGTTAATAATATTATCTAAAAATATTGCTATTACTACAGAAAAATTTATTATTTTTTGCTGTCAAATTTGATAATTTTAAAAACATTTTAAAATAAAAACTGCAATAAATTTTAATAGCATTTGTAACAATGGTAGGTTCGTTTATTATTATTTTTTACTAATACTATGTTTTTCGTACTTAAATAACAATGAAAGGCAATTATAATTATTATTCATTTGACTCAAATATTGATTGCAAATATTCCATATTTTGTTCTGTGCTATTTCTGTTCTTTAGTAGTTTTTTGGCTTCTTCATCTAAATCCCGATGTTCCACTTTCCATTGATTTCGAATACTGGAGATGAACGGATCTGACGTTGCCAATAATATATTAAATAGATCTTCATTTGTTGAATTTCTTGAAATTTTTCTAGTATTGTGCTCTCTATAAAATCTGTAATCCTTGTTCCTTTTTTCCTGAGCCTCCTCTGATAGATCTCCAAGTGGCACCAAATGATATTAAATGACATCTTCTCCATGATAAAGGATTTTGTGAACTGTTGCAGACATATTTCTCCATGGGTAGTTGGTTGTATATATTTTTGCAGTTTCCTTTGCATAATCTCCAAATTTTCTAGAGTCAATTTCTTCATTGCACGCAAGTACTTCTAGGATTATTTTAAATCTGAAAATGAGGTTTAAATCCACTCCTGTTATTTCAGATGCTGTTTCTGGATCTGAAAAGAATCTTCTTGCGGTATTGCCATCATTTGTATTGCCTGACCCTTGTTTTGGCTGATCTATAATCAATCCTAATTTGCGATATTCATCTTGAACATGTTTCTTTTTTGCACTTCTTAACTCTTTGTTGGTTTCGTTGTTTCTTATTGATCCTGAAGACCCGAAATCCAAATCATAACAGATTTTTAGTATGTGTTCCATAAGTCGTATTCTTGCATGTAGTGGTGATAATCCAAATTCATATGCATCTTTATTATCTAATGATTTTGTCGGGACCTGGTTTAATTGGGTTGATGTTGCTTGGCATATAATGCAGCTGGATGCAGGTAAAACTGATTAGTATCTCGCCAATATTTGTTGTTGTTGTTGGGTTATTTTTTTTTTCTTTAGTGCTTTACTGTCGCGATTATTGTTATAAAATTGTTTATGACTTTGGTTGACCTAACATTTGATAACAGGTAAATTTAGAAAGAGATCATATGTTTACTTTAGAATTTTGTGATAATTTTATGACTTATTTTTGGCTGATCAAAGCAAAGCCATTAAACCCTTTCGCAGGTATTATATTTAATTTTTTTAGTTTTACGTAGTCTAAAGTAAAAAACATAAACTTTTAGGCAAAAAAGTGAAAATTATATACACCATTGTATACGAGTACTTTGGAGTAATTTCATTAAAATGAAAAAAGTGTTCTACAGACGGCTCGTGGCGGGTGCAAAAGTATATATAGCGTTAAAGAGGACACTTTCACCTTTCTCCGGGTGGTATACATTTCTTGTTCCCTTTTGTTCCCTAGAAGTTCTATTCCACTAAAGTTTAAATTTGAGAAAAATATAGTAGTTTCATAAATATTCCGTAACGCCCTTAATATTAAACGCTAGAGCTCTGACCACTTACAAAAACTAAAGACTATAATCCTACCAACATTATAAAAAAGACCGCAGGCCATTATCGATGATAGCTTGCGAGTAGTAACCATTTATTTTTTATAAAAAACAAAAGAAAAACACCTTTTTCTGAAATTAAAAAAACCGTTGAGTTTGACAGCATGCCACGCTCACAATTATCAATAGTTTAACCTAATTTTTTGGCTACCTTAATCTGGATATATTAGCTGCAAAAGGGCGTAAAAATTTTAAAAATCGGTGACAAAAAAAAATTTGAGTTTTGGCCAATGAAAAACGATTTTCAGCCACAGTGCGCCGTAGAGTTTGGAAAATTTTTGCTTTTTTTCCAGATGGGTTCAGTGTGAATCCGTCTGTCTGCCACTCCCTCAATTTCGCAGCTGATTGTTTTTTTGAATTACTAGTAAGTACATATGAAGGTATTATTTTTTGTAAAACTGTTTCATTGTGAAGCTGCAAGTTTTAAATAAAGTTTAGACTTTATGGCCAATTTTCGATACTTTAACAATTTTGAATTGTGTATTTCCATATCGTTATAGATAGTTATCACACTTTTTCGTATTAAGATTAAATTTTAGATGACTTTGTTACCAATTCCTTTTCCTCTTATTTTGTTAGTTACTTATGTTTAATGTGATGCGCGTACGTATTTTGCATATTCTTATAAAAATAAACTAAATTCACGGGGAAAAGTGTTTGAATATTTTTTATTTCAATAAATATAAGTTAATTTATTCATATTTCGTAAATAATTTGTTTTTTTCGCAGCCAAAAAAAAGTGTTAAAATTATTTAGACATAAAGAAGGCAACAAACAGCCTCTGTTGGTTTCTTGCTATTGTAAAGAGTCGCGATTGATGTATGCTGCTACAGAGGGTTTTGTGTATGATAAAAGAGGAAATAAAATTAAAGCCAAGAAGGAAATGGTTAAATTCAAAATGTGAATAGGTATATGTAACAATCGTAGTTGTTTTATAATTATTGAATCAATTGGTGAAAAATAATGAAATTTTTGCTATAAAAATTAAAATATATTAAAGATGATTTCTAATGTACATATATTGATCATGCTATTCTCCCAATTAAATAAAGTGATAAGTTTTATTATAATATAATGTGCATTAAGAAAGCTTTTATAATTATTATAACACAGTAGTTTTCCGATTTAATGAACATAATTGTTGTCAGGCCGTTCGTGAAAGCGAATTGTTGGTTATATCCAGTAATAAATTAAAAATTAATAACGTCGCCTATTTTATTCACAACTATAAATATGAATAGTGTTTTTTTAATATTTTATTAAAATTATAGTAATTTAAATAAATATTTCTTTTAAAATGTGTATAAGGTAAGGAAAAATTCATAAAAGCAATTTATTTAAAACTTTTTTAAGCACAGTATGCTTATTGGAATGAATATATTTTTAATGACATTTTCTTAAAGCTCCTCCAAAAGCAATAAATTTGTGCCACTAAAATTGTTTTGCTGATCCCATTTAATACAAATTTCGAAATACCTAATGACATCTTCGTGTTTTATTTTGGGCTCCTAGAGTTTTAGTTTCATCAAGCTCTTCATTATTTTGGTTTTGTTTCAAAATAAAATTTTTATTCGTCATACATATAAGTTATGTACTTACTTTGTAGAAATAAATGTTTGGGTGTTCGTTAAATGAGATGTTCATTAAATCGGAATACTACTCTACTCACTAAATGCTAATAAAATACCGATACACTTAGTGAACTTAAATTGAAGTTAAAAAAAAATAAATAAAGCGGTACTACGAAAAAACTCCCAAGTACAATATTATCCAACGAAAAAATGATATAACTCCCAATTTCCAAAGATATTTACAAATTTTTCGTTGTTGGTGGGGCGTATTTAATTTCAATTGGAGTTATTGTATATCTTTTGGGCTTTTTTATTAGGATCTTTTTTTACTTTTTATTTTTACTACTTTTTAAATTTTATTGGAAATTACTTCATTTGGCTTGTATTTCATTGGAAGTTATTTCGTGGCAGGATTATTTTTGTTATTATACAAAATTAGAGACTTAACAATTATTGGTACATAAAATCAATTGTCCAACTTGCAGCCTCTTGTATGAGTTGTAAGTTGCACAAATATTGTTGGTAAACTGAAGGTAGCACAATCCAAAAAACAACAACAAAACATATTTTTTAAATAGGAGAAATAATAAAAAAATAATGTTAGCTGATTTTGGGTGCATTTTTACTCTGCTTAAAATAATCACGATCATTTACAATTCCAGATTTTGCAGTTCTTTTGAAAACTTTTCTTATCTTTTAGTAATGCCGTTGTTATAATTTTTTACATCTAAAGTGTGACAGTGTCTGTTTAAAATGATCTTTGTTAGAGAAAAAGCCGAATAATGTCAGATACCATAAATACCCTACAAGACCGTCATTTGACCGGTAATATGACTGACATTGCTGATAGAAATATCCATCATCACGTAGAACAAAGCTCCTATCATTTTCTTAAGTCCATTATGAAAAAAAATTATGGAATCTTTTGTGTATGTGTGATCTTGCATACACATCTAACAACCAAATTTTATCATACATAGAACATACGTCTGAACTAACTGCTCACTCTTATGCTTTTTATTGATCAGTGTTTATACAAATATTAATCACATTTGACTCATCAACCTTAATGGGCCTATCGGTCACCGCTGACTTCTCAAACTTGATGGACATTTCAGTTGAAATAAAACTAGACTTTTTTTAAATTTAATTGTTATATGATAACTATAAAATAAAATAAAATGTAAAATAGTGTAAATTACATGTACAATAGTGTATTTAATCGCTTTACAGCTTTTAAAAATTCAAGTTTAAATGCAAAAAGAAATAAAATCAAGATATAAAATTTAATTAATATATTAAACGTTTTACAGTTAAATCCTCAAAGCTAGAACCATCGGCACTTAATTCATCTCCTGCCAATCTTTTTTCTGTTTTAAGCTTAAGTTGATTTTCCAACAGATCGTTTTTTGGCTTCCATTTCTACTGCGGCTTGTTGTGCCTTAAGGCATTCCTCCATAGTGCCATGAGGACAAAACTCCATGACTTGCGCACCACCATGCGATTGACATTTTTCTGCCACTGAACTTTCTTTAGCAGTGAGTTTTGTTAAAAGCTCCAAAATTTCTTCAGAAACTTGCTTGCTTTGCTTATCTCCCGTCGAGGCCATAGATAGAAGGAACTGAAAGTGTATTAAAATTAAAAAACTCATTTGTGTAGGTAAAGTAATAGTTGCAGTATGTAGCGACAGCATATATTAAAGATGTACTCTAATTTTCTTACCATAATGTCATCTGAATCAGCATTGTCCAGCATGTCGCAATCTTCAACTGAAAAAATCATAATAACTGGTATTTAAGGTGCTGCGGTGTGACAAAACACTATTTAATTAAATATGTACTATTTTTTTTTTTGCTGGAAATAAATTGTAGTTTCTACAATTTTCTCATAAAAATTTTGAGTATATTAAACTTTTACTGCGAGAATCCCAAAATATGTGAAAAATGCAACATAATTGGTCAACGTTGACTGATTTTTCTATCACCAATGACAGTCATATGTTTGTTCAAATGTTAAATACCTATAAATGCATTAGTATGAAAATTCTGTACGGATTAGTTTCAGTCATCCATTTCCTGTAGAGTACTTACATACATAGAGCAACAAGCAAAACAAAGACTGCTACACCGCTGCTTTGAATATTTTTATCTGGTTATGACTGAGTGCACATTTACATAAACGTGTAAATATCCATACAAATATCCTAATATCCTTTATCTGTTCTATGTGTGCATATTTGTTGTATATATTGTCTAGCGCTTACCATTTAGAACGCATTGCATTATATGCAAAACATTATTTCGTTTTGAAAATGGGGTTTGTTATGGTAAATTGATTTTGAATGTTTATTGAGGCAAATGAAAGTTTTGGTATGAGTGTGTAAGGACTTACTTGCTAGACTGTTAGTAGATTTTTCTCCTTGTTACTACAACCACAACGTATATATGTACCATTATGCAGATAAATAGAATACATGTGTTTACGTGCACTTCGTTCTTATACTCATGCAAAGGTGAATGAATAAATGTATGCATATAAAGTGCTTTTAAGTGGCAATTATGTACAAATGCATTAAGCAGTGTGAAATGACACTTTGAATTTTATTGTTATTATAATTGTTTTATTCTGTTATGCACCACAATTTTGATTATTTTATTAAAAAATGAGGAGAAAATTTGTTAAAATTTTACTTAAGTGTAGATTGTGAAAGTACTTTTATTACAAATCCACATGATTTTAAATATTATTATACATGAAGCTTAAAATACACATCTGAGCACCTGTGTTAATTTCTAATTGCTACTACGGCTTAGAACGTACAAAAATATATAAATAGACGTGATTGAAAAACACATTTTTTTTATAACTACATGTAACCGAGCGAACAGGTGTTAAAAGAATTTGTTGCTAAACTAATTTGTCTGCTTTATGTTTTATCATAAATTTCTATTGCAATTACTGAAAGAACTCATGCTGATACAGCAGACTTCTTTTTAAATATGTAGTAATTTTATCGTTTGACAATCTCCGGTTATTTAACTTTGTTTCTATTTTTTATTCATTTATTTTGATTTTGTTTTGTTAAATTAAATTTTATTGAACAACTTTGAACAAGAAAGTAACGAATTAAGCCACTAAGGTCCTATCTTGCGTTTTCGCAACCTTCACTAAAACCTCACCTCAGGAATTTTGTGATTAAATGATATTGGTCGCGTTCATAAGACGTAACTGCTGCGCAACTGTTGAGTGTTTGTCTTAGAAACGCAGAGTTGAGTAGTTCTGCTCCACTCAACAGTTGAGTATTTGCTGCCATTTTTTCCATCACAAATTTTTTTCGCTACATTTAGTCAACATGTTGTGTTTATTTCCGCAGCTGATCAAAAGAGTTATGCGCTTATATATTCTAATGGAACGCCGTTTTGTAATGTGGCGACTACAAATTAATTTGTTAAATTTTGCATTACAAATGCGATAAAGTAACGAAAATAAAGAAATAAAATTAAAATACTAATTTCATTAAGTATACGTCGATTTATTATGGTGTCTATTTATATTAATTACATAATCAGTTAAATATAAGGTATAAAGATTTTTTGAAAATAGTGCCGGCTCAGCGTTGAAATATAAACTATTACACAGTGTGACAAAAAAAAACCTGGGATGTGATATTATTTTTCTAGTAGCTGCTGTCGAGTAGATCAAGATTCTGTATTTGAAATTTCCGGGACACCACCAAAATCCGGATTTACGGTTAAAAAAACCGGTTTTTGTACCTTTGCGCACTTATAAGCCTGTAATTTTGTTGATAATGATCTGATTTTCAATTTCTTACTAGATTTGGAAAGAAGAAAGTGAGAACTGTTGCGCTCAACAGTTGACAACAGTTGAGCTCAACAGCTACGTCTTATGAACGCGACCATTGTAATAAACACCGTGAAATTAAATGTAACTTAATATCTATTCGACCTATTTATGGATTTGTATTATAAATAAGTTGTTTTTTTATTTTATTATAATTTTTAATTTTTTCTGTTTTTTTTGGTACTTTTGGAAATTGTTAAAAAGGAAATAAAGTTATATATAAAAAACATATCTTAAAGTTTTGACGGAGGTAGCTAGCATACGAATATTAGCATTTCTACTCGAAAATCCAATTATTCGATAACATTTGCCACCATTTATATTATTGGATATATCGGTGATGGAAAAACGCAACACTAGACCTTAACGATATATAAATTACATAAAATTAGTAAATGCAAACATATTTATGCAGTCACTTGCTATTTAAAACAGCATAATTAATTGTTAGCTGTTGTTATTTAAATGTTTTCATATTTTGAGTGGCGTCATAGTATCGCGTGCAAGTAACGATAGTTTACAAATGGAAAATTTTTCAAAAGTAACTTAACTAAACAACATGATAAATAGAAGTTTATGCAATTTGGAGTTTTCTTCGCACAAATTATCTATTGATGAACCGATGGTTACATATTATGGAAGACATTCTTGTAAGATGTTCTTCAAAGAAAAACCGATTAGATTCGGATACAAATACTGGGCCTTTGTTCGTCTGATGTATACTTGTTTAAATTTATTCCATATGCCAGGCAACCCGCTTAACTTCCTGGTTTTGTATCATGTGAGAATATCGTCATGCAGCTGCTAAAACATATCGAAAAACCAAATCAGCATACCATGACTTTCGATAATTTGTTTACCTCTTACTTTACTTTTCTTATGCGGGAAGTGTGTTATTTACTTCAATAGGTACAGTAAGAGAAAACCGCATAAAGTAATTCAAGAAAAAATAACGTGAAAGTTATTACTACTGTTATGATCTTGTCAAATTTGGTTTCTTTAGAGCTATTGAAATACGTTGAGCGATACGACAGAGAAAATAAAAAACTGATTACGATTTCCATGCCTAACGCCATGTACGAATACAATAAAACTATGGGTGGGGATGATTTTTTTGACAACGCAATGAACAATTACCGTGCGTCGACGTAATATTTTATTTTGATTTCTTTGTCTTGCTCATACTTTCTACATTGAACGTCAAAAAAGGGTGCCTTATATTTTTCTGTAGATGTTTTTGACAGAAGCGATATGAAAAATGCCTGTTGTTCTTGTATTGTTGTTATTGTTGTACTAATAATTTCACCTGTGTACTTGCATAAATATACTTTGGATTTAGCTATATTTCACTTCAAATGTTTATATACAGAGTCGTAAGAGATTTTAAAAAATTTAAGTCTGTTTTGTACAATCAAATTAATGACAACGTGTTACTGAGGAATAATTAATGCTATTGCTGCTCATCCGCAGGTACTAAGTTTGCCTCCAAATGTTTCATGTTGTTCGAATGGAGATATCTCACTTTTAAAGTTTACTGTACGTTTATAAACGTAAAAACTTATTTTTTCATTATTTTTTATTAAAGAACATTTGCATAAAACATTTCAAATGTTATTAAAATGCAAATATTATAAAAGAAAAATTTCCTAAAACTTTTTCGTAAAACTATTCTAGTCCCATAGATACACAACTTAATATATTCACTTTTAATAAATGACAATACTAAAGAACAAAGTATTTGTCTAAATATTAAGAGAGTAAATCTGGAGAATTTTCATGAACAACCGCGTATTTAAATTTTTTTTTTAATTTAGTTTAAAGATGTAAAATTTTTTTTATTTTAAATAACCTCTCTTAATGTTTCTAAAAATATTTTCACTAGCAGGTACCGATTTTCCATTTTTAGTTAAAAAAAACAGCGTAACATGTCGAGGATATACAATATTTTTTATTATTTTTATTTTAATCGGATTTCAACAAAACATTATTACACGAAGTCTTTGACGCGTCTGTAAAATTATATTTCACATTTTTTGCCCCAACCAACAGTTCCTAAAAAATGTTGTTGACTCTATTAAAAAAATATAATTGAACACATACTCGTTTATTCATTGAAACCAAATGAAATATTACAGAGTGCTTCAGCAAATATGCAGCAAAATTAAAATTTTTTAATGGTATATTTTAAGGGCCTTGAAGGCCTTGAGATGATAAAAGTGTAGCTGAAATAAGAAATTAAGCCAAAACAATTGTGTTGGAAAACTATTAATTTCTAATCACCAAAAATTCTAAAATATTTAGTCTAATAAGTGCCTCTTCACGGCTTCACTTAATAATATTCAAATTAAAATTTTAACGAATATTTAATAGGTGATTGCAATTGATGTCTCTGCCTGGCGGTACCAGAAAAAAAAGTTTGCTAGACAAAAAGAGTGTTTATGACGTTAAATAAAAAAGTTTTATTTCCATGGAAATGCAGTATCCTGCAATCTTCCGAAATTATAAAAGCAGCTAAGCATTCACATATTCGAACACGAAAATCCTGAGCCAAAAGCAATCATTGAAACTTGTTTTTTGCCATTAATTGGACCTAATATTAACTCTTCCGCGGTCAGTGACGTTTATAGATGTCAAGATAAAGGTTTCTTTCTGGTGGTTCAAGACGTCTAAAACTTTTAAGCTTTTTTGAAGCTTTTCAACAACAGTTCAGCATCTGTATTTGATACATGGCTTTTGCATACAATGCATGCATAAAAATAGTGCTGCGGTCTGAAGTAGTTAGCGAGTTGACTACAAAACAAATAAAGACTTTAGGTACGGTCACATTGGGGAAACAATTTATTTAAATATTATACCCTTCACCAAAAAATTTGGAAAGGGGATATATAGGTTTGTCATTCCGTATGTAATTTCTTCTTTATTCATTTAAGACCCCATGAAGTAGATATATTCTGGATCCTTATAGATAGAGAAGTCGAATGAGCGATGTCCGTCTGTCCGTAAGTCCGTCTGCTTTATTTTGGTGTAGTTAGAATTAAGGCCAAAACACAACATAGAGAAATAAATTTTGCACCACTCTCTTGGAATTTTTCATAAATTTGTTCGGTTTGAAAATAACAATACTCGGTTTAATAATTAATGAGATATAGCCAAAAGACTTTTTTGTTATATTTCCTATCCTGTTGTTATATCTCTTGTATGGAGTTCTACGAAGGTTTAGACTGAAAATAATTGAAGTCGGTCCATTAACGACTAAAATATGAGCAAAAAAAATAGCATTCGAAATAATTTTACTTTAAGAAATTTTTGAAAATTTGCCGTGAGGATTCAATCCAACAACCTACTGGTTAATATTCACAAGCGCTTCTTATACACCACAGAGCAGTTGTATTTTTCATAGTAGTTTACGCGTTTAAGAACATAATATATCTTATTTATTATAAAATACTAAAATTTCAAATTCTTGATGGAAATTGGTGTGGTTGTTGTAAATTCCCCATTTTTGTCACACATAGTACATCAATACTGAAATGCGTTCATGGGCACATGTACACATTGTGTGTAATACATATGCATATTTAAACAATCGAAAAGCAATGATTTGTTGTTTTGTTTTTGTTTGTTTCTTTAAACTTATTTTTGTACGTTTATTAGTATAATATTATGCATGCATATTACAGTATTTTATATCGCTTACATTTTCTTTTCGTATATAAATAACCATAATTATTTTTTATATTGTTTATATTAAAGAAATGTAATGGATCGTCAAGACACTATGTACGAGTAAATATACAAAATCAATGATATTGAATTTTAGTTTTGTTTTGAAAATGTATTAATATTTAATTTTTTATGACTATTTGTGATTTCAGAAGAAAGGCAAAATTGATGCTTATATCCTGTTTTATATTTGTGTAATTTTAATTATTTTTTATATTCAGGTGCAGAGCGTACCTGTAGTATATCAGAACCCGGTATTATTATTGTATTTGTACAATGTGATAAAAAATCTTTTGACAATTAAAATGTTGTTTGGATACTTAGTAACACATAACAAAGCAGAAAAATCTCTTCCCGGCTAGAATTTGATAAGAAATGTTTCTTTCGTTCTGTAACATCAGTGAGTTAATCTTCAAAAGCACTTCAATTAATTGCCTTTTCTATAAAATAAAAACAAAAGTTTGATGTAAGGATTTAATTTGATATCAAGCTTCAAAATGTAATTAGCAAAGAAACTAAAAAATTTAAAACCCCGCAAGAATAGCGCATATTCTAAAAATTACAACTGCAATATTGGAAATTATTTCCAAAATTTATTTAAAAAAAATCATATAATTGGCAATCGGCAGCCAAAAATCTCTCAAATGCCAAAAATTCTTAAAAATATGCGAACATCAGGAAAATTGTATGATTCAATATTGATTAAAAAACAGCAAAATTATAGAGTAAAAACACTTGAAAAATATAATTTCCATTGTGTAAATTAAACTTTTATTAATAACTATTTTGTATTTGGAATAAAAATTTAAAATGAATTTGTATTTTGAATAAAAGTATTGCAAATACATACTTTCCACAAATTTCTATTTAGCTTCTAGATTGCATTATCTAATTGAATTATTTAATGTGGGCTTAGTTAAAATATATTCTAAGAATACATACATATGGACTTTGGATTTTTGAATCGGAATGTTTGGGGAAAATTTCCAAAAATAGTATATGCATACATATTTTTATTTTATTTTTTTTGCATATTTTCATATTTTCCCCAATTCAACATATACAAAATGATCAGTTAAGATCTTAGGAGACAAAAAAATTGATTTCTTCATATTCATATAAAATAAACTGGTCTTACATTCATTAAAAACACCTAAAAAATCATAGTTTTGAGGAATATCGCACGCACTACGGAATTGGACACGGATTAATGGTAAAATATTACGAAAATAAGCCGAATTATGGGTTGGATTTGAGAGCAAAATGCTTTCTGTTTGCGATTTTATCGTAATTTTTCATATTTAGTTCTCTGTCTTACACAGTAAACGCAGAAGAACATTTAAATAAAAAATGTTTTTAATTAAATCCATCTGTTTTCTTAGCAGGCTGAATATGAATTACCGAATTCGTATTTTTTAAATCAATTGTGGTTGAAATTCCATTGTGTTTCTATATCAGAGATATACAGGTTATATTGAGCCAAAACCTTTATCGTCTGGTCCAACCGAAATACAGATAAGTAAATGGAAAAGTTAACAAAATTTTAAAAAGACAACTATCAGAATACCACTAGTTTACATACATACATACGAGTTTCAAAGAAAAAATTAAATTAAAATAATGAATTAAAATATGTTGTTATATTTTATAATTTAATATTTTTTCTTACATCGTCAAGTTATTTTTATTTTTGTTATTAATATTATATTATATCAAATAAAATCGTCGACAACTTACTAAATTCATTATATAATTATTTTATCACTGTACAAAATCCTATCTGATAACATATTTTTCTGATGGATATTTTTCAAAAATAAACCTTTTATCGTTCATAAAATTGGAAAAAACGCAAAAAATAAAAAAAAATATTATAAATGAGATTGTGCCTGGTTTTTTAAATAAATTGTGGAACAAAGTTTTTCAAATAAAAAGTAAAAGTAATAAAAACAACTAAAATGTATCGAAAATTAAATACTATTTTTTACATATCAAAATGAAACTTCTTGTTCGAAGACTCTACAGATAGCTAAATACTAGAAGAACTAAATCAATAAATTACTCGTAATTTTCTGGCAGCGTATTCTTGAAGTGTCACACCTCCATCCAAAACCCAACTGTTGACTCAACATTTGTCCATTTCTAAGTTAAAAGCTTTCGCCATTGTATTTCAATCATCATTGTATTTCAATCACTTTTAACTTCAGTGTACTTTCGTTTGTACATTGAATTAATTTTTTAATGTTTCACGATGCTTTTATGGGTTTAGTAGAATATAAATTTTTTTCCTCTACGAGGCTAAACTTTAAATAACAGAGGCTAAAAAAAAGCCACCAAGCTACAACGTAAATTTCGACTTTAAATGACAAGAAAACGCGCTAAGTCTAGCCTCGAAAAGGCTAAACTGGCAACACTGATTATAAAGTATGTACGTCTGTTTGTAATATTGCTGCAATATAGACGAAATAGGGCGATGTCATCTACAATGTACATTAGCATATACTAGTATCAATAACTGCCGGTACTGTCCAGTGACCACTTAAAAAATTTAAATATGGGCGCCTCGAAAATTATTATTTTTTTGATATGAAGTAGTGTAACTTTTTTTCCTTATGGCAAAAGCTATGGAAAAATCGATGGCACAATAACGATTGCTAGGTCGACCCACCATACAATCTACTTTTCACCTGCACTTCTTCTAACTAATCATTTATCTATTGATATATCAAATCTCACATTGTACGGGTATTGTAAAATTTGTATATCTTCACATTGCGGATGCAATATTTGACATTGAAGTTAAAAAATTTTTTTTTATCTTGGACCAGCACTCAGGGGATGACCCCTACACATGCAATGCATTGTGCTGGA
Organism: Gymnocheta viridis; assembly: GCA_956483585.1. Classification (NCBI taxonomy): domain Eukaryota; kingdom Metazoa; phylum Arthropoda; class Insecta; order Diptera; family Tachinidae; genus Gymnocheta; species Gymnocheta viridis. The sequence goes on along the minus strand of OY101440.1, from coordinate 83,755,020 downwards.
ACTAGTGGAAAGGGATAGTGATAGATATGAAAGGAGGTGAAGCTTCATTCGTTCTTTACAACTCTGCTTTTTTTTTATTAAAGATCAATTTAAAAAATAAATTAAAAATAGAAATCCTCTATTCAAAACCATTTGAAAATAAAAATAGATTCTGAGGGTTAATTTAAATTCCGAATGTTGACAAAATGTTTTTTCAACAAGGCCTACAAACTTGGATATCATAATAAGAATATTTTCACATTGCTACATCATTATTTGTCTTTTATATTCATTTAAGAAGTTTTTTTAAAAACAATCCAAAAAAAACTTAATATTATCAATATGATATTTCGACAAAAATAAATTACATTTTGTTCAAAAATTTTCTTCTTTTGAAACTGAATGAAAAAACTTATTTAATATGTTTATTTCGAGAAGGTCAATCATATTTACATAACTCTAACGAATAATTCTATAAAATTTATGCGCATATACTCAAAATGTTGACTGAAATATTTCAAAATACGACTATAAGTAAATAAAATGTTAAAAGCAATATAATTAATAGTGGTTTCCACCTGAAAAAAATAAATACTAAGACAGCAAATTTACCAAAGTATATTCAGAACTCCTTTCATATTCTCTTGGAATTTTAAATAAACTCAATTTAATTTTCCAATCGGAATCTCAAATGTTATACAAACATTGCTGTTGGCTGAAGTAGTTAGCGCGTTGACTACAAAGCAGATAATGTCTAAGAACGTGGGTTCGAGCCCAGCTTCAGGCAAGTCATAACATCCAGCATTTTTTAGATTTGCATTAGTATTCCATTCTATTTGTTGTTGTTGGACCTTTTAACAGACGAAGGCATAGCACTAGTCACTGAAGAGTACCGACAGCAATTGATAGTGGTGTATGCTAGCGGACATCACAGCGTCCTCCTTCGTCGGTATTGTATCAAAATCGCCGGCGAAGTAAAATAATTAGTAATCTACACAGATTAAAACACATTTAATGCGCCTACTTGACATAGGAGGCGCTGCAACACTGAGCTTAAAACTAACACCAACTAACAGAGTTGTAAAAATTTAGCTTTCTCACTTTCACTCTCTCACTATCCCTTTCCCAAAGAAGGTAGCGCACGTACTGGTTAGTAAGCATACAAATTAAGTTATAAAAATGCTTAAAATTTTTTGTCTAATTATATAGAAACAGATATTATCAAACAAAAAAATTTATTTCTGATTAATCACACAAATGAACTTTTTTTGTACAACAAAATAAAATGTATCGATGGCATTTATCCAAAAGGGTTTATCTGCAAAACCCTGAGTGTTCAGGAGAAGCAAAAAACTGTTTAATTCCCTAACTAGTGAGTATTTAACAAATCGATCTTCTACAGTATGATTGATAGATAGGCTTCTTATAATTCGCTAAAATATAAATTATAAAATAAAACCAGTTATTCGCATTTTTACAGTAGATAAACCATTTTGTCTTAGAAAATTTTCGATGTAAATATTAAAATGAGTAGATAAAACAGTTTGTTTGAAAAAAATTCCAAAAATTTAAGTTTAAATACTGTTGTTTTTCACTTTTAAATAATTTTAGGAATAAGAAAAATAGAAAAGGACACTTACTTCAGGTCCAAATAATTATCGGTATCGTTATTGTTAGAATTTTTATTATTATTTATTAAATAAATTACATTTATTTTGAATGAAGGTTATCGTAGAAAGAACGAGATTCATCAGGTATCACAGATTTCAACTCCTATAGTTGTTTCCATATACGGAGGATATTGGAAGATATTCTTGATGAAGTGATTGTGGTTCTATAAATCCCGGGTATTTTTTCATTCGTATTGGAAGATCTTTGTACTCATCATTAAAACCGATTGCACTGGCTTATTATTACATTTTAAGACATAGTCTCTGTAAATATCGGACTTAGTTTTTAATTCAGAGGCTACGAAAGTTTTGGAGCTGCTTCTTCGACAGTAGTGGCTCTCCGTTTTTTTCAAATTGTCAATAAAGTCTTTGAGGTGTATATTTACATGAGATTGGCGCCGTCAATCAGATTTCTTTTCGAACTTCTTAATCATTATCCAACGTCTAAGCGTTAAACAAGGAATGGCAAAAGCCGACTTATAATATTTTTGGTTAAAGTAATAACTCTCATCCCAATTATCGAACTTTTTCCCCATTAAACTGTGTGAAGATAGAAACATTTTGAAAACATATTTCAAATGCGCGTATTAATGTTCATCACAAAAGTTGAATTAGTCTTAAAATAACCACGTTCTTACAAATTTTTAATAGATGGCTGCTATGAAAAACTCACAAATACATTGTAGGTAAACCGTTTTGCCTTAAAAAAAAAAGAAAAGTGTGTATAATTCGTAAATAAATCAACATTTTAAACAGAAACTCATACTATAAGAAAAGTTCATCACAGAGAATAGTTTGGCATCAAAAACTAATTTTTACAAAATCTGCAGATGAACCATTTTGGATAAACGCCGTCGGTATATTGGTGTCGCTCCACAAAAAGCTATTTCATTTTGTTCGGAATCAGAGCAACAAAAAATGTATACTGATATCAGAAATTTTTACATATACAAATTAAAAAAAGATTAAATTTTGATGATGACTTTTATAACTTTATAGATATAGTAGATCCAAAATTTGCACAATCACTTGAAACAAAATCGTTATCAAATTTTAAAACCAGATTTCCTTCCGTTAAAATAGATTACCAAATATAAGACAATGAATTGCCCGAAAATACACTTTTGGGCGACAAAGAGCTAAATCTTTCATAGATGTCGAAATTTATTGGAGAAACGTTTTTAAACTGTGAAACTCTCTTCCCAAATTTAGAAACTTTTATAAAATTTCTTCTAATATTACCACTTTCTAGTTCTTCCGTTGAAAGTGTTTTTATTTTAGTAAGCTAAACAATATTAAAACGGATTCAAGAAATAAATTGTCAACTGACACAATTACATATATTATTTTTACGAACGAGGGCATTAAGTTTATATGTAAGGAAATAAATGGGAATATATGTCTTCATATATGTTTACACAGTACAAATATACTCTACTTATGATTTTTAGATAAAAACAATATGTTTTGATGAAAATAAAAAAATAAAACTTTTGTCGTATTTTTTTGCACTATTTCTTTTGGTTTTGCATTATTTTTGCCAAACTTCTGTACAATTTTAACTTTCTTTGGAGGTAACGCTGCAACATTCGGAATTTAAATTAACCCTCAGAATCTATTTTTATTTTTAAATAGTTTTGAGTGCAGATCTGATTCCAAATCAACAATACCCGTCACGACTTCTCGAATTTTTAGTTTTCTTGCGGGATGCTGATCAATGAAAAATTCGTGCAAGTGATCAGGCGTCAATGCACATGAACAACGGTTACTTTTTAATCGCACTTGATATTGTCATATAGAATTAGTTATTTATTGCTTCGAAAAATGCGATGTTTGTTTCAGATGTAGACTTGTCTTTTGTATCTTTGGAATATTTATTACGATTTTCTCGTCATTATGGCAATATTTAATTTGTTCCAAATTTCAACCAATTTATTCGCTACTTGTGGAGTAAAAATGATGTGTATGAAAACATTTTATTTTAATTTTTACACCGATCACTCAGAAAAAAGGAATTATTTGAACATATTGAGGCAATTTCGCAAATTTATTTCATGCAAATCACTTGGCAAACCAAAAGTACTAAAATTCGGATCTGGCATATGCAGTAAATTTTATAATGTAAGGCAGAAAAAAAAATCAATTGATATATCATACTCCAAAATAATTCAAATACAGGGTGGCCCAAAATTAACGAAGGTGTTTGAATTGCTTATAACTTTTTTATTATAATTTTTTTTTCTTTTCTATTAAGTATTTTGTAAAGAAGACTTGGGGAATTTAAAATGGAGTAGTACTCAATTGAACAACGTGCCCAAACTGGCTCTTTTACGAGACATCTTTGGTGAACGAATTATTTCGCGTACAAATGATTTTAATTTTCCGCCGCGTTCACCGGATATAACCGCTCGAGAGTGTTTTCTTTGGGGTCATTTGAAAGGAAAAGTCTACATTAATAAGCCCAGAACCATCCAGCAATTAAAAAGCAATACACGCGATGAAATACACAACATAACAACTGAAGTTTTGCGAAAGGTGATGGAAAATGTGTTGTAAGGAGCACGAATATGCGAAGCAGCAAATGGCCACCACTTGCGAGATATTATTTTTCATAACTAAACTTAAAATATTCCCCATTTATATTCTGTATGAAAAAAATTTTTATAATTATATCTTAAATAAAAAAGTTATAAGCAATTCAAATCCCTTCGTTCATTTTGGGCCACCCTGTACAAATATCAAACCGAAATTAAGAAAAACCAAAATTCAAATCTAACAGCTTGGTTGCTTTTTTATTATGCGTTTTTTAAATAATTTAAGTCACTATGTTAATAGTTGCTGATACAACTTTTTTAATATAGTAATCTAAAGCTCTATTTAAATATAACAATTTTATAAATATCTAAATTCCTTTTAATGAAAACAACGTTCTTCAAATTTTTCGTATACTATTCAAATGATAAGTTTTGTGTTTTCCCATAATCTTATAGTATATTTAAAAAAATCTATATATAAAATACGAAAAAAAAAAATTTATCGCTTAAAACCGGAAGTTTGATTTCTATTTTAGATCCATGGTTTCTTGGGCAAACCTTCTTAGAATTCGTCGTAGATTACGATTTAATCAACCGCTTGTATAATTTTTTTATTACATACAAACTCACCCACTCTTGTGTATATATCAGTAAATATTGAGTGCTGTTGGCTGAAGTGGTTAGCTCGTTGACTTACACAGCAAATAATTATTGTAGCAAGATCGCCGGCGAAGTAAAAATAACTAATACAATGGAAAAGTCGCTGCAACACTGATCTAAAAAACTAACATAATGCGCAATATCAGAGTTGTAAGCAAAAACAATTAAGCTTTCGAGTTTCACCACATTTCTTCTCTCACTTTACCTTTCCCAAATCAGGTAGTCATATTAATTGCCTGAGTGTTACTATTTTCTACGTGCAAAACTGTGTTAGTAAAAAAAGTGTAAGTGTATTACAAATTGAAAGGAATTGAACGGCAAAAATTCAACCTGTGGCCGGCCCCAAGCTAGTAATTTTACCCCATTTCAGAAATTTTGTTGGTCTTGGCGATTTTTTCGTTTTTATCGTCTTTTTTAATCATGCGATTTGTTTTTTTTATACTGCTCAGTTTTGAAAATTTTTTAGTTCGGGCGATTTTCTTAGTTTTTTATGTGTTAGATTTTTGCAGTTTTATGCGTTTTTGTCATCTCAGAAATCAAATTGCGGTCATAACTGGCCACTGGCCTATTGGGAAGCACGCGCAAGGGCTGGGGCTCACTTACAATGGTCTATGGAGAAGTTGCGGCGACGAGGAGGAGGAAGAGTCTACGGATCATCTTCCCTGTCATCGTCCGGCACTTGGAGATCAAAGACTCAGACTGTTTGGTCAAAGAATCCTTGGTGATAAAACTTGTTTCTTTGATATTGATTTAAACAAGATTCAATCTGTTATTTAATCAACCGGGTGGCTGTGTGATAATATCAACAGCCAAATCACATAGGACTCTTGGGAAAAGGGACAACATGGTACAACAACGGCAACTAATCAATGGTCCCACGTGAGCTGTGCTTGATCATGGCTGCCAATGGAATCTAACCTAACTTAACCTGCGTTATTTCCCGTTTTGCGCACCTGTTCTTCGATTTGGCGATTTTTTTAATTTTTTATATCAAAAATAAAATTAAATAGAAAATATAATGTTTTATTTGTAGTATTTGTTGTTGTACATGTACTATCAAAATAATAAGCCTCTACCTATTTTGGTTCAAAAGATGCAGTTCTCTGTTTATTTTTGGCAATTGTCGTTTTACGGTTAGCGAAAACAATAGGATTTCGTTTTTACACCTCTAATAACAAGTTCTGTAACATTTTGAAGTCTGTTATTTGTGCAATCAGATGCTATTCGTTAAAGTGGAGATTTTGAGATGTTGATTCTTTATTGATGTAGTTGACTGAAAATTGTTTGCTGATTGAACGGCCGGATGAATAAATCCAATTTAACCGTAAGATCATTCAATGTAAACAATCATAATCACTATATGGATGTATCAGAAGCTAAAAGGCATAACTCCACTTTTAAAAAATTTCTCAATGTTGTTATATTACTATCTTAATAGCTGTGAATTCTTTAAAAAAAATTCTTTGTTTTTCCATTATTTAAATATTTTCCATTAAAAAATATGAAAAATTGGTAAAGGTCTTGAATCTTATTTGAATTTTTTCGGAAGCTATTCCAATTAACTCCACTTTAATTAAACGCATTGGTTTACTCTAGCGAAACTTTACATGTTTGTTTAAATTTTTGAAAATTAAACAATACACCTGTTTTGCTGGAATCACTTCCCTAATCGTTTTTTCTTTGAAATACTATTAATATATGGTAACAATAAAAATACTCGTAACAGAAACATTACAAATGTAATTCAAAATTTAAAATTGTACACTACAGCAGCATGAAATAAGAAACCAAAATAAGATTGGGCGCATTCATAAGACGTAGCTGTTGAGATCAACTGTTTTGAAGCTTTTGTCAACTGTTGAGCCCAAAAGTGACGTTTTAGAAAAGGCTTGATGAATAATTGGATAAGGAACAACTGATTAATGTACACAATTAAAAAGAAACAAAAGTGCTGGAATAATTTAAATTTGCTAAATTAATTAGTTTGGCTTATACTAAATAAAATGGACAAAACAGAATTTGCCATGGAGTTTTCCTTGGCAGGAATTTTTCATTTTTATTTTAAAATCTGCACCACAAATTAAATATCCACAACATGAAAATGCACAGCAAAATACCCCGATAAAATGATAAACTTTCAACGCTAAGCCGCCACTGTCTTAAAAAAATCTTTAAACCTTATATTAAATTAAATATATATTTCAAATAAATATAGCACAATAAACCGACGTATATATAACGAAATTAGTATTTTAATTTTATTTCTTTATTTTCGTTACTTTATCGCATTTGCACAGCAAAATTTAGCAAATTAATTTGCAGTTGACACCAGTATTGCCCTATTTTTGTTTTAAAATCTTCGAGTCGAACAAAAAAAATATTTTTTTTTGCATTAAAAATCTTTTTTAAGGTGATTTTATTCAAATCAAATCGAGTTCAAATTTATTTTAACTAAACTAAGGCAATAAAACTTTTTTGAGGGCATAAAATTAAATAGCATAAAATATTTATTACATATACATATAAAAGTTCAAGCTTTTCGAATCAAATTTAGGTATTTTAAAACAAATTCAGAATTGTATAAATTAATCACATTAAAGATCAAAATCAGGCTTTTTAAAATAAATTTTATCTAGAACCTGCTGATTTTAGTTTTTAAAATGCCGAACTTGGTTTGAAAAATGCTGGGTTTTATTTGTAAAATAAGGAATTTGTTTTGGAAAATTCAAAGCTTCTTTTTAAAAAAGAAAAGGCCAAATTTGAAGTTAAGAGCCTATAATTTGAGTAAAGACGTACTTACATTAAATTCATGCATTTTCTATGTTTACATTGTACATTTCTTTATTAAACTTGCTATTCATTTCATTTGTTTGTTCAAAATTTATACAATTTCGGTCATATTTTTTAAAAAGTCATTGTTGGTGTATCTAATTTAATTCTTAGTTTGTTCTTATTGGTATTGATTTGAGAAAAAATTCGAAGTTAGCTGGTACTAATAAAACTGTGTAAATAAATTATACTCTTTAAAGTTAAAGTGGAGCACTTATCGCCATTCGCCATCAATATATTGAATACTAGAATACGCCTAGTGGTCGAAATTCGACCGCCAGCTTAAACGTATAGCTATTTTTGTTGCATTCAGTCAAAGGGAAAAAGCTACCTTATTACTTATTTTATTAATTTAATACCGAACCGATTTAAATAATGTATAGTCAGGTCACTAAAGTTCAATAGGGATTACCATTTGGTAAAAGAATGAAGAAAATAGGTTGGCAAACAAAGGAGAAAAAGGGATCTAAAAATTTGTCTTTGCCTATATAGATATAGATTATTCAAATCAATAATTGGGAAATACTTTTATTCAGGGTTGTCACAGTTCCAATGTTGACGGAAGTGGATTTTAAAAGACGAAAAAAATACTTTTGTGTGATGAATTTCAATGTTATCGGTTTTATATTAAAACCCGAATTATTTTCTGTTTCAAAAATTCGCTGTCAAAATCAAACTTTTTTAATAAACTATTACATAACTCAACATAAAACTTTAGGCAATTATTTCGAAATGACATTTCATCTTCATCTGATAATTTATGAGAAGAGCTAAGTGCTATAGTAATTTGGGCAACGAATTTCATTATAAAGTAAATGAATTTATATATAAAAATAAAACATCGTTGCAATTTCATGGATGGAGGCAAATAGTGTTGCAGCGGTTAACTTCTTATTACACTTTTAATGAAGTAATGAAGAAAATATGTAGTTTTGGTAACAGAAATCTCAAATAATAGACTAAAAGTGCAAAATATCATATAATAAAAAATCTTTTTTTAAAACTAAAAATTTTTTTAATCTCTTTGGCACCTCAAAAATCTTCAAAAATAAGATAAATCTTCACATATGGTATCACTGATATGTATCACGAAATTTCTCCCAGTGCACTCACAATATATACACATTTTTAAGCTTGCTCTCTTTAAGAAGACCACTGATTTAAATGATGTAGAAATCTTACCACCGCGGTGCACCGTGAAGAACAGTGTTATTGAGGCTTTCATAGCTGCTATGTATTGTAGCCATAGCTTTCTGTAAACGCATTTATTTGTACCCCATATATTTTAATAATCCTACACTTTTGGATATCGATATGTGTTATGTATTGAAAATTGTATACCTTTGTCGTTCTCTGGTACTGATATACAAACTCAAGTTAATATTGTTGAAAATAAATTATATTTATAAAACAAAATAATAAAAAGTTTGTTAATTATTCAAATTTTTCGTGTACAACACGTTTTAATATTTTTTATAAATTGTATTTTAGACTCGATTTATTTTTTTTCTTTTGCGTAATAGTAAAAGTTTTTATTTGTAAAATTTGTTTCATATATAAATATTGTAAGCATTTTTTGATTTATTTAGCTCCCTAATGCTTTTCGCGTTAAAGAAAGATTTGGTTTCTAAGCAAGGCCAAAACAACACAAACAATACGATGGGAATATTTTTAAAATGAAAAATATATTTTTAAATATTTACAATTTATCTACATGGCTTCCTGCAACATATTACAATAAATTTTATTTACCGTAATATTTGTGATGCATACACAGTAAATTTTTAAAATTTTTCCGCATAAAGTATAAAATAAGAAAAATAAACATCAATATGCTGAAAGCTGTTGCGAAATCCTATAAGTAGGGGAGGATAATTTTTGCACTCGTACATACATATTTAACAATTTAACTCATTACGATTTCCTGTCCATGCCTGTACGTAATCATAGTAATTAAATTTCATTTGTGTAAAAATATAAACAAAAATTACGTAAACTGTAACCGGCCATGTTAAATATAATTTTATTTATTATCAAACACCATCAATAAGCAAATTTCCATACAGTTGTATATAAAAACGATTATTATAAGAAAATAGTATATTCTGTTTAATTAATTATATATATTAATTTCCTTTTTATTTTTTATTATTGCTTTTGGCTCTCGCCTTTAAAGCTTTTTTCAATTCATTTTAAAATTGGTAGTATGTATATCTAATTAATAACTAAAAAAAATGCGTCTATCAATCTTACACCAATAACTTGCCGTCTCCAGTAAGACCCAACTTCTTTTTCAATGATTAGGGCATTTCTGGTGGTGGTCTAGGCATACGCAAGTATACTTTGACTGCATCGTAGATAAACTGCAGTTAAGTTACCAATCATTACAATTCTGGGAACTAAACCTCCCCAGAGGCTGGCCCAACCCAATTTTTTAGCTACGTCAAAGGCTGAAGCAACCTTAGCTTGATTCAGTTTAGATACAACTGTATCGGCTGGATGGGAAACAATAGCACAGAAAAGACCAGCTATATAACCAGCAGTAAAGGTAACCAGTACCTTCAGTACATTCTTGACGTGGCTTGGGTACAACGTACATGTACATATAACAACTCCAAAGTTCTTTCAAAGCAAGCAAACTTCATCATTGTATAGGAATTTTACGCATCCATGAGGGCACCAAACCTTTGTAAAAAGCACCCATGCCTTCTTGTGCCGACATCTTTGGCAAAGTTTCTCTTAAGGTATTATCAAATCCGGGTGTAGTTTGAATTTTGACCTTATCTGCTTCCATAGGAGCCAGTGCAATATCAGTAAAGAACGTGGCTGAAGCAGAGGCAGCCAAGTATAAACCAGTTCTGTATAGATCGGAATTTTCTTCGCCGATAGCATTAGAATGCATAACTTTGAATACTTCATAAAGACCGAATTTACATAAGCCTTGCATCGAATAGAAAATAAAAGTGGGTGCCCAGCCCTTTGATAGAACACGGAAACCATTCACAACACACTTGTATTTGGCAGGGTCGACTTGGAGAAGACATTTTACTAAATCCAGTGGCACGGCCATCATATGGGTACTATCGCAAGGAATAATACCACCCAAACCTCATAAAGGGAAATACATATTTGAGCCGAATTTACAGGAATTTTTTTATACTTTTTATCAAAGATGATGATATAACTATTTCTAATATACTCACTATTTCAAAAAATCATTATATTGCAAATTTTCAATAAAAAGGGCAAAAAATGTTGAACTTTTTTTAGAAAAGAAAACGCCATTAGTTGACGATTTTCCACAGCTGGTTCAGAGCTAAGGCTTGTAAAGGGCTTGTTGAATGGAGAATTCTGAGCTGCCTCTATTAACGATGAGAAAAACACCTTGTTTGTTATTGTTGGTTCCGTAAGTCTTCATTAAGGTCATACATATATACGAAATACTATTTTCAGCTTCAAATATCTGCTCGAATTTGTCAAACAGGTGTTCTTACCGTTAAAGCATATAGTTTTGGCCATTGGTATATTTCCAGCAAAATAATTGGTAATCAAATTTCTAAGATATGTATGATGACAAAGGACTTTTTTCTACACTTTTGCTATTTTCCAACTAGCAATTCAAACATTAATTGAAATAGAAACTGCATTTTACCAAATTGCTTTCGTTTACACAAAATATAGCAAATGAGAACACAAGTTGAGAGCGTAAAACGACTGTTCATGGCTGAGTATTTACAACGTTTTTCTGCAGAAATTTCATCTAGTAAAATTTAGTAAAAACAAAAAAACATATGATTCAAAATATAACAAATTAAAGTAAAAAAGAACTAAAAATTATTTAAAAAAAAATTAAAATAATAAAAAATCAAAAATGAACAATTACTTTTAAACTATTCATTCAAGCGAACATTTTATATTCAATTTTCTTTTTTTGGGCTCCACAACAACTTTACAACTTTCTTTTCGTGGTGTTATTTTAATTCTTTGGAGTTGTGAAAGTGCTAAGCATATGCATGGTTTGATATCAGATAAAACCATTGTGGTTGTTTCGATAATAAAAAAACCCAAGAACAATTGCAAATTATTATATGATTTTAGTTAATAAAGAAAAAATTACAAAGTTTTCAATTTAGTACTGTGTAGATAAAAAAGTACTAATTAAAATATTTCTTTGTACCGAAGAAAATTTTAATTTTCCAACACTGATTTCTACACAAAACTTTTGACAGCTTCACAATGTTCCGACCATTAAAAAACTCACGCTGCAAAAAATCATCTGAATTATTGAACAGACCTGTATTATTATTATTAGATCATGTGACAAGCCTAAAAATTCGTTTTATTTTCAAAACCAGGATCACATTCATATGTATGTATATATATTTTGAATTTTATTTTAATATTCATATAAAACAAATCTATAAAAATTTCCTTTTACATTAAAAATTTAAAAATTACACCATTTCATTTTCGTTATATATGACATTCTCCTAATACATTATTTTTTAAAAAAAAGTATTTATGTGTTTATCTTTTACGTATGTATCTGATAATAACAAATAGCAAACAATAATATTTCTTGAGTGTAATAAAAAATGCAAAAACTCGTGCGGAACACAACCTTAAGTTGGTAAAAATGGCATAACAACTAATAAAATAAAAAGAAAAGTTCCTTCAGTTCTCTTGAGCAAACTTTTTCCACTTTCTTTTTATTTTACACATTTCTGGATTATTATACTGTGAAGTAAACAAAGTAAAAAAGCAAACAAACCATAAAAACAAAAACCAAGTCATAAAAAAAGAACCAAGTCAAAAGTTAAGTAAGCAAGTTAAAATATGTACATTAGGGTGGGTCAAACAATATTTTTGTCTGCATTAGATCCCTGTGAAAAATTATTAATTTATTTTTAGTTTAAAAGACCGCGCTTTGATTTTCAATTTTCTTAAATTTTTTATATAACGACGATATCCCTTTTTTACATAACAACATAGTATTGTATTGCAGAAAAGAATATTACTGTATCGTAACGACCTTTAAGTTCTGGAGAAACTACCCACAGTCGAGTACCAACTGCCAGAATTGAAGACTAGCTTCCGGGAATACAATTTGAGGGCTTAAGTACATTCAAAAATATTTGTATGAAATATCTGTAATAATTGAACACTGCCACGAAAGCAAATACAATTTTACGTTTATATATTCCTACATCAAATACGGCATATCAGCTACAAGTATTAACGGAGTATTGTGTAAACGCTTATGCTTCAGTTTGGTTTGAAATAAAAAAAAATCCAACTTGCAAACATGGATCTAACAATTTTTGGAAAGTGGTAACAAGCTCACGATACCTTCGTGCAGAGTTAAAGCTATTGATAGATCGCGCAGTTCAACGCAACTCCTATTTTGCTCACCCAAAAAAATGCTTCTGTCGATGTTGTTGGATGAAAATAAAACAGTGAGAGAACCGGCAGCCAGACCCTCATACTGGAAAGCAACCTCGCGTGTTTGAGGCCCTGACTTTAAATTTTGACGCAAAAAGCTGCTACTTTAAAGTTATAAATTAAAATAAAAAGTTTTTCGATCTACTAATTCTTCGGAACATCACAACTGAAGAAATAAATGCGGTAGTTGATTGTCAAGAAAGTGACAATATAATTTTCGCCCGGCTACCATGTCATACTCAGGCGGTGGAATGAACTGTGATAATAGTGTCAGAAGCATTAATGACTCTATCCGATAAAAAAATCAAGTGAAGGTTTAATACAGACGAAACTTGAATCAAGACGAGAGATGACCAGATTTGACAGTAAACAAGATTTTGTGACCAACAAATAACTACTCGTAAAATAATTTCGTGATTTTGTTTTATGTTGTATAACAATCAATGTTTTAATGCTTTTTTTCTTTTGACTTTCATTAAAAATGTTTTTTGCTTTAATTAATAAAAATTTATAGTAAATAATATATTAAAATTTTAAAAATATTTTTTTTTTCAAAAATACTTAATTTTTAGGAGCTCCGGCGCGAGCTCAAGATTTGACTTTTTTATAACAATTTTGATTTGTTTTAACGTAAGACAAAAATATATTGCTATTAGAATATGATTTGAGAACTTTTATTTTTTCTCATAGTACATCAATGACCCACCCTAATGTACATGCAACATTGAATGAATAAAATAAATATACATATATAAAATATGTGAGACAGAATGGAAAATATATGTATGTATGCCTGCAGATTAGAAATTAAACGATATTAAAAAAAGGTAAATCTTAACCTGGAACATGTGTCAACATTATCTATCAATCTTTTAGTTTCGAGATTTTAGCGTTGCTAGTCCGTGGTACTATCCCTTTAATTACAGGATTATAGATCTTGAATTAAAAGTTTTGTCCACGAGACGGATTATGATTTTAAGGACTTTCATTTCTTTCACAACTTTTTGCTTGATTTAAGCATTTTTATGTTTATTTTTTAATATTCCAGAAAAATTTATATTTAATTAAAATTGGAATTTATTTAATCCAAATTAATACCATTTTGTTCAGGAGTTATGTTTGTAATCCTGATGTAATTATAAATTTATATATATATATTCTATACCGTTGAATGGATAATTACGTCTACTATTTTACTATTTAAGCTTATAATATAATAATGATTATGATATATTTAAAGCAATTAAAAACTGAGAAAAAATAGGGGCAAAAAAAATGCGAAAATTTTTTTTGTTAAAATGGGACTTTTTATATCTTTGGTCTTATCAGTACTGTGGCTACAATTTTTATACATTTCAAAGAATAAAGTGTTCATAATTTAAATCAAAATCAAAACATTTTTTCATTCGCAAGCTCAGTCGTATGGCTTATCGCTTAAAAAAAGACGATATTTGTTTATGGGCTTGTAAACAGGCAAATTTGTTGTATCGTCATTTTGTCATATTTTAAATGACATTGAATTGTCATTTAAAATGTGAGTCTATGAAATTAGTGAGTTTTTAATCATTATTCAACTTATGTACTTATACGTATAATATTTGCAATAAGATATATTAATATAAATAAAAAATTAAAATAACTGATGTCGCCGGAGGAAATATCACTAGCTATTACCAAATATAAAATCGAGATAAATTCACGACAGCAGGCTACGCGGCTTCATGGCTGCAAATGTAGCTGGCTTTTTAAAAAATTTGCAACTTTTTTGCGAAATTTTGCGTTTTTTGCTATGGGGGTTACTTTTTCTATTTATTATTGTTTCATCGACTTTTAAATGCTATTAAACATTTTCTTCTTCCCAATGATTGGAAGTTATTGCGAATTTTCGCCATTTTTGTAGTTTTTTGCGAGTTTTCCACAGGTCATTTTAGAAGATTTTACGACTTCTTCTAAATTTTGCAACTTTTGGCGGACTATCGCATTTTTTGCAATGTTGGTGACTTTTAACAAATTTTTCAGCATAAATATGCTGATTAAACATATCGTCTAGGCTTAGCTTTACAAATAGAATTTTTCCATACCTGTCCTCAATACAACCATTTATAAAACATATAAAATTCAAACGTATAATTATAACACACTTTTGTACGAAAATTACCAATAAAAAATATACAACACTGTATAATTAGACGATTACACAACATATACAATATGAATTGAACAATTGTAAAATAAATATTCAGAACATTTCCATTCTTAATAAGACAAAATTTCGTAAAAAATTTGTACATTTTTTTAAAACTCCTCTGTGACCTACATTTATGCGTAGAATATCTAGACTTTTGTACCAGTTATTTGAAAAAGAGTTGTCTATGATGAAAATACAAAAAAAAAATAAAACAAAACCCCTGAAGAAGTTTGTAAAAAACAAACGAAACGTTGGGTAAAACTGGAATAAAAATCGTGTAATTTTTATTTTACATTTGGAAACAAATTATTGACCACCAAAAGACCGTAGAGATATTACCCCTATTACAATAATAAAATTAGCATACTCGTCAAAAATTAAATTTAATTAAAACTTGCAATTTTTATGCACTTAAAAATTTATTTTTTTGTACAAAAAAACTATAATACTTGACCAATGCTGGATGTAGGGTGCACTTATAAAATATCATCAAAATTACTGCTACATAAGTTATAACCTTACCTTTTAGAAACAATTAATTTTTTTTAATATTTAATTAATACTAAGAAAATAAACTATATTTTTGGGTAAAAAGTTAAATTTTTTTTTAATATTTTTTTAAAATTTCAGATTGAAGAACTTGTCACTGGTAAAGTTTTTAATATAGCAAAAAATTATGTTTTGTTGTCTGGAATGGGCTTTCCAAAATTATTTTTGGAGAAAGTTTATGTTAAATATGAAATATATGATCTAAGAACTAAAAAAATAAGGGCAAACAAAATTAAAAATTTTTGTAAATGAAATTACTTTAAAACTATTAGAGCTACAAGTATAACGACGATATATGCGTTTCTTTAATTTTTGTCTTTTCATAATAATTATTCTAGATAAAAAACCATTTAATTCGATTATGATTTACAAAAGTTACAACTCCTTACAAAAGCGTGCTTGCAAATACAATATTTGAAAATTTTATAACTCCTTCTATGCATAATAATTCGATTTATGCAAATCGGCTCAGTAGCTTATAAGTTACGGAGTTATTACCACTTTCTTTATTTCTCGATACTGTGCATCGTTTTTAAATAGAACTGCAAGTTTAAAAGATACAGATTTATTTCCATCATTCTTGCAGTAGAAAAACCACTGTGCGGTGTAGAGCAAGTTTTGTTTCGTATCACAGAAACAAACATATTTTGTTGCATTTTGTTTTATTATTTCGTGATTGTGAATAAATTTTGATATCCAGCACAAATCAAATAAATTATACAAAATATAAAGGCTTATAAAATTATTAATTAAACTGATTTTTGTTAATATCCAGGACTTTTCTAAGCATTTTATTTTGCCATTTGTAATTTTTGTACTATTTTTTTTAAACAACCCTGACAACACCGTTCTACATAATAATTTTATATAGACTGCTTTTCTTATTTTATAAATAATATAAACATTTTCGTATAATAAACTTACAACAACTGAAATCTGTTTCCAAACAGTTCAGACATTCATTAAATTTGTTAGTTTCACTTTTTGAGTTTGTGCCAATCTTTGTCAATTATGTTAAAGTTTTTCGTTTTACAACTTGAAGTTTCATTTCCGTCACAGACGCTCTTGTTCAACATCAATTAAATTAGTGTCTTATTTCCGCCAGTTTTCAAGCTGTCGATTACAGTAAAAAAATACTTTTCTTAAGTTTTCTTTTTACTCTGGTTTTTACTTGAGCTTGAAAATTTTTATTTTTAATTTTATTAAAGAAATTACTGAAAGCTAAATTCGGTGAAGAATTTATTGTATGTTTAAAAAGCAAAAGCAGCGGTTTAAAATTCAAAATGCTTTAAAATTTGAGAAGTCATTTATTTGTGGTGAAAGTTGTGTTTGGTTGAGTTTTTAACAAGTAAAAAGTTGAAAATGAAAGAGCATGCAGTTGTTGGCAAAAAAAAAACTTTCAGCAACATTTAGATCGAAGTCCTTTTGGAAAGCCTTCATTTGAAACCCTTCTAGTAGGTTTTCAGTACAAAATTTTTATTCTTTCATGCTCTCCACTGTAATAAGAGCATGAAATTGTACTTGGTACGAGTATCCTTTTATTTGTTAAATAAGGTCTCTACATTACAGCCCAAAAAAGTTTTACGCGTCAAATTTGTATTAGTCACGTATTTACTTGCAGTCGTATTCTCAATACCGATATTTTTTTCGCCAAATTCATACGAATATTTAGTGAAAATTGTTGCTAAACTTTTAGTAGTTTTCATTAAAACCCTCTATTTTTAAGTTCCAAAAACTATGATTGTGGCTATTAGGGTCGACGTGTTTCTCGAAATAAAATTTTATATCGAAAACAAAATTAAAATTTTAAAAAGGGGTTTTTGTTTTCCAACCATAATGAGAATTTTTCTAATTTTTAAAAATAATAAATTTTGTTTGAATAATAAAATTGAAATTTTGAATATTTTTTCATTTGTATTCTGTTTCTCATGTAAAGTTTTACTTACCGGCAGTAGCGTGCAATATTCATTTAGGAAATATAAAAATAAATTCAATCCTTAGTACAGAAGTGTTGAAATTTAAACATAAAAGCTTCTTAATGGTTTCTTTAATCCAAAGTGATTATTATTTTTGGCTAAAGTTCGTAACATTTTTAGTCAGAAAGAATTGGACATGAGATAACAAAGCAACAAGGGAAAATTTTAACACCAATTAATTTCAACTTACACGGCAGAACAGTGTTCATGTGTGTCCCATCATCAGTGTTCATGTGTGTTTCCATGTATCCGCCACTGTTTAGGTGGCTCGGTTGAATGTGATTTCAAATTTGTATTTATACAAATAATGTCTAGAAAAAGGATACAAGAGTTATTTGTATTATTATTTGTTTTTACAGTAAACACTGTTTTACCACTATCAACATTCAAATTTTACCATCACTAATTAACGTGAAATTAACCCATTGTTACATGTTGGTTGTATCTCATGTACCATTTTTCTTTCTAATTTTTGTTTTTACTTAGGACAAACTTTTTTGGTTTGATTAATACTTAAGTGTTATTGCTTTTTTGTTTTTTTGTCAACTAGCTGAGTTTTTTTGATTTATTTGATCAATTTTAACTAGTTATGTGACAGTAAACATTGCAAGGCTCATGCCAGTAGCTAATTTATATTTAATGTGATTATTTTCGAACAATTTTGTTGTTATTATTTTCTTTGCAAAGAGATATTTTTGTTGCAGTTTTATAGAGAAGTATTTCGCTAAATGATATATGTATATGACTTGTTTTTGTAAAAATAATATTTTGTTTTTTCAATGAAATTTTTTTTAAATGAAATATAACAAAATATAATTTTATGCTTAATAAAAAATCATTATCTGGATAAAGCAGTATATCCAGCGGCCGACTCAATCGATCGCATTCTAGAAATTAATATTAAACATTTACATAAATACATACGATAAAATACAAAAACAAAAAAAGACCTTCTATATATAAACAACTCAAAACTCTGTCTCATTTCTATGCAAAAGCAAATTGACAAACACACATGCACACTTTGTTTATTTTTCAAGTTGAAGCTAAAACATCCATTGTAATTAGTGTGCATGTGTTAGTAGCAACTTTAAACTCTTAAAGCTGCCTAAATATCAATCGGACTTAAATAAAATTAAGTTTGTGCACATCTATGTAAAAGCTTGTTTATAAATATATAATTTTTTTCCAAATCGGTTCAGTATGACGGCCCTAAAAGGAATCTAGAAAAACGTGTTTGCATATTAATAATATAGATGAATCAAATCAAAATTGCCTTATAAAACGCAGCACATGCAGTTTTCATTGGTGAAAAAAAGTGCAAACTCCGGAAAATGTGTTTGAGTAGAAAAAATCACTGATCGCTAAGCAATGGTGCATTGTAATTAAAGCAAGAAGTCGATTTTGATTTTTTTGCAACTTAATGCTTTTTGGAAATTATATAACAAATTTTTGTTTTTACAGAAACATTTAGTACAGACACCCTTTTTATCGAATACCATTCAGCTCTTTGGTTCACTTGTTGCGTCCTACATGTTCAATTCAAATAAGACTATTTGGAGTTTACTTCATCTATGATTTTACTTATGATTGGTATCCTAATTTTTTCTGGGTTGTAATTAATCTTTTTTTGGTAATGTTTTTGGTACTATTATTAATGAAAAATTAATTTTTATACACAAATAAACTGTAAATTTAATTATGTCAGTAGTCTCTTTAGGATTTCTTAATGGTCATGCAAGAATATTTCCAACTGCCTCTTTTTACTTTTATTTATGTTTATTTGAGACTTTGAGTGTCAGAACGTTTCAAGCAGATTTCCAAATCAATAGAAAATAATTAATTAATTAAATAATTCTTTGCAACATTTTGTTTCGCAAATACAAAAAAGCATAAGCGGCATTCAGTGTTTAGTCCGTTTAGCATTGCAACTCTCCTTGCAAGTGCAACTATTTTGCCATTGATGGTGAGCGCTATTTGTAAACAACATTGCAAAATTTACTTCGACAGAGTCTTCAATTTTTTTAACTTTGGCATCTGCACACACAGAATTTACTCTGAAAAAAATTGTGTGTTCGTTTGTTGGATGAACATGCAAATTAAACACACACACGCCCAAATACAAGTATGTGTAAATGACGAACGAAGAAGAAATCAACTTTGCGAGTACAGCAAAGTGTGTACTCACCACCTTTCTCCTTTCCCTAATCACCTTTAAATATAAGACTTTGCCAACTAAGCATTGGAAAAGCATTCATAGCTTCACAATTTTCGACCATTAAAAAACACAACGCTGCTAAAAATCAGCTGGATTATTGAACAGACCTGTATTATTGGATCATGTTCGCCATCAATAAATAACATTTTTTTTAATTCACTGTCTTCCAAATACAGTAGTTTTCCGACTTAACGAACCTAATTGTTGTCAGGCCTTGTTCTTTAAAGTGATTCGTTGGTTATATCCAGTACTGAATTAAAAAATAATTATTCATAACTATTAACAGTGCATTTTTTATTATTTTATTAAAATTATATTAATTTCAAATAAATATTTCTTTAAAAATATCTATAAAACACCCTATACACGTTTCATTAGAATTGGCAACAAAGTCGGTTATTTTCCAAATCAAGGCGTGTATGGCACTGTCGTCAATTGATTAGTTTGGCAGTTGTCAAGTTGGTTGAAGAAAAATCAAAAGATTTAGACTTTTTCAAGTTGGGTAGTAAGTCTTTCAATTCGATTGTGCTGTGTGTGTTGGAGTCTCTAGAACAGATATCAAAATTGAATTTTAATTAAAAAAATTTTAAAATTACAATGAAATTTTCCAATTGCTAGAAGAAAATCCAGCACTTTGGAAAATCTGCAATAACCATTATTGCAATTATTTTTCTTTTTTCAGTCATTGCAATAGAAGTATTTAATTTTTAAATTTGTAATTGTAAAAAACATATAAATTTGACAATTGAATGAAAATCTTTGAATTCAGTTTATGAAGTAAGTGGTCAAGAACCCATTCAATTGAAAGACTAAATTGACAATTGCATTGAAGCGTGTATGAGGTACTTAAGAAAAGAAAAAAAAATCATAAAAACACCGAAATACTGAAATAATGTGTTTCAAAAATTCGATAAACACCGTCTGCTTATTGGAATGTATATCTTTTTTTATTGTATCAAAAATTAAAAAAAAAATTAATAAATGGTTGGTCAGGATTTGAAACCATACCCTACCCGGTGGTGGCACGGTTTCGAATCCTAAACACAACAAAATGCTATTTTTTTGAATTTTCGATACATTTTAGTTGTTTTTATTACTTTTACTTTTTATTTGAAAAACTTTGTTCCACAATTTATTTAAAAAACCAGGCACAGTTTCATTTATAATAATTTTTTTAATTTTTGCGTTTTTTCCAATTTTATGAACGATAAAAGGTTTATTTTTCAAATATATCCAATATGTTATCAGATAGGATTTTGAACAGTGATCAAATAATTATATAATGAAATCAGTAAGTTGACGTTTTTATTTGATATAATAATAACACCAACAATAAAAATATCTTGACGGTGTAAGAAAAAATATTAAATTATAAAATATAACAACATATTTTAATTCATTATTTTAATGTAATTTTTCTTTGAAACTCGTATGATGTACGTATGTATGTAAACTAGTGGTATTTTAAAATTTTGTTAACTTTTCCATTTACTGATCTGTATTGCGGTTGGACCAGACGATAAAGGTTTTGGTTCAATATAACCTGTATATCTCTGATATAGAAACACAATCGAATTTCAACCACAGTTGATTTAAAAAAAAACGAATTCGGTAATTCATAGTCAGCCCGCTAAGAAAACAGATGGATTTAATTAAAAACATTTTTTTATTTAAATGTTCTTCTGCGTTTACTGTGTAAGACAGAGAACTAAATATGAAAAATTACGATAAAATCGCAAACAGAAAGCTTTTTGCTCTAAAATCCAACCCATAATCGGCTTATTTGCGTAATATTTTACCAAGTATCCGCGCCCAATTCCGTAGTGCGTGCTATCGACAATGCGATAATCCGCAAAACTATGATTTTTTAGGTGTTTTTAATGAATGTAAGACCAGTTTATTTTATATGAATATGAAGAAATTAATTTTTTATCTCCTAAGATCTTAACTTATCATTTTGTATATGTTGAATTGGGGAAAATACGAAAATATGCAAAAAAAAAAAAAATAAAATACAAATATGTATGCAATACAAATATTTTTAGACGCGATACAGCTCGCGAACTATTATCTCTACGCTTTACAAATGTTTTGGAAATTTTCCCCAAACATTCCGATCTAAAAATCCAAATTCCATAGGAACTGTTTGTTTGAAAAAATTTGATGAATACAAAAAAAAATAAAAAATAGTTTTTAATAGAAATTAAATTTTCACAATGGAAATGATATTTTGTAAGTTTTTTACTCTATAATTTTGCTGTTTGTTAATCAATATTGAATCATACAATTTTCCTGATGTTCGCATATTTTTAAGAATTTTGGCATTTTAGAGATTTTTTCAAGACTTTTGGCTGCCGATTGCCAATCATATGATTTTTTAAAAATAAATTTTGGGAATAATTTCCAATACTGCAGTTGCAATTTTTAGAATATGCGATATTTTCGCGGGGTTTTCAATTTTGTAGTTTCTTTGCTAATTATATTTTGGAGCTTGATATAAAATTAAATTCTTACATCAAACTTGTTTTTATTTTATAGAAAAGGCAATTAATTTAAGTGCTTTTGAAGATTAAGTCGCGGATGTTACAGAATGAAAGAAACATTTCTTATGGGAGTTTATATTGAAAGCAACAGTAAAGTACAAAGTTGTGAATATAAAATCCAAAAATTAGAAAAACGCAAAGTAAATATGTATACTGAAAGTTTTAATAATAAAATATTTCGGAACAGGTATCAATTTCTAGCCGTGAAGAGATCTTTCTGCTTTGTTATGTGTAAGTAAGTATCCAAACAAGATTTTAATTGTCAAGAGATTTTTTATCACAATGTAAAATTAAAATAATAATACTGGGTTCTGAAATATTGTAAGTACGCTCTGCACATGAATATAGAAAATAATTAAAATTACACAAGTATAAAACAGGATAGAAGCATCAATTTTGCCTTTCTTCTGAAATCGCAAATAGTCATATAAAATGAAATATTAATACATTTTTAAAATAAATTTAAAATTCAATTTCATTGATTTTGTATATCTACTCGTATATAGTGTCTTGACGATCCATTACATTTCTTTAATATAAATAATATAAAAAATAATTATGGTTATTTATATACGAAAAGAAAATGTAAGCGATAAAAAATACTGTAATATCCATGCATAATATTATACTAATAAACGTACAAAAATAAGTTTAAAGAAACAAACAAAAACAAACATGTGCCCATGAACGCATTTCAATATGTATGCATGTGATATCTGTGTGACAAAAAGGGCCAATTTACCAATTTCCATCAAGAATTTGAAATTTTAGTATTTTATAATAAATAAGATATATTATGTTCTTAAACGCGTAAACTACTATGAAAAATACAACTGCTCTGTGGTGTACAAGAAGCGGTTGTGGCTACCATCCAGTAGGTTTTTGGATTGAATCCCAACGCAACTTTTTCAAAAAATTTCTTAAAGTAAAATTATTTCGAATGCTATTTTTTTGCTCATATTTTAGTCGTTAATGGACCGACTTCAGTTATTTTCAGTCTAAACCTTCGTAGAACTCCATACAAGAGATCTGCTTCATCAAATTGACCGTAGGCCAGAATAGGAAATATAACAAAAAAAAAGTCTTTTGGCTATATCTCATTAATTATTAAACCGAGTTTTGTTATTTTCAAAAAGAAGAATTTTATGAAAAATTCCAAGAGAATAGTATAAAATGTATTTCTCTATGTTTTGTTGAGGCCTTCATTCTTAATACATCAAAATGTAGCAGACGGACAGACGCGCATCGCTCATTCGACTTCTATATCTATAAGGATCCAGAATATATATACTTTATGGGGTCTTAAATGAATAATGAAGAAATTACATACGGAATGACAAACCTATATATCCCCTTTCCAAATTTTTTGGTGAAGGGTATAGTAAAATTTTTATTCGTAATATAAGGAACTTACTTACTCGTAGTAGAAATAAAAATTTGGGGTTTCGTTAAATGCGATGTTTATTAAATCGAAATTTCGTTAAATCGGAGTACTACTGTAATTTAAAATCAAAGACATTTCATTTGTTGTCCACTTTTTATTTGATTTTTCTTTTTTTGTTTGTTTTAAATTTATTTAGTAAAGAAATATTGTTCTTTACAAATGACAACTTTAAAAGTAAGTGATGACAACACAATGCACATAGCAAAAATAAAGCTATACCGCTTTTAGTGTTGCTAAATTGCAATAACATGGCGAATGCAAATTCTAATATTTTATTTTTGGATTGCAAAGAAAAGCTATGATATTCTGCAGTTGCACTTATGCAAGACCATTGGCATCAAATACTGGATACCGCTATAGTATTTACAAATCTTGTACATCGATAGAAATTAAAAACCCCATGATTTAAAAGAAATCGAATATATAGTGTTAATCGTTTGTAAAAGGTATAGTGCAAACCGAGCGAAAGGTGCAGTATAATAGTTCAGAGTTTTTTTATTTCCTTAAAAATTTAATATAAATGTTTTAGTGCACTAAAATTTAATATCAAGTTTGGAGAGATCTTTTTTTTCTCAGAATAAACATTGCTTAATATTTTTGTCTCCTTAAATGCTTAAAATAAAGGTAATTCTTCCAATAAGGCAACACATGAAACATCCTGCTTTTTCTGTAAAAAAAATGCTTCTTAAAACGATGTACACAGCTTATCATCCTTCATAAGCGTTTTAAAGCTGCACAATGTTGCGACAAAAGATGACACTCACGTAAGCACGCTGTTGAAAAATATGATAGAAATTCTTTTGAAAAACCATGACCCTGAGTGTTAAACATGTTTCGAAAAATACATTTAATTATGCATGACATATGCCGAATAATAAGGCAGCATTTTAATAATTACCGGACTATTCGCCTGTTTCCTGTATACAATTTATTTTTAAAGCACTTTCTATTCTTTGTTAAGCTAATAATTTAACAAAATACTAAAGAAAAATACAGTCAGTTTGAATTATTAAGCGAAGTTTGAGGTTTCTTAAAATTAATTTTCCTAATCATAATTAAATCTTTGAGGTAAATCACTTGTTTTCTTCCTTATGCCTAAGTCGTATCCTGGCGCGTTTCATTTGTGTCTTTTTACAAGCGACAAACATTTCGTAACGCTTTTAGTTTTCAACTAAATATATTTCAACTAAACACAAATTATTTAATAGTAATTTAACGCCATCGAAAGCTCAACAACATTTCATGTATGCGCGAGTATTGTAAATCTTCTGAGAAAGTTGGAAAAGCAAGTTTTCGCTCTTTACTTCCATCTTTTATGGATAAAAAACAAACTGTTTTATTGACTTTCCTTATAAAAAAGAAATTCTAGGAGTTGCAAATAAGCTGGTATAATTTAAGTGTTCTCTTACCTTCAGAATTAATTATTATCATAAATATTTTTTCATATCATGCTAGTAATAAATTAAAATAGAAAGAGATTGTTCATACAATATAATAATAAAGTTAATAATAATAGTCAGTTAATCATGATTAAAATTGTAACTTTCTTTTAATAGCACTGACGTCAAATTACACTTTTACATACAAATTTCTCTAACATATTTTGATTTGAAAAATAGCATACGAATATTGGTCAGTATTATGGTATTTTGTTCTTTGTATTAATCAAACCATTCTTATTGCCTTTTTAGTGATTTGGAGTTGTAAATCTCCTGAAAACTAAGAGAACTAAATAAAGCTTTCGCTCTTTATTGGTACTCGTATCCTTAAAGAATAAACGAAAGGAACTATTTAATCGACTTCAATCCAAAAAAAGAGCATCGTAATGAGAGCAGTTTATTTCAAGAGAGTAAATATCTCAGACAAAATAATATATATAAGAATATTTAAATAATTTACTTGGTTTCTTGTGCATAAAATAATACCACAAGCAACAAATGAAGAACCTTTCAGTACTAGAATGAGCTTATAATAAGTGAAAGCGGTCAAGCAAACATTGATTTAATTCAGATAAAAGGAAAAAACCTATCACTTGTTATAACATTAAGAAGTCATATTGCATTTTCGTTTATTTGGCGATTAAAAATTATGTGCCTTTTTTCCTAAAACGCCAGTTTTTTTTTAAATAAAAACATATTTCTGCGCTTTAATATCGCAGTTCACTGCAAACAATTTTTGTTTGCTTTTCAACACATTTTTCGCAATTTTTCTTTTAAGGTTACTTAGCAACATTTTTTCGTTTGCGTGTAGTCATATCACGGCTGGTCTTTCTTGCAAGAATATTGAATTTTCACTTTTTAGTCTGCTCCTTCTGTGTTTTACGGCTGCTTAAGCATGACAATCTTTTCACAATGCACAAATAAGACAATTAAGTGAATAAATTTGTCTATTGCAAATTAAAATATTCTTTATCTTTAAACCGAAATCCTGATAGTTTTCATTTTGTAGCATCGTTTGGAAGAATGAATATCCGGTTTTACACCTTTCTGCCGACTTAAGCCATAAAGGAGTTCATATACAGGAATAAATCATTTTCATTTCATATTAAGCATATCCACAGAAAGCTCCACCGGGATCGAAAATTATTATGTTAATAAGCAACTGATTTTTTTCTAACATTGTATTAAAATTTTAATTATGTTGAAGTTTTTATAATAAAATGTATTTTCAGATTGTCTGGTTTGTTATTATGAGAAAATTGGTCTGAAAACAGATACAGTACTTTTCCGGTTTAACGAACATTCTATACTCGAACAGCGCTTTTAACGAACAGCTCAGTTTGTATTCTTCTTTAATTTTTGTTTACAACGAAAAATCTAAGTATTGTCTCTGTTAAAAGTGAATGTACCGTAAAAATGACTAGCAACCAATTTTTCATTAGTCCATTTGATTTTTTTTTTTTAATTTCTTTTTTTTTTAGTTGCGTACACAAATAAATTATCAAAAGAGCTATTGTACACCCGCTTCACAAGTCATGTTTTCTTTTTGACGTTAAGGTTATTGTGATTTGTTCGTCGTGTGTGGAGAAATGATACGCGAGAAAATCACACGCGCAAATCCCTCGTGTTTGGGCAGCTTAACGAATAAATAAGATTTATAATTTTAATTAGCAAAAAACAAATTCTTAATAAATTTCTTACACAAATAACTAAAAGCAAAGGGAGTAGAAACAAAGTACTGCTACTTTAGGTTCTGTTTGCAAAGTATTTTTGGCTTGATTGTGCTTCAATGGTCAGTTACGCATATTCTTTCGTAGTGTTAACATAAGAAATGAGTACAAGAAAGAGACTGTTTTTAAAAAAACACTAGATACTGTTGATGATCGCCGAAAAGGCTTGCGAATTATAAATTTGTGCAAAAGGTATGGTTTAAAAAAGTCCACAGAACGTGTACAATGGATTGTACCTTTTTATTTTATTTATTTTTTTATTATACAAATTTCAAAAATTATTTTGAACAATATAAATAACCAAAAATACAATTCTTATTATTTATTTATATCCATAAAACAGCTATTTTACACAAGTACTGCTTATAACGAACTTTTCAGTTAAACGAACAGGCATGACAAAGTGCTGGTTCGTTAAATCGAAAAACTACTGTAATGTATTTTCCATTGCTTTTAGCTACTTTTAATGAACGACATTTATCTTTGGTAGTAATTGTTTTCATATTTATATTATGACTGTATGCATCTTCTCAAATCTTTCTATCAACAACAAATTAATAAAAAAAATTAAAAGCGACCAAAACAAAGCTCCATTAACGGTAAATTTTTCAATTTATTTTGTCCGTGTTCGGAGAAGTATTGGACTTCCGCGTTCCAGTACTTAAAACATGACTTGTTCTCAGTGCTCCGCGATCGTTCGAATCAAGTGGCTGAAAATTTTACTCCAAATTAAAATTTTGTCTTTTTAACTTAAAAAATAAAATATTTGCAAATAATATTTATTGAAATGAAAATTTATGGCTTGAGTTAAAATCTGAGTTTACCCATTTCTTCTTAATTTAACAAATTATTTTTGGATAAATTCATTATTTTATTAAGAGAGTACTTTTTATTTGAAACAATTTATTCATCAGACTGGCAGAACGGATCAGTACTGATTTCGAGGTCGCTACACCATCTCATCAGCGTTCTTTTGTTCGATTTTACCACTTTTGCCAGTGGATACTAGTGACTAGGAATATCAACTATTTATTCCATCTCTGATGATTCATTATTCCAAATATTCCATACTCTCCTGGATTTTGCAAAGCCATTGGCTTCAGGCTAGCCATTTTGGCACTTTTAGTCTAGCATAATTTTTTTGAGTTAGCAATAAGAGTTTTTAAAAAAATTCATATTTTTATAATTATTTATCATTTTTAGGACTTTTTAGATGGTAGGATTATTTAAAAAAATCATACTTATACATAATATCAAGTTATGTATACCTATATTCTCTCTCAATGTTTAAAAACGTATAAATATATGCCTATGCTGCCTTTTCTACAACTTTGTCGTAGGTTTTTTTACATACATAATTGCAATGTATGAAAAATAAAACAAAGAATTGTTATTTTCGGTTATAGGAATAAGAGAGGGTGTGAAATTTGACAACGCAGCTGCTATACTTTAGACCAGGGACATAAAATAATTGCTGTTATTTTTTAAGTATTCAATTGGTCAGAAAAGAAATAGCTGGAAAAATTTTGGTTCTGAAATAACAATTAGGAAAAGCTAAAAATCTTTTAGTCCTCTCATAATTGCTATGAACGATTTTTTATTTATGTTGGTCTTCTCTCACCAATTTTTTATCTTTTCGGTATTTGGATAGCCATTATTTAGTTAGGACTTTCTAGAGCTTGCACACACTAAGTATGTGTTGATATAGAAGAGCAATAAAAATAAAGGTCGCGAGAAGACCTAAAAATCTTCTGTAATGGTTATGAGAAAGCTGAAACAATAAAGGTATTTTATAAGTGTCATGAAAGACCCAAATAAATTAAAATCTTTTATAATAGTTATAAGAAGACCAAAAAAATATTCTTAATTTTTAACTGTTAAGAGGTTTTTATTTTAAAATGCCCTGAATAACAAATTCTTTGAAGATTTTTATAAATAAATATTGGGCATAGAAGTTATGTCCCTGCCTTAGATACATATATCAGGAGGATATTGTGAAAAAATCGGTTCATTTGAAATATACAAAAATGAGTTAGTCTGTGAGGAAAATGCAAATAATATGGTTGATATTTTGAACACTCTTAACTTGAATTAAAATATATTAAAGTTTTTATATTAAATAAAAGTAATTTTGTATGTAAATATATTTACTTACATAACTAAAATATCAAATAAAATTAAAGGAATTTAATATCAGTACAAATGATAAAAATTTCGTAAAAATGTACAGATGTCTGAAATGTAAAACTATATTATTAAAAAGCAATGTTACAAAAACTAGCACTATTTTTGAGCCGTAGAAAATTTTAGCACTTTATTTTGGGCAATCTGGCACATTTAATCTCTCTTTCTCTGGCAACCCTGATTGGCTTTGAGATCAAGCATTTTTGTTTACTTGCCTTGTATCAGCGATACTCGTATCCCAGTCGGCCATAGTGCAGAAACTGGTGGGGTTATTGAAGGGTTTATAATCCGCAGTACACTCGCTACTTTCTAGCCTCGTGATCGTGCTATTCGTATCCCAGTCGGCCATAGTGCTGAAGGGTTTACAATCCGCAGTATCCTCACTAGTGTATACTATATTGGGTGCAGTCAATGAGCAAAGTGACGACGCCAGACAGGAGTCTTAATAAGAGTGAATAAATGTATTAACGTGTCATTTAAATGTTTCGTTGAAAAAAGCAACGTATAACGTGCGACGGATTCTATGTGCCTCGGCCTTAAGTTTTAATGTGGTAAAAAAATACTTTATTGGTAAATTATACAAATTGAAAATATTCGACTGAGCCGGTTTTTTAATTATAAGAATCCGAAATATACGACATTCGAAAAATCAACATTTTGGGAAAGCCGACAATCGTTTTGTAAAAACCTAGTTTTGAAAACGGATTGAATAACCGATCCGATCACCCTACTGCATATATACTTATGTACGTACATATTAATATAGATGGATAAAACGTGTGTAGATCAAAGTAGGGGAGCAAACATGCGGTAAATGGAAAAAACTAAAAGAACTCCTCTAAAGTATAAATAATATTATGATAAAGCCGCCGAAACAGTGAGAAGACGCCCCGAAAAGCTATAAAAATAAAAAGAAATTGCAAGATTCTGAATGAAAAAATGGAAAAATATCGCATAAGAAATAAAATATTGCGTCACAGAAAGAAAAATAATGCTAAA
Organism: Gymnocheta viridis; assembly: GCA_956483585.1. Classification (NCBI taxonomy): domain Eukaryota; kingdom Metazoa; phylum Arthropoda; class Insecta; order Diptera; family Tachinidae; genus Gymnocheta; species Gymnocheta viridis. The sequence goes on along the minus strand of OY101440.1, from coordinate 83,724,636 downwards.
GAAAAATAGAAGTTTGATCCTTACACCTGCAAGAAAACATTGGGAAAAGCAGTAAAGCATTACTGTTATATTAACAGAAAAATTAAAGAAAATTTCAAATATATCAAGCATTCAAAAACTTCATTATTATTATTGTGATGAAAATTTAAAATTAAAAGCAACTCAATTGGCGTATACATTGAGAAATAATATTTGCTAATTAAGTTCGCTTCCCATTTTTATAATTATTACTAAAAATTAAAATATATCTGAAAATATATCTGTAAATATATCTATGAATATGTATAAAATTTTAACTTGAACTAATCCTTAATACAAACTAGAGATGGGCATCGCTCACGTGATTAGCGTGAATCAGGCGTGATCATGCATGATCGTGAGCAGTTTTATGTTTCAATCACGTGAGCGTGCATGAGCGTGAGTATAAAAAACTTAACGTGAGTGAACGTGCATGAGTAAATTTTTTGTTTGATTGTTTCTTGATTTTTTCGACTTTGGAATTTTTTTAATATTCGCGTTCACACAGACGAACAGAACATAGAAATTTAAGATTCTGCTAAAATTGGATAAACAAATACTGTGTACCATTCAGCTCAGCTACAAGCGAAGGAGTTTTTCCATCGCCAGGAAGAATACTTGAAGAGATGTGAAACAGACTTCTCGGGAAAAATGTTGACAAAATTTTATTTCTGCATACACATATCTTTTTCTCTATTAGTTATTAACGCTAAAGTACAAGATCCTACTTAATATTATTATTTTACACAGATTGCTTATGAGCTAGAAGACGAATGATTTTAATCAAAATATTTTAAATATGTACATAATTTTAAATTTCACTTCAAAACTTTGAAGTAAAAGAAAATTTATATTTTCTTCAAATTTTATTTTAACTACAAAGTTTGAAATCTCATGATACATATGTACATATTATATGTATAAATCCTGCGTGACGAATCCTATATAAAAATTTTTTGGTTTTTCAAAAGAGTTTCCTCAAAAAAACAAATATTTGGATATCTTTATTTTATCTCACTTTAAAGGCAAGCAAGTATCAAGTTCTAGACCCTGGAAATGCCCATATGCAGTTGCTTGTCTACAAAGCGTTTCAAGCGCTTATAAAACTCTTTACATCAAGATATTTACTTTTATCCTCACTTATTTTAATTAGTTTTGAAAGATAATTACAGATAAGTTTAAAAAACATCAAACTAAATATTAATTTTTAAGGGTCATATCTTCGAATATTGTCTACTGAATTGTAAGCATTTTGACAGATTTCATTTAATTGTAACTTCTACTCTTTTTATTTTTATTTATTTAACTTGTGCTAAAACCTGGCCAATTGCTTTTGTATCTTGTGGCATTTTTCTTATTTTAAATGCTGTAGACATAAAATGAGTTTTAGATTTAATTTTAGATTATTATTTATGAGAATTCAACGAAGCGTATGGATTTCGAAGGGATCGTGACTGTATTACAAAAGGACAACAAAAAAGTAAAAATTATAGATATATTTGTTGCAAATAAACTGAGAAAGAAATAAAAAAATTAACATTTAATATAAAACAAAAATAAAAAATGTTAAATGAAGACTTGCCAATGAGTTGACCAGAGTGTTTACTCCAATAACGTTTGCTTGATTTATAGAGTGTTAAAGTCAAATAATGTTCGATCAATTAAAAAATATCTAGTCTCAAGTAAAAACTAATGATGAAACGGAAAACAAGTGTAAAGTAGACCGATTATCACACTTTTTTAGGGAAAAATGTTAACTTGTTTGCACGACTGAGAGTCTCACAACAATTCGTCAGTGAAAAAATCAATTAAATTTTTTTCGACTTCTGTCGTCTTTTTCGAGGAAGGCAACTTAGATCAAAATCTTTTGAGATTTTGGGAGTTTGAGGAAGTCTAAAAAGGTATAACGTTATGTCGCCTTCTGACAAGGAAACGTTATCACTTCCTTTTAAGCCTGAAATTCCTCGCAAAGTGAATTTAGGTATATCCAAAACGAGTGCTATGAAGCAATTTCTTTATATTGAGTCTTCATGATATTTACCACATCATCCCTTCATTACACCTAAAAGGAAGAATACAAAATTGAGGGTCGTCTTTAATGCATCGAATCGTACTTTGAATGGAAATAGTTTAAACGACTGTCTCTTTGTACGCCCTAGTATTGTAAAAAGCGGCTAATTTTGACTACTCGATACTTTTTCAATTGAGTACTCGAAATTAATCAATACTTTGAACGGCTTTTTCAAATGCAAAGTAAATACATTTAAAGGTTAAAATATGATTTTATTATTACACGTACTCCATAATAACTCAAGGATTACCAAATTTAATTATCCATTTAAAATACCTAATTAAGCGGCCAGGCTTATTAATTGGCGCAACCGATTTAATCATTTGCGCTTAACTTTCCTCAAAAACGAGTTGCATTAATGGAAAACATTTTGAAGCAAAATTTTCGTATTTGTATAAGGAAGTGCTTCTCTGAAAGTATTGAGTACCGGGAAATATATATGGTATTGAGTTCTCAATACTTTTACAACACTAGTAGGCCCTACGTTACAGTCGGACTTAGTTACTTTGATTCTACGTTGGCGGTTGTTCGAATTTGTATTTCATTGCGATATCGCAAAAATTTATAGACAAATTTGGGCGCATACACTATTTCAACGAACTTTTTTTTATCGAAGATCATGTGACAACCAATTAATGGAATATGAACTACAAACGGTAACCTTTGGGTTAAACTGTGCACCGTATTTGGCGATTCGAACCGTGTTACAATTGGCAGAGTTTTGTGAAGAGAAGTCCCCAATGAAAAAAAATTATATTTCAAAACAGCTACATTAGACTTATATAAGATGTAATATTGCATGAAAAAATAGGTTACAGTCTCGTTCTTCTTCATTATTTATTTTAGTAAATTATGTAATTTAAGCAGACTAATCAAGTAACACGAGTAAATTTTTTTCATAAATTTCTTTTGTTTTAAAGGCAGTTTTATAAATATTTTAACAAAAACGTGGAACAAATATTAACTTTTACAAAATTATCAATTCCATTCAAACATTTAAGTGACTGTTTGTAACAGGTATCAAAGAATGAACAACAATAGAACATTGGTTTTTTTTTAAGTGTTAATTTAAAGAAAATTCATGTACTTAAAACTATAAATAAACAAATAGTATTTATAGTCCCATAATCTCAAGTGCACTAATTATCTATAATAATTTAAATAATTTTTTTTAGAAATAATTATAAGATTTCTTTTACATATATACGCAAAATCAATAATATTGCATATAACAAAAAAAAATTCAAAAAAGTTACTTCTATATTTATATGATAAAAAGTTCTGTCAAGGGGTAAAAGTTGGAAGGGAAAATTTTAGTTTAACCACCAAAATTTTCTTTTATTTATATTTGGAAAAATGTTCTTATCGCCTGAGTAAATACTTGTATCAAACCTAGTATTATCAAGAGTGGTTTGATTGCAATAAATAACTTTTTTATTGGCTAATTCATTTTGGATAAATCCTTTACTGTCCAGGTATACGAATGCCTCAGTTGGTACATATCCACTTTGTAGGGTTTTATATATATATTCTTCATCGCTGTAATATGGTGCCATAATTAAGTTATTTTCATAGCATTCAGAGCTTTTTGCAATATGATTTCTAATTATGTGAATAATGAAATTATCTATTCTACCTATTTATGCAAAATTATATAATTTTTGATTTGATATGTATTTTACATAATCACTATTTGGATATCTGTACAACGATGTGCACGCTCTTAGACACTTTCTTTCAAAAACTCGAATTTTCTCCATATATGATGGAGAAATGTTAAACCATATTTGGCAACCGTATGTTATAATAGGTCTAATTAGTGATTTATATAGAATGACTTTAACTCTAGAATTGATGTATTGTGAGTAAAACAGTTTTTTGTACATGAAAAAAGCATTTCTTGCTTTAATTATTTGTGCATTTATATGGGAATTGAAATATAAAAACTTGTCTAGATTCATTCCCAAGTATTTTACAATTTGTTTGTTAGGAATACGTATATTGGTATTTGATTTTATCCCAAAATCTTTCCATTTTGTTCTTATGTTGTGGATACATTTTCCTACTGTTGGACGGAAGAGAATGGTTTCACATTTGTCAAAGTTTATTTTCATTTTCCAATCTATAGCGTATTTTTCAACTATTTTAAAGTATGTTTGTAATTCATTATTAATTCTTTCAATTTTATTATCGGCGTGATATATTGTAATATCATCCGCAAAAGCAAAGATATTATCAATTTTCGTTAACAATTCAAATATAAAAATATTAAATAGAATTGGGGAATTCACTGTTCCCTGTTGAAGACCATTCACTACAATAAATTTTATTGTACTATTTTGTTTCCTATTGCAGACTAGAAAAGACTTGTGTTTAACATGTTGTGTATTAATATAATTAAATATATAGGTACTTTATATTTCAATAATTTGTAAATTAATACAGGTATCCATATGCTATCGAACGCCTTTTCGAAATCTATCAGACAGGCACCTGTACACAAGGATCTATTGAGGTTCCAGTGAATATTTGAGACGAGCAGATGTGTTGCATGTATGGTTGAGTGTTTGTATTTGAAACCGAATTGTTTGTCATTATTTAATTGATTTTTTTCGCAGAATTTAACTAAATTATTGTTTACGCAAATTTCAAAAACTTTACTAATATTTGGTAGTAAACTAATAGCACGGAGATGTTTTATTTTACTTGTATCCTTGTTCTTTTTGGGCAAAATTACAACTTTCGCTACTTTCCACGCTCGCGGAAAATAGCAATTGTTAAGCATGTTATTGAAAAGATTGCAATATTCCCGGACCAATATATCTGGAATATTTTTTAATACAATATTTGGAATATTGTCCAATCCAGAAGAAAGTTTTTCTTTCAAACTTTTGAAAATGTATGACAATGAATTATTTGTTATAAAATAATTCGCATTTATTGATTCGTTTATATCGTTGGCCTTGAGATAATTTGTGAATGTTAAAAGTGATGATAGATTAGTTTCATATTCATTTTTTGTTTCCAAAAAAGTTTTGAAACAACTATCCACATCAATCTGCACTCTATTTTGAGGATCGAAGTTACTTCTTTCGTCATCCCTTTCTAGATCGTCAGGTGATATACCCGCATTTCTAATCAAAAGTTCCTCATCTTGTGGGATTTGCAGAGTATCAATATTGACCGGTTGTATTGACCTAAACTGTTTTTTTGCTTCAAAAAACATATTAGAGGAGTTCTTATGATCAATACTTTCAAGTTTCTCTCGCAGATATGTATTGACTGCTATAGTGAAGTTATCATTAATTAGCTTTTTGATTAGCTTTATTTTGCATTTTAGTAAATTAAGTTCAAGTGGTAATAATAAGCGCTGTAATCGATGATGTTTTTTTATTAGCGTTAAAATTTTACTTTTTTCTGATTGTAATTTCCTTATAGTTGCATTTGTAAATTTTTTTGTTGAATCTATGTTTGGAAATTTAGGAACTGATTTTTCAATTAGAACATTGGTTTAAATCAGATAATAACGCTTCTCCTAAAAACGCAAGACTTGACGAATCAAACCTGACGTATGTCAACCTGGTCTAAGATCCTGAACTCGTGCTTTGGAAGTAGGTCGAATTCGGATTATGTATCAATAATTTTTTTTATAATGTTGAAACTTTAGACTCAATTTCCTAAAAAAGTTTATTTTGAGATATGGGAAGATAACATCGGGACGACGATATATTTATTATAAAATTCGTTTCTCGAGCTTTCATACCAACTCCCATCAGCGAATCTTACCCAAATCGGTAAAGATTGTGAGATAAAGTTATATTTTAACTTAGAATTGCTATATACATACATATTGTTACAAAATTCAAAATGTAGATTCCAATTATCCGGACATGAAATTCAAAATAACGGGAATAGATCATTGACGTGGAAGCTGTATCACAAATATTGTAAGCAACTGTAAGCAATAGCGTCGTCGATAAATGCGAATAAAAACTATAACATGCTGTTCTAATTTATTCATTATCTACATTGAAGCGGTGCTGGATTTACGGCTAGACCATGAGGCCCGGGCCTTGGGCGGCATAATTTAAAGGGTGCCAAAGCTTAAAGGAAAAATAATGTAAGGGCAATCCAAGTTCGAAAATTAATTTGGCCAAGTTTTGCTTTAAACGAATACGAATTTTCTATTAAATTATATATGTTAAGTAATTCAATTGTTGAATTTACTTTTTAATTAGTAAGTCGACTTAGATGGTTATCGATTCTGACAGATTTAATAAAAAATAATATAATATTCTCAAAAATCCTGTGTACCTTACTTTATATTTTGCTGATACATATACACAGTGATGTCAGCAGAAATTTAACGAAATCCTTACATGTCTCGAAAAATTCCCCTTCAAAAAAAAGTTCCCTACAGTTTTCCATACTTTAAAAATTCATTGATTTTAACAAAAACGAACATTTTATTTGCATTTTTTAAATTTTGTACAATTATATCGCCAGGTACAAAATTTAATTTTGAAACAAGGATGAGACCCCGGAAAGATAGAATATGTAGAAGAACGTATTTGAATAACTAAAAAAGCTTAACATATAATTTTAAAAAGTCTTAATTTATGTATTAAACATAACAGAAATCAAATTTGTTCTTCTTTTTTCATACAAAATCTATTCCCAGGAAAATCAGACATATCTTTGCCTTTCCTTGTCTCTAGTTATTATTTACCGAAAGATGTTTTTTGTCTGTCTGAAATATCTCGTGTTATACTGCAACAAAATTTGAAATTAAAATTTTTATATGTATAATACTTACACTTTTGTGTGGTGTTTTACTCAATTACACCGTAATAAAAAAGAAAATAAGCTAAGTATAAAAAATTCCCTACATTTTCTCAAAATGAAAAATCTCTCCTCTTTTCTCTTCGGTTGCAATTTTCCAATAAATTCCCTACAAAAATAATTTTTCCACTGCTTTCAAAATCGCTAGATTTGACGGGAAAATAGCAAATCCCCATCACTGCTCAAAAGGTTTTAAATAATATTTTTTTGAGTATCCCTGCTACAAACTGATCAGCAGAAGGATCTTTTTCCACCCTGAAGAGGATAAACTTAATGCTTTTGCATTATTGCGCAATTTTAGCAATAAATAAACTACGAGTATGAAGATTTAATTTATGTTTTTGCCCGAGCAAAACCCCACAAGGCTAAATTAATAAAATAGGCCCTGATTAAAAAAACTTAATTATTTATTTTTGAAAAATATTATTCATATTAAAAGTTACTTTTATTTAAAGTTACTTTTATTTTTCACAAAAGTTTTATTTTTCTACTTTAACTGCATACATACATATGTATTTTAATTTATTATTTAAAACCTCAAATTTTTAAAGAAAATTATAAAATTCCGAATACATTTTTTAACACACCCCATTCTTGTGTAAAAATTTTTCATTTTGTTGTTTGAAAATTATAAAAGAAATTTTATGAATGCATAAAATAATTGAAATATTTACGAAAAATAAGACTGATATGAACCTGTTTTGAATTGGCCAAAAGATAGGAATAATTATAAGCAAATTAAAAAATATATGTATATTTTATTTCCGAAAACGTGTTCAAATTAAAAGATCGGTCCATTATCTATAATGTTGTTAAGAAAAAGGTAAAATAACTCATATTTTATGAAAAATCCCCGGGATAACGATATTCTTCCAGCAATGGCTAATGCCATTCATTTTTATTTTAAATTTTAATCAAGAGGATCAAAATAATATATTAAATATATTTTTTTGCCGCACACTAGTTATTAAATTAAAAATTATAAAAATTTTTGTTTGTTCTACAATCTTAGAGGTAATAACAATTTTATTCACAATTCATGTAGAAGTCATTAAATATTAAATTTAAACTTTTTTAATTTGTATGTAAATTTCCATAGAAAAAATTCGAAAAATTGCAATATAAATGCCGTATTAAAAACAACATATCATTAATTTGACCACGAGATTTGTTAGTATAATTTCGATAAGTTTTTTACAAGAGATATTTCACCATCAACAGTTCACAATTCATTGGTATACAGAGAGGACAATATTGACATATTCAATAATAATAATATTAAAAAAAAAGGATACAGTTAAGAAAATTCATAACTATATAAGTTGTCATGTTTGAAAAAAAGTATTTCAGCCCAATTATAAATATTTGCAAGGAATTTGTTTCATGATTAAAGGTTTTTCTCGAGAAAAAATGTCTCCAATTACTTAAAACTCCCTTCTGTTTTGTGGTGGAAATTTTTTTAAGGAAAACAAAAACTTAAATATATTTAGAATAACAACTTTGTAGCTTTTTATTTTTTTTCCGTTTTACAGGGCTTATGAAAACGGACTAAAAAGTAAAATGAGGGAATTTTTATTCATAATAGGAAAAAAGGAAAACTTTTATGATGAATTTTTGTTTGTAATTGGGCTGTTTATATATTAACGATAACTTCCGTAAAGTAACTTTAGCTTTAAACAGTATTTAAATTAATAAAAACGAATACACGATAATTTAAGTATATAAGTTTTTTTTATAATCACTTATATATAATCTAAAAGGGCGGCATATTAAAGAGTGCCTAGGGAGCAAGCAGGCCTAAATCCGCCACTGCATTGAAGAGCCGTCTACTCGTATATTGTTACGTTTCGATGTTTCGAAAACATTTCCTAGCTCTAGTTTTTTTAATTTGCCAATTATAAAATAAAAACACAAGCGGATATAAGTATTTGCTTAAAACTGTTTAATTTATTTTATAATACTATTTAAAAAAAAATACACGAAGTAATTTGCTTGTGATGTTCAGCCTTCTATAGCTTTGACAATACTGTCCCCTAAGTTTAGACCATGAATCAAGAAAACAATATTGCGCACTAGCCGTACAAAAAAATTCTACTACGCATCAACGTCATCATGGAATACAAATGAGTGTTTGTTATAAAAATGTACATATGAGATTTTTGGCACAAAACTGGAAATAACTTCTAAACGGGTGCATCGATTTGAACAAAATCTTAAATGGGCAGAAAATAGATGTGAAACTTTTGAGTTTGACCTTGAAGCTATTTGAAGAAGAGCTTCCTCGGGCTATCAAAGTTTAACATTTCGACCTGCTTTCCATACACAAATTTACTTTTGTTTACAACTCGTATTCTATGTCAACGTCACAACAGATCACAATCACACACAACAAAATAATGGACCTGCGCAATGCGTAATCTTGTTTTCTTTATTCGTGAGGTTAGACAGCAATTATTTATACAGCCAGCGCAGGATAAAGCAGCTTCTAGACAGGTCTTTTTAGAGACGGTTCGAAGCGGAACTAGATACTGTTCGGCATATTTTGGCGTTGTTTCATAAGCTTGTGATTGTGGTTTTAAATAACGAAACAGAACAAATCTGCAACTTCAGGAACAATCGCTGATGGCCCATAGTAAAATCGACGGCAGTAACTTCAAATTCTTTCTTATTATTGTTTGATTTTCTTTTGTTTGTATTTTTCGTATGAAACATCTATGTGATTTCATGAAAACACGGTAACATTGTTGGGAGAATGAGTGTCTAAAATTGAGAGTATAAAAAACGCTGTAAAAATATAATAGATTATATTTCAATACTACATTCTCTAGCAGAATTTTATGTCAAACTGTATGGAAAATATTTTTCAGCCTGAATGATGAAACAGAACAAACTGCAACTTCAGGCTAATCAATGTTTTCCATACAATTTGACATAAAATTATGTCAGAGAATGTGGTCATCAAATATAATCTACATATTTTATTTTTACAGCGATTTTTCTTATACTCTCAAATTTAGACACTTATTTTCTCCATGTTACCGTGTTTTTATGAAATCACATAGATGTTTCATACGAAAAATGAAAACAAAAGAAAATCAAACAATAATAAGAGAGTATTTGAAGTTACTGCCGTCGATTTTGTAATGGACCACCAACCGATTGTTTCTGAAGTTGTTGTTTCATCATTGATGAATCGACTACACAATTTCATGTCAATTTAAACCGTCATCAAAATTGAAGGGGTTTTACTTTATAGTTGCTATACAGTTTTCTCAACAATGTTGTAGATTCTCGTTGCTGTTTCTAAACTTTCTTAGATATTTTGAATTTTAGTGGTACCAAATCTCTACACACGGTTAATTAAACTGTGCTTTATCTTCGCTGTATTTTTATGTTCGTTAAAGTTTTATGCACATTTTGAATTTTGAAACAGTATATATGTAGAGAAAATTCCACTCTTATACATTCTAACTGGCAACGCCAATTGAAATATATGACGAACAAGCTATATAGTTCATCCTCGAACCTTGTGGAAAAAGAAAATTTGCATTATAAAAAGTTGATGATGTATAGGAGATGGAATTAGTGTTATTAAAACTTTGTTCATTGTGAATGTCCATTAGAAAAGACATTATAAGGTGTTATAAGGTAAATAAACAGTTTTGACCATAAAAGAATAATATCTGTTTGTTTTTTTATTTTATTTTTGACAAATTAAAAGAACCTAAAACGTAACAATTACATACATATTTCATATTTGAATCTTTCAAATATTTTTAGAATCGTTCTTTTATATGTTCCTCTTTAGAAGTTTTGGGAAACTCCATCGATTTTTGATAAATCGCTTATCACAGTAAGCGAAATACCAGCTTAAGCTTTCCAAACTGGTCCCTTGGATATATGTGTGTATGTTTGATTTTTAAGCTTAAAGAACTTAATTTTTACACATTCTTTCTTTTTCTCTCAATAACTATCAAACATATTTATCATAAACACTATTTGTCTTGTTCAAAATAGTTTATAACAGATTTATGAAAGAATTTTCAATATAAAATGAAATTTTATAAACCTTCTGTTTTGAATCAAGTCAATCTTTTTCAAAAACAAGGATATCATTCTTTTGTAAATTTACATTTAAAATTAAAATAAAATTTTTGAAATGGTTTTTAATTTAAAAGTAATTTCACAAAAGAACGATATTGTTCGAGATCGTGGGCCATGCAGATAATTATAATTCCTTAAACATTCTCTTATGTTGCAAAACAAAAATAAATTCAGTACACTCGTACATATCTTCCTTGCAAAAATACGCAAAGAACAACTTTCACTTTTATCATGAGTAAAAAATACCATTAAGTAAATATGTATATCAATGTTTACGGGCATATTAAATTTTTAAATTTAAAGTTAGCAATTTGTAATATATTAATATTTAACGTACTTACGTATGAATGAGTACAATGTTGTCTCAAAAGACATACAAAAAATTAACTCTCATACAGAAGCAACAATTGAAAAATACGTAACTCAAAGATAAAAGTATCTAAATAATAATAAACAAACAAAAAACTAAAAATGTAAATTAATTTTGCATAATAAATTAATATCATTTATCAAAAAAAAATTTATATATATATGTATATACATATACGTATATAAATAAAATTCCAAAAATATAGAACAAAAAGGACCCCGTAAAAGCAAATATTTATAACAATACTTACATCCAAAAATGTTTTTATGCATGAATACATTATAATATTTATATTTGTAGCAAATAAATTATTATTTCTGGCTGACTGTAATTGTTTGAAAGACTTTGTGTGAACCATGTGCTTTTAACAAATTTTATAATTTAATGCAAAAAAATACTTATAGAACTAAAAATAAATATATAAAATAATATAAACAAACACTTTTGTTGGGAAAAAATAAAAGACATTTTTTAAATTGCCAACCGTCTAGCTAGATTTTTTTTATCAAGGTTTCCTATCTTTAAATGTGTTTGTTTATACTTACAAGCAAATCACAGACATTTATATACATGTGTGAATATGTTTTTATTTACATACACATGCATATTATCACATCAGTATATCCTTGTTTGCATGAATGTGTTCACTTTCTGATTTTAATACGAGTATTACTGTTTTCGTTAAAATTGTATCTTCGTACACATTCATATCTCTCATTTGCTGCAACAAAGTAATAGCTAGGTTTTGGGATTTCCCGGACAATTTCACTTACCTAGCAACGAGAATTAAAAAATTCCACTTCTAGGAATTCTCGGAAAATAAAAAAAAGTTTTTCAAAAAGGTTTGTTTGTTGAGGGTTTTAGCAGATGCTAATCAACAAACAAATGTTTTTGAAAATCTTTCAAAAAAGATATCGACGCAATCTCGATTAATAAAAATAAAAAATAAATTGAAAACGGAGTATTCAGATATCGAAAAATAAGAACTCATTTAGAGAATACGTGTACTTTATTTTCAAAATATTTATTAAGAATTTTATTTTGAGACCACAAGAGCACTATTTTTTATTAAGCAAATTTCACGTAGGCAAGTGAAAATTTTTTAGTGGGGTGTTGTGACACCAACGATGCTTGCTGTCACTTGTTATATATAGAGGGCTCAGTTTATCTCCATTTAGTTCCATAACGGACTAAGTAAAAAGTGTTTCGTTTCTAAGGTAACGGGACAAAAAACCCAAGTCAATGGCTACAGTTTTAATGACAGTTCATTTACAGAAACGCAAAATATCTCGAATTGTCTTTTTGTGACTTGGTTCACTTCAGCTTTGAGCCTTCCATATGGCTATAATGTTAACCCATTAGGCACGAACAAATTTTCATTAGAATTATATTTTCATTGTGAACAGTTGTAAAAAAATCAGAAAAATTACTTGTAAAAGAAAGTGTTAGAATCAAAATAAAAACAAATAAATTACTGATAAAAAAGAAATTTTTATACTTGCTACATATAATAATATTTTGTAACTTTAATTATATTTTAATCACAAAAGTTGTTCATCATACTTTATTTTAATATTATTTTTTCATTTTTTTTAACTTTTATCATCAAACTGTAAAACAGAAAACATTGTTTGTTAAATAAAATTGTATATAAAATAGAAAATCTTCGTACTCTAATTTTATAAGAGAAATGTCAGAACTAATTAAAAATCAAGCCAACAAGCAAACGTACACGAACTTGACAGCAAGCATTTTTAACGTGTCTGAGGTCCTTTATCTTTAAATATGCTTTGAAAGTTTGCCCAAATTTCGTTGCTTTTTAATTTTCAATTTAAACTTGCTAGTACCGCGTTTTAGTAGTAACGTCGGTCGGATATCGTCAAATTTGCGTCTCGATGACTCATAGTCGCTACATCATCAGCAACAGATTTTAAGGTGTTAAAATTTCACCCAAATCGATTAATTTATTTGTTGTAGTCGATTGAAGTAAGAAACTTTTGTGTTTCTTGAAAAATGGAAAAAAGTGAATTTTGTGCAGTGATTAAACACTATTATTTGAAAGGGAAGACGGCGAAAGAGACAAAAGAAAAGCTCGATAAACATTACGGTGAGTCTTCTCCGCCAGATTACATGGTAAAATATTGGATTGCTGAATTTAAACGCGGCCTAACAAGCACTGCAACAATACCATCAACAGAAAGGCCAAAAGAGGTGGTTACTGAAGAAAATATCAAGGAAATCCTCGATATAGTTATGAATGATCGCCGAGTCAAGTTACGTTAGATTGTTGAAATGGTAAACATTTCATTTTGCCTGAACATTTGCATATGAAAAAGCTATCGGCAAGATGGGTGCCGCGCTTGCTCTCAATTCACCATAAACGTAAACGTGTGAGCTATACACTTAATTGCAAAACAGAATAATGTCTCGTCGCACATTCATGTATGTGTATAAATGTGTAAATATAAATAAATAAATAAAAATTTTTTCACAAATGAGAGTGAATTTCATGTTTTGCACGAAATTATTGCAAACTAAACCAACAAAACTGGTCACGATTAATGGAAAATGTTTACAACTGCAAAAATATGCAATCTTAAATGCACAAGACTGTGAATAGGGCTATTGAACTTTTGTTATTTTTTGGAAATATTTCTTTCAGCACTCTAAACATCAATTTCCAGCACAAGCAGCTTTTCTGGCGGCTCCGACGTCGTAAAATTGCTTAAGCGCAGTAGTCTACTTATTTTGATTGTAAAAGTAAAATAAAAAACCCCAGCTTTTATAGCATTGCTAACCTTTGCAATTACGAATCCTTAGCAGTTTTTTGTTATGTATATTTGTGCAAGTGATGCGAACCTAAGTTTCATGTATTTTGTTGTTGTGGTCTTGCAGAATATAGTACATATGCTAGATTTGCAATATCTGCAAGGTTTGTAAGGATAGTTTGCTGCGAAATGCAGATTTCCGTTAATGAATTCTTTTAACTTTTATATATTTTTTATATATTTTACCGATAATATTAATGATATATTGTATAAAAATTTCAATCAAATATTTTGTATAATCACCTCTTGAAAAGAAAATATTTGCTTCATTCTCTCATTAAGTTTTGTGTAAATCGGTAACTTTAAACTGATTTTTTAGTTACGTCGCTCTTGCAGCAAATGAACGATATGAGCTTAACATACACTAACATACTTCTGATATTTTTCTATAGTCATATCTATTTGGTGTGTACGAGTGTGTTTTGTAAAACATACATGTTTTTAAATACGTGTAAATTCATCTTTGCGTGCTTTTGAACTCTCATGTATGCTATTAACAAGTGCTCATATTCACTTGCAAGACTCTTTTTTTTTTGCCTTTATTTTTGTTGTTTTTGTTTTTATTAATAGAGTAAATGTGCATATTTTTGTTTGCCATTTGCAATGTTGCACTTGTTTGGAATATTTACAATGACATCGACACATAATAGGAATGTTCACATACATACACGTTTCTATACGAGACTGAACTGCAAAAGTGTTTTATATCTGATAACAATTTTATTTTTGTGTCATATAACACAAGATCTAGAACGTTTCACATGATTGTTGTGAAAAATGGCTTTTAAGTATATTTTGTGATGGCTGTTTAAATACTTTATGAGGTAACAGTCTTACAGTAATTAATTAATCATTCATTTCTAAATTATAAAAGACAAAGTTAATTCAGTAAAATAATTTTAATTATTTTCAAAAACCAAATATTAAAGGCTTTTAAAGGTTTGAAATTTGTGTACTTAAAAAAATTTTAAATTGCAGTTTCTTCCATACAAACTTCAAATGTTAAAAAAGGTTTCATTTTACAAAATGATTTTTTCACGATCTGAGTTTATTCCGTAGTTTTCAGCCCTCTCTATACGCACAATTAACGAAAAAGAAATGAAAAAGTTATTTGCATTCTCTTTCATATTATTTTTCGCGTACATTTGAAAAGTATGTAATATTTCGTATTAAAGAAGATAAAAGCCCAACACATAACCGCACTATACAGTTATCAATGACTTCTTAGTTCACTAAAAATTAAAAATCTCATCTTTCTTGAATATATAAGCATTTTTCGTGTACAAATTTTGTATTATTTTTTTGTTTACATCCCTTTATTCGTAGCATCTTGTAGTTTATAGTTGTCTCTTTCTTCACCAACCAGCAATTTAGCTGATTTGGACCATTTGCAAATGTAATTTTTTTCATGTCTGTTAGTAGTTTGTGATATAAGCTTACTTACTTATGTACCTTCTGACTTAGATGGCTATAAACAACAGTTTTGGTCAATATCCTAATTCAGAATGGGTTTCCACGCGCGTCGATCTAATGTGCATCCCCTTCAGTTTCGAGCACCAAGTCTTGCGAGACCTTCTTTAGTTTGATCCTTCCATCGGAGTTTGAGTCTTTCCCTTCTACGTCTTCCTTCATGGTCGAATTCGAATGATTTCTTCGCCGGAGCATTCTCATCCATACGTATTAGATTCCCTAACCAGCGCTTAACTATGTTGATATCTGCGTACAGCTTATACAGCTCATGATTCATGATGACGCATAGGTCCATCTGCTTTCACAAGAACCCAATTGGATCATTGCACCTGCTCTGTGCAACGTACGAACGTTCCAGGTGCAGATCCGTAAATAATGGTAATTTATTCGTTTGCGGTAGTCGTCAGCGTTTGGAGGGCGTCGTTTTTTATTATTTCTATCTTTTATTGTAGGGTATTTTTGTGGGGTTGAATTTACAACCCCAACGCCCCAACCATATTTTACGTTCTTGGGTGAACACGCGGCACTATCGGCTCACCACTTCAAGCGGTTGTTTAAAACAGCTACCGGAGTTGACACCGCGAAATCGCTCAAAGGAGTTTTTGAAAAACTTTCCGGCATGCCATCATATCATCATCATATCAGAAAGTTCAACGAATGTGTGTGTATTGTTTTATAGAATTTGTCCAACTGAGCGTATGTGTGATCTGATCACATACTATTTTGGGATTGATAACTGCAATACCAATATGTGTGCATATTTCTTTGGCTGTTAATACAGATATTTAATCGAATTTACACGTTGAACAACTATGTATGAACATGGCTTTAAATTTTCAGCATATAAATGGTTTTTCATTTTTTTTTCGTGAAAGAAAAATGGCTAAAGTGAACAAAGCTTAAAAATATCTCGCATCTTTAAAGGTATTGAATTTTTTTTTAATTGCTTTCATTTTTATGCAGAGTATAGCTTACAAGTTATGTAGATTCTTCCGCGTTTTTTTTTACGAGCCAGGGGAATGATATTACAGTAGACCAACCATAACTTAAAACTTATTTAAAATTAATTTAAATAATCAATTTATTTAATACTAGTATAAATGATTTATTGTACTGCAACTAGCTGGACATAATTGTATCATGATCATAGCTCAAAAAAAATCGATCTTCAGAAAACGAATTTAGAGTTTTTAATTTAAAACCACCTCCTCAATATGAAAATAATAAATAATAGTCTCCTCGGAAAAGGTGAGTAAACCAGATTTTTGTATTAATTGTTAATAAAATATAAAGAACGATACAAAGAAGCACACAGCATTCTTAATTCAAGAACATATTTTCTTAAGATACGATATTGTTTGAATACGTATTTTCATTTGATCACATCTTCGTTTTTTCCAGTATATTTTAAGGAATTGATAACTTGTTTTTTTCTAAAGTCGTTTAAAAATCATCAACACTAAAAATAAATTCTTTGCTGTTAAAACATAAATGCAGAGAGAAAATCGCTTAAAATTTAATACAACAGAAAATGTTGCATTTATCGAAAACTGCTTGAGAAATGTTTCGCTTACAAAGACTGCAATGTAAAATAAATACCTGCTGCGCTAAACGGGGTGGTTACGCAAATCGAGCTCGCATGTTTATATTTCATGACAAATACACGTTTCTTATGTCTAGGTTCAGACTATGAAAGTTTTATTTCTAAAATTTTCTTTAACTCTCTTTTAAACTTTGATTGACGCATATTGAAATTTTTTTGTAATGAAAATTAAAATTTTCGCAAATTTACCTTCATATTCTTTGTTGTTTGTATAAAAATTTTTACTCTCACCACCATGACAGAAAAGAAAAGTAAAAGAAAATCAAAAATGAAGCTGTAGTCATTTTCAAGTTGAGAAATACGAACTAGACATTAGCGAATTTCAAAGTACATTAAAGAGTGTACCCCTTCCCAATCTTATCTCCCCGTACACCCACAAACTAACACTTTCAGTAAAAAAACTTTCATAGTGTGAACCGAGACTATTATTGATTTAGACAAAAAAATAATATTTTGAATAGCTTTTTGACAACCATATAATTCAATTCTATAATATAAATCTTAAATTATGGTTACCTAAACTGGATTTTCTATTTGCATGCGGGCAGAAAGTAAAACAGCCTAAAACGTTTAGGAAGATCGAACCCATGGTATAAGCTGCCATAACTTTCTAACAAATAAAGAAACAAATAAGCATACATTAACTTTTATATAAAAAAATTATAGAAAAGTACTCGTAATGTTGTTAAAATTTAATTTTTTTTTTTTTCTACAAGTTATTGCAAGTTAAATTAACGAACATACTCACAAAACTTTATGGTAAAAATGGTAGAACGTTGCAAGACATTTATTTTTTCGGAATACTAAACTAGTTATCAAAACCATTTTTCGTTTTATTGAAATTAGTTCATTAGTAGTACTACACATCTAAAACTTCATACCGCTATTGCCAGCCAAAGCACAACATATTAATAAAAAACACTCTGCCATAAGTTGCCGGAAACTTTAATAACTTAATAATTTATTGCCAAGTATTTATAAATTCAACCAAAGCTGAGTTTCAGCTGCTTTATCGTTGTTGTTTAAAAAAAAATTGCAAAATGTGTCTATTAAATAATCAGTTTATTACATAATAAATAAGAAAATAACAACAAAATTTAATTATTTACAATCATAAATAGTATACATACACACATATCATACATCACACGCATACATACCATTAATTTATGGCCATCTCTAATACAAAAACGTAATTCTATATATAAGGAAAAGAAAAAAATAATGTATTTAATTTGCATACATTTAGAAGGGCGTTAGTGAAAATTATAACAAGACTGCAGATAAAACACGAAAGTGTATAAGACTTGCCAAAAAATTTTCATATTTAAGTGGATCTGGTCATGCGATAGTTAGAAATAAGCAAAGAACTAAACTCTTAAAAAGAAAAAAATTGCTTTAACTTGGTAATTGCCAAGTGGAAATTTATGATTTTACCTTAAATAACAGTTTTTACATTCTCTGCTCAGATACGTACAAAATATTTAGAATGAATTTTATATACATACATACATACATAAGTGTGTCTTCTGTGCAACTAGGATAAGTTTTAATTTTGCAAAATTATAAATGATTATTTAATGAAATAGAGCATAATTTCACTTACCTAAAGTAATATATCTTGCAGTTAATTGTTAAGTTGTACTCTTACGTCTTTTGTATACAGAAAAAACAAAATGAGAGAAACGCAATGCTCAGAAAAAGTGAAACTGAATGCCTAGAGACACATTTACTATGGTCCCCTAGAAATGCGTTTAAAACTTTTAAGACCGGAACGCATACGTTGCTTTTTATTACGCAGCGGTCAGAGCGGAAAAATTAATTTTGTTTTCTATTGAACGTAATAAGTATGCTTTTCTATACGCGAACTAAATGTTTTGTTCAGATATTTTATTACTATCTACTTAATTTTTGGCTGAACTGTCATTCAGAAAAACTGAAAGGAATATTTAGTAATTTTTCTCATAGAAAATGTAAAATGTTTCGTTCAACGAAATGATTTGCTTAAAAAAATAAAAAAAACTGAACGCTACCTTTAAAAATACTGAACGCACCATAGTAAAAATATTATTTGGCCGTTTTTTTAAATTTTTTAAAGCAACTTATATTTTCGTAATTTTTGAAATTCTCATTGGGTTTTTAAAAGTTTTTGTATAAGATAAGAGGTTTGAAATTTTTTTAAGAATATGGTTTAAGGCCTACTGATGATTGGCATTAGCACCAATGAAATGCATGTATATAGTCTAGCTAGAAAACACGCAACAAACAAAACTTTTTGAAGTTATATGTATAAGAAAAATACTAATCAATGAATTAAAAGTATTCAAATGGTTCTTTTATTTAATTCACTTAACGGGTCTGATAAATAACCGAACTCGCGTTTAGTAATAAGCATATTGAACGCTCATTTTTGAACACACGTTTAGTTCACTAAAAATTTAATGTGTATTTATATTTGTTGAACACACATTTAGTAATCTTATAACTGAACGTCCATAGCATATTGAAGAACACGCATTTACATATGGGTAAGCTGGACTTTAGAAAATAAAAAACTGAATGCACGTGTGTCACGAGTCTGAACGATTTATTCAGTTTTCTACTACAAGCTTTTACAGCGCAGAAAACGTAAGAAATGTTCAGGAAAACTACACATATGTTTGGTTTTATACCAGAGATGGGATCGTGAGTGACTTTTCACTCACGTTCATGCACGTTCACGAAAAAAAATTTCACTCATTCATTCTCACGCACGACCTCATATTGTGTTAGAATTGGAATGATAAATGACAAATTTGCTCTACAATTAGAAAATTCTGCAATAAAAGAGGAGAAAATTATGTTTAACTGAGAAATACACTTTTCTGAAAAAATTTGTTAGTTTTGAAATACAATTTTTCAATTTTGATATATAGATAAGTTCCAGAAGCAGTACACCAAACAAAATTTTTTGATAGTGAACTTATATTTTATTTTTTTTATGGAATATTTGACTAGATATATAATTTTATAAATAAAATAAATATATTTCGACGATCATTAAGGCACAAATTATTACACTGTGTGTAATTTTTTAAGTCATGGAAAAATAATCATATACGGACACACTTACGTGATAAAAGACCAAAAAAAGAAGAGCCGTGTCTCCCAGTTTTGCCCAAAGTAATGCACTTTTTAATTGACAATATTCAAAACATCTTTACGCCACCGCTCCACATAAAATTGAAAATTGTTAAAAAATGTTCGGCAAATTTTTCACTTTTGCGGCTACCTAAACGGCATTAAGAATCATTCCTAGGAAGTTCATATAAACAAAAAAGTTGTTTACTGAGGTCTTAGAAACATTTTTGTTGTTGATTGTTTTCTTGAATTCTTAACGGTTTGTTACCTATGGACCTGAACAGTGGAAAAAAGATAAAAAAATAGATTTTTTTGAATTTTTGCGATTTTCATCTTAAAGATGAATTTTTTTAAATCTTGTATGTTCAAAATTTTTGTTTTTTATGACAAGACCTACAACTTTGCCTCAGAGTGTAAATCAAATTTCCGAACGATTTGCAAGATATGAGCCTGAGAAAATGATCAGTATTTTGCAAAAAATGACACCGAGCCCCCAAATCTTTGGGGGGCCATAAAAATCTACTTATGCACGCTCACGTGGTTGAAACAAAAAACTGCTCACGATCATGCATGATCACGCATGATTCACTCTAATCACGTGAGGGATGCCCATCTCTATTTTATACTACGTATATTTTTCTGTGTAATATTGTTGTTAAGTATTATTAATCATACGCTCCGTGATATGAGGCGTTTGAATTTTTTATTAAGAACACAGTGCAACAAGAAAAACCAGCCTCAAGAGCGCCAATGCAAAATGAAAATAGACCATTAATTAAACAGAACTGCCAAAAGTTTTTGAAAAGTTAGCTCGAATTAAATTTTTATACCCTCTTGAAGTTGGGCAGGTGAGTGAAATTTGAAAAAAAATTATATATACAAATATTTAACGGATAAAATTGTACCTTCTTTTTCTTGCATTGAATCCAATGTGGAAAAATATAGTTTTTCCTTTATTTTAACAAATGGTGGACCGTATAGGCGTGATAAAATATAAAGAAATTATAAATTTTGGATTAAAATTGTAAACTATTCTGGATCAAATGTATCCGAAATTCTATTGAATAGAACAATTTATTTCAGAATGTGATCTGAATATTTTGAAAAATTGATTTTTAAGATTTTTTGTTTTATTACATTCCATTAAATTTTTGTAAATATTTATACGTTTTTTTTTAAATTTTCACACAGTGCAAAAAATGGCCCAACTTCAAGAGGCCATAAAAATTCAATTCGAGCTAACTTTTCAAAACCCTTTGGCATCTTTGTTAAATTAACGGCGAACTTTCATTTCCCATTGGAGTTATTGAGGCTGGAGGCGATGACCCGAAATTTGTTGCATAGTGTAATAAATAAAACTGTAAATTACGAATAAAATTTTTTTAGCATTTATTTTTGGGTGATTTAGCTTTTTCTGCCCTTTTTAAAAAGCCGATTTAGACTCTTTTGTTCTCCACCTCCTGGCAACACTGATCGAAACATATGCAGTTTTCATGATTTTTTTTATTTTTTTTTTTTCATTTAAGTTATCTTTCAAATACCCAAATATCTTTATTTTTTCAAGAAAGAGCATTTAAAGCGTTTTCAAACAATTTTTTAATAAATGATGTTTTTGTATTTTCCACATTAACAATCCGATTCTACCCAAATAAGTATATATCTTATAAATGTCAATTTACATTCCCAGTTTGGTATAATATAGCGTTCTTAAGAAGTCCTTGAGTCCTTGCTGCGATTTAAATAAAAATTTACACACATTGCTAGTTGTATCTGTATCGGCATTACCATTTTTTGTAATTTTTTCAGTATTTTACAAGTTAAAATTACATTTTTCAACTGGACAACTGGAAGGTAGGCGTGTTCTTGCACCAATTTTTTCTTTCAAAAATCCATATTTTTCTTAATTAATCTATTTTACAAAAGTGTACTTTATTTCAAAAATATCTGACAACTTCTATTTTTGTCCCTTCGTTATATGGGAACGAAGGGGTGGTGTTGCTTATCGATGTTGCAATACCAAACAACAACAATCTGCAACATAAAAAACACGAGAAAATATGTAAATGAAAATGGGATTATTGATCTTATTAAAAGGCATCATAAGAAAAATCTCAATAATAACTTCAATTACGGAATAATATGCAGATAATGCAGAAAGCTGTGCAAACTTCGGCTAAGCAAATCGTCAATAAATGTATGGGGACATAATGTAACAAATGTTTGCTCTATATTTGTGCTGTAATTTTCAGTAAGCTAAAACAGAGCTAAAACGTTTCTGCAACGTTGTGATTTTTGCGCATTCTGAACGTGCTTGTATCATGCATTGAAATTGGAAGCGGCCTCTTTTATTTTATAAATAGATTTTATTTAATTTTTTATGAGAACATGGAAGTTTTTAAAGTTATATGTAGTTTTTAAATTTTTAGTAGTTGAAATGTATTTGATGGTCTTCGGGTGCATAGAGTTGAGCTATTTTTTTCTTTTTTCTCATGAGTGCAAAATCGCGGTCACGTGACAAGGAACTGTGCCCAGAAGTTAGAATTTTTTTTTATTTACTTCATAATTTTTTTATTATAATTTTTTTATAAAAAATATAAAAAAGTTGTTTCATTTGTGTGCTATTTAGCTTTTCACAACTAGAGTAACAACCGCAGCCACAAGTCTATATTAAATAAAATTAAATAAAAAATGTATGCACTTACGACGTTTTTTCAATCTTCCTGTTTTTACAAATTATAACTCTTTTTTCGATTAATATTGAATTGTAAAGTGCTTCTAAATTTTTTATTTATTAAACCTTTCTAATTTTCTGTATTAACTTTATTTTTTGTAACTCTATTACTCCTATTATTGGTATTAGACTGGTAGTTTTTTGACATGATTGCTAAGACATATAATGTTATTCCATTGACTGGCTTCTTTCAATAGTATTTCGATCATTTTTCCTAAATTGACTTTTATGTCATAAAAGAAAGTTATTCTAACGGTATTCTCGGCTCTCCTTCAATTGCTAAAGTCAGATTTGAACTTGAAAATAACAATACCCTACCACTTAAGCCAACTAATTACGCATAAATATTAATTATAATAATTTTTTTTAATGCCCCTTAAGACGACTATAGTCAAATCGTTTAATAGGGACTTTATTTATTATTACTTTACAGAACGGGCCTGACACACTGTTTTTTGGTTGCTCTACTTAGCTGGGACTGCATAAATTATTACTTTTTGTTCGCAAAGATAATTGTTATTCTCTAACTGTTATTTTTTTCCGGTAATAATCATTAATATAAATATTTTTTTGAGCAGAAATAATTTTTGTTGTTGTGGAAAAAATAATTTATATTTTTTAAATTTCTTATCTGAAATATAATCATTATTTAGTAGTTTTTAATCCAATGTCATTATTATTTTTTGGCTAATGTTCGTAACGTTTTTAGTCAGAAAGAATTGGACATGAGACAATATTCCAAAGGAACAAGGAAAAATTTTAACACTAATTAATTTCAACTTACACGGCAGAACAGAAACAACGTTGTTTTTCGAGAGCCGCTACACTCCCATCATCAGTGTTCATGTGTTTTTTCATGTATCCGCCACTGTTTAGGTGGCTCGGTTGAATGTAATTTCAAATTTGTATTTATACAAATAATGTCTAGAAAAAGCATACGAGAGTTATTTGTATTATTAGTTGCTATTACAGTAAACACTGCTTTACCACTATCAATATTCAAATTTTACCATCACTAATTAACGTTAAATTAACCCATTGTTACACGTTGGCTTTTATCTCATGTACCATTTTTCTTTCTAATTTTTGTTTTACTTAAGACAAACTTTTATGGATTGATTAATACTTAAGTATTTTTGTTTTTTGCCAACTAGTTGAGTTTTTGATTTATTTGATCAATTTTAACTAGTTATGTGACAGCAAACATTGCAAGGCTCAAGCCAGTAGCTAATTGTTTTTATTTAAAGTGATTATTTTTCGAACAAATTAAAAAATAAGGTTTAAGGTCTACTGATGATTTGGCTTTATCGCCAATGAAATGCATGTATAAAGACTAGCTAAAAAACCCTCAACAAACAAAAGGTTTTTATTGATCTAAAAAACTACGATATTGTAAATTATTTATATTCTTAAGTATTCAATTAATGTTATACTTTTTAATAAAGTAATTTTAAGTTAGATTAGAGCAGCACTTAATTATGTACCTACTTGGACCGATTTAGTCATAACCATCATAAAAATGATTTCAAGGCTTTTAAGAGACTGGTATAAAAACAAGCAATATGAAAGTTTTGGAAAATTGGAGATCTAAAGTATCCTTGAAGGTTTTGCATAGAAAAATACATTAGTTTGCTCGAAGGTGTGTCATCTTTATGGTTCTCTATAACTATGCAAATAATGAATTTATTATTCTTAATGTTACCGCATTATTCACTTAATTATGCAAAAATCTTTTAATGACAGCTATTCCATAAAATAATAACCATAAGATAAATCAGCAAAAGAATGTTAACAAGTTCATCGATTGATATTAGTAAAATATTTATTCTGGCCAGACTTCGCAAAATAAATTTAAAAATACAACCAATACATGTCTTAGATAAACTTATTTTCCGAATTCTTACTTCCTAGTACACACTCATTTAGCACAAATTTCTTTTAAAAAATTATTTGTTAGCAAACATCCACAAAGAATTATTAAAAGCCTTCCTTCAACTGCTTTAAAGCGGCAATATGCCACAATCTAACAAAAAACTAGAAAATGCGAGTAGCAACACAACCAACATTTTGTTGCCCTTAAAAATTTACCCACCATATTATTTTTATCTAAAATTTAATATCTAATGATTGCAAGGATATGGGTTGTGTGTGTTGTGTGTATTTGTGAATGCTGAGGTAAATATTTTACATAAGATTGCTTTATGTTCGTGTTTATACATAACTACTCCCACTCTCTCAATTTTTAGTTCGATTTCCCTTCAGATTTAAAACGTTCCCAATTGGTTTATACTCGTTTGCATATAAAATATTCTTAAACGCAAAGCTAATATTTCGCTAAAGTGGTTTTAAGCATACATTCACTCAAAATTGATTTCGATATTATGTTGGGGTAAAAACTTTGTTCCTTCAAATCTAAAAATATGTTGCGTTAAATTTAACGTATTTCATCACATTTAAGAGAGTAGACTCTGCCGGTCGTATCCCTGTGCTTCTACAGAATCAAATCATTTGAGTAGAAGCAACCACTAGAATTACTTACTGATAAACGTTTTATAAGTGAAAAATAATTTTTACGAAAAGGACCGTAAAAAAATAAGTATCAGAAAATTGCTGCATAAAACAAATATGGAAGTTAGCTGACCTTGCATGTCAATCCTGGAATAATCCTCTAAGTTCAAATTGCACTCTAACTTTTTCAAGACTACAAAAAATTTTTTCAAACCATTTAAAATTTGCCACATTCAACGCACATTTTGAAGTTCACAAAAGTAAATAAATTACGGAAATCAATTTGAAAAGATTCATTTGGAATTTTTTTTGTGAAACTTTATTCTCAAAATTTGCCCACCCAAATCTCATGTAATCTAAAGAATCGTCAAAAAATAAATCCATGACCTCAAAACGTCTACATCCGATGAAAGCGGGAAGTTAAACATATTAAACGTGACTTAATTTAATTCAACAGATATTTTAGAAAAAATACTTCCTTATAACTTCTATTTATTCGCACACACCGAGATCTACGTAGTCAATCTCTTTTGTGGTACTCCGTAAATATTTATGTATTGCATTATTGTTATTATATATAATGGCTTTTGATTGCTGGGTTAACGGTAACATTTTAACATTTTTTTCTAAGTTGTTTTTCTTATTTCTCTCCATACAAAGCAAAATAAGCCTTTTTTTATTTTACAGCATTTTGTAATAATGTTGCAGTAGAAAATATTTGGAATATGCAAATTAGCTTTTTATTTATACAAATACTTCCGTTTGCAAATTAGCATATTAAAATATGCAAAAATTTATACTTTTTCAAATGAAAAACTTTCAAAGCTCTTATGAGGGTGGTATAATAACAAGCAAGATGAAAGTTTTGGAAAATTGAAGCTCTAAAGCATCCTTGAAGGGTTTGCATAGAAAAATATCATTTGGGAATACTTTAGCTTCCTCATAGGTGTGTTATCTTTATGGTTCTTTATAACGTTCGTTAATAAGGGATATAAGAGCTTAGTTAGTTGTCACTCATATTATATTCCTTTTGTATGAACGAAAAATCTTTTTAACTTTGCGAGAATTCCTTGTGATTGTGGAGTATTCATATCGTGAGTTAGACTTCTCATCTAATCCAATTATTTATTGCAAAATCTCAATTATACGATACAAAGAGCATAAAAAATATGTTTTAGCATGTTGCTGAAAACTTTTTCAATAATTTTGTATATTTTTAAATAAAAAAAATTAATAAATAAAAGATCTTGATTATAGAAAAGTTGTAAATCTCAACTTTTAACTTTTTACTTTTCTTTTCAGTTGCTACATAAGCAAAGAATTCTGGGTGATGCAAAATTTATCATTCTTCCTTGACAATATCCATTCTAGCGCAAGCTTTGTGTGCCGTTGTACAGTCATATTGAAATCAAATGTGCTTCAAGCCCCTCTCATTAGAGCTGCAAAACTATCAGTAGTACTATCAATAGTATCGATAGTTTGGTTTTAAGTGAACTATCGATGATTTTTATCCGATAGCGATACTATAGAAAAAAATCAGGTTATTTAAAAAGTAAAAGCAAAGCCAAAAAAAGGCTTTGATGGCGGCTTTGAAATAAAAATTGCAACATTTAAATTTCGCCACCTGTAACCTGTATTATTAAGAAGAATGACTAAAATAAATGTCAAAATAAATAAGTAAGTTTTTATTTTTTATACCATCAGATATGGCCGTTTCAATAGCAAAACCATATTAAATAACCAAACAAATATTTTTTGCTAACGGCTTTAGTACATAAATGAATTTTGCGCGGGTAGAAGCGGACAACTACTAAACGATCTCCGCTTTCTGCTTACAGATCACTTGTAATGCTAAATTCTTTGTTAGTAGAATACATAGTTCATAAACTAATAAAGTTATATTAATAATTTGTATTTCCTTAGTTAAAAATAATGTTTAATGTAAAAAATTAAAACGTCTGAAAAATTAACTGTAGAAAAATTATACGATAACTAAAAATGATCAACTAAATTATTACCAAAAATACAAAATTATGAATTTGAAAATAAATCAAGATATAAATGTTTATAAGCCATTACCTAAAACATATATTAATATTCATATTATATGTTCATTAATTACATAATCTGGTCTAGGTAATGCGATAATGAAAGCTAGATAAATTAACTGCAAAATAGTTTTTATTTTATTTTTTTTTTTGGAATATTCGATTTTTGTTTTAAAGATTTTGAATTTTAATGTTAGGAGTCCAAATTATTTCGTGGTGCTTTTGTTTTAACAACAACTGTATTTAATCATAGGTGATGTCTTATGCCAAGTTATATAACGCCTATACTAGTCATTTGTTTGTTATCACAAAAGTAAAAGTTGATAAAAAAAATTAAAATGCTTTTTTCAGCTCTTTTTTGTATATGAAGTTTGACATTTGGTATGACAAAACATTGTCTCATCTAGACGCTATGTTAAGACCGGTTAACTACAATAGCTTAGACAATTAATAAAGTATCTTTTTCCTTCTTTATATTATAAAACATGATTTTCGAAATGACAAAGAAAATATTGCATAAATGTTGTAGCTAAGTCCCTGGCCATACTTGAAATTTTTGTTGTAGCAATTCTTGTTTATGTGAGATAGTGTTTAAATAGAGATATATACATTTTGTATTCCTCTCTTGCTTTTTCTCATTAGAAACTAAAAAAAATTGCTGCAACAAAACTTGCAAGTCTGGACCGGGACTAACAAGCGGTAAATTAATGTCAATACAAAAATTTCTTTTGCTTTTCATTTATTTTTATTTTAATTTTTGTAGAATTGCAAACGTTTTGCTTACTTTTTCGTTTTCTTATGGTTATTTTCAATAAAACTTAAGTCTCTAAAAAACTCCACTTTTTTACTTTAAGGAAGATAAAATAATTTTAAATTTTATTTACATACATTTTTTGCTATAGACAATATTCCAAGAATTCGAAAGTAGCGATAGTATCAATATCAATAGTTTTGCAGCTCTACCTCTCATTCGACCTTAAACCATATTCTAGAAACTTTTAAACAACAAATGAAAAAATCAAAAATTATAAAAGTATAAACTTTGAAGTTTATTCAAAAAACACAACAAACAAATATTGCATTGCTTATGCTTATACATTGTGTGTAAAAGCAAAAAAAATTTGCTTCTATAAATGTCAGGCCACTTTTACAATGCAAAAATTTTCAATAGAGCGTGTTCTATTTTCAACTGACAAACCATCTGACATCAGCTGTTTTACAAGTCAATTGTATATGGCGCCCAAAAAATAGCTTTTGTGATTCGGCAAATTAAAAAATGTATTGAAATATACATATATTTAAAAAAATTTTATACATATTTTTCAAAAAAACAACATTTTCAATTACTTAAACACAATTGTTCATACTGTTGTAATCTATTATAGGTTATGTTAGATGAAACCAAAAACTCAAGTGTAAAAGGCAAAAATTATAAACCACATGTAAATGTACAATTTTATAAAAAAACATGCGTAATTACAGATGCATTTTCAAGCTGAAAAACACACTGTAAAATACATAGTGTGTAAAGGCAGCATAGCTAAAAATTAGTCCACAAAAGTTAAATTAAAGCTAGCTATTTTTGTAGTCAGGTACTCATTATCCGACAGGTTTCAGTGTCGTGTCAGGCATCATTGCACACGGTCACATCTGCCATAAATATTAATAGTATATTACAATTTGCTTAGTCTGTGTTCATAGAATGGAAAACTTATTGCTAAAATATTTTCACAATTTGGCGTTATATGTCCACAATTTGCATTAGTATCTGTTCACACAATGAAAGTTTTCTTTCTGATAGAGTTAAGGTACGGTCACCCTTGGCAAACATTTGCCCAAAAAAACGTAACCACTACTTTTGCTCAGGGTTAGTGTCACAAAATGAAGTTAATTATGTCGCAAAATGCTATTTTCTTATATTATTTTTAATAAATGCGAACCCATATTTTAAAAAAATATTGGAATTAAAGAAATTGCAAATTTAGCTTGTCTTTTTGTCACGTTTTTTCGGCAAATATTTGGCAAGTCTGACCTGACAGTACCTTTAGTTTATGGGTGTTCGGGGAGAGAATATTTGAAAGGAGTATTTTTACCGTATTACGCCAGATTGTAATTTTTAGGAACGTTGTTAAAATCGAGTTATAAACTGTGCTGGTAAAATTAATTTTAACGTTGAATGTTAAAAGTTACAGAATCGCAGCTCATGTATAATCAAAATCGAACGTGTAGATTCACGAGCAGTCTTTAATGGGTTAAAAATTAAAATCGTTTATGTGTCATAGCGTTTACTTAACTTTCAATAATCAGTGTTGATGTGTATTATATGTATATGTATATCACGAAAATAATATTATAATTTTGTTCATAAGCACGCCCTTTCACTTTGGAGCAGATTTCTAATTCTAATAAATGTTAACTGAATTTTATGCTAATTAATAATAAAGTACAAAATAATTGTAGTACATCAAATAATGTACTCGCGCAAGCATACATTCCCACCAACACACTTTTAACGTACACATGTTTAAGAATTTTGATTACATACTAAAGCTACGTAAATAATTCATGTTAAATATTCTACTTTACGTGACTGAGCATTTCAAACATTAATCTAATTGTATAATACTTAATTATAAATATATATGCAGCTGTTTTTTCTTCAAATTTAACAACGATAACCGCTTTATTTAATGCGAAATACCATTCATAACGAATTAATGCGCAATTGATAATCAAATAATGATATTAGTATTTCTTACGAAATGTTTTTTTGACAATCAAAAGTACAACGAGTTGAAATGTTAACTTATTCTTTATTTAATTATAACATAAAGGCATATTGATAATAGCAACTTTAATAAAAAATTAGTAAAGATGCAATATAAGTTAGCTACCAGTTTATAATTTACATTTATTCATAGTCGAGTTTTTATTTATTTTTATTTATTTATTTTGTCCATAGATATAATATCCTTACAGACAGTTAAACAATATAATTAATATAGTAAATCCAAATAAAATACAAAATTATTGATTATTAAACAGAACGATAATTTTAAGTTTAATAACATTTATAATTAAAAAATCTACAGTTTTATAAAATTTATTAAGACTGCACATTATTATAAATGGATCAGCATTTCCGTAATTTGATCTGATGAATTTAATTTCTCGCAATACAACGTGTCGAGATGGACGATGAGGAACATTAAACGAAATGTTATCGAGCAGGAAATTAGAACAAATATCACCATTAGTTTAATTTAATATAAACGACACATTCAACATAGACCTTCGGCTTTTTAGAGTTGGAAGTTTGATTAGAGCAAGACGGCTGCTGTATGGCTGAAGATCTAATGGGTTCCATTGAAGACCACGATGGCAGAATAACAAATATTGCTTTTGTACCGATTCAATGTAATTGTTGTGAGTCACGTATATGGGATCCCAAACTATAGATGCATATTCTAAGGCAGGCCTGACGAGGGAAACATAAAGTTGCTTTGTAACATATGGGTTCTTAAATTCTTTTGCCCATCTAAAATCAAGAATACAACGTGCTTTATTTACAGTTATGGAAATATGATTTATAAAGTTCAACTTGGCATACAACGAAACTCCAAGATCCAACTCTGTAACACAATTTCTAGCTGGTGGTTCCCCAAAGAATAATTGACTTTTATATGATTTCCTCTGTAGAAGGACATATGTTTGCATTTTTTCAAGTTAAGCACCATCAAATTTAAATTACATCATGACTGAAATGAGTCTAAAACTTGTTGAAGTAGAGTCTGATCTCCATATTGATTAAGACTTAGAAAACTCTTTACATCATTCGCATACATTAAAACGTTGGAAAATTTAATCACGTCAGGAAGATCATTTATAGAAAGAGCAAACAGCAATGGTCAAAGATGATGTTTCATTAGAGCCGTTTTACATTGAGGGTGATGTCGCTTTGCACACGTTTTCATAAAGACTTTTTTTGTCGCAAGAGTCAGGGAACTTTTATAAATTTAATTGATCAATTCTTCTTATTTCTTCATTCGTACCTGAGTTGCAATAAATTAACAATTTCTTTGTAATTATAAAATTAATTTGCTTACAGGCAATATATTTGATTTAACCAAAGAAGAAGTTATTGAAGAAATTGTGGTCCTTACTGAAATGGATGTGGAAAGTTTATATTTCGATGATGCAGAAAATATAGATATAATTTTGAATTTGATAGACTTTATTAAAAGTGCAAACAATTTTTCGAATAAAAGGAGGCGAATAGAGCGGGTAAAACCATGGAGGCTGAAGCGAGAGATACGGGGCTCTTTTTCATTTCTAATGAAAAAAATTTCATCGGACATTTCCTCATTTTTTTAAATATATTAGAATGAATGAAGAAACCTTTAACTTCATTCTGGTAAAAATAGAAAAAGATATTAAAAAGGAAGACAAAATGTTGAGAAATTCAATATCTCCTACAGAAAAGCTATCCGCCACTCTTATTTAGCTACTGGGGAATCTTATAGAAGTATTAGTTATCAAAATGAATGGGATAACTCACATCATAAAAGTTTTAATTTTCTTGATATTTTAAAATTAAATTTTCAATTAAATCTTTTGTCCACATACTTTTAGTTATTTTATTTCATCAAAAAAAAAACACAACAATTTCGTTTCTGTGTACACTTCATTTGTATTTTAATTTTTTTAACTTTTCTTTTTAATGTAGTGTTGCCATAAATAACATAATCACAGATATCCAAATACAAGTCAAGAATTAGTCTCACTGGCAACACTACCTCATACATAACAAAACAAAAATACGAGCGAAAGAAATTTGCAAAAGAGAAGAGTGAAGATTGTCGCTTCAAATCCCATTTACTACCCTGCAAGCTTCTCTATACTTTCTCACCAAAAACTCGAGTCGCAAGCGAAGTCTCGCAAGGACATCATCACCCATATTTGCACATTTGCCTTTTTAGCACACATGATTTTCTGCTATGAAGCGTGAATGTGTTTTCCAAGCGTTCAGCACAGGGATGGCAAAATTGGTACAATTGTACTTTTTTGGTACTATTCAAACTCGAAAAGTGCAAAGGTTCACCAATGGCTTATTTAGTACAATTAAAGAAATCTCCACAGTTTTGGTAATTTTATATCACAACTAATGCAGGAATTTTTAGTGCGAATTAACTAGTGCCGTTTTCTTTTCTAAAAAAATTCAACATTTATCTTACTTTTTATCAAAAAAATTTTCTATTCAAAGTTTTCTTAAGACAAAAATTTTGCCTCGTAAGTGATGTTACAATAAAATGTATACGTATACACATCTTTGTGTGTGAGGTTTGCAAGTGCATATGTATTGGTTTTGTTCTGCTAATGCGGGGTTAAAGCTGGTTCAAAAATTATGCCAACCAAAAACGATTCTCTTCACCGAAAATGCCAACAAGCTGCCATGTTATGCCAGCATAATTAATCTAGTGTGAATTGGCTCAATTTTGCGAAGTATTAAGAACGAAATTCGACTTTGAAAATGAAACATTAAATTGATTCGATAAGTTTAGCACAGAAAATCAGTGGAAAACTGTACCACTATTGGTACAAATATTTCGAATTGAATACAAGAATGTTTATAACATAAATTTGCATTTTAGAGCTCTTGCTGATGTTGAAATAAAGAAATCTTACAAAAATTCGAATATTAGCTATTTCTGGGCAATAGTTTCTAAAAGAAAAAATGGGATAAATGAATACATGTTTTCAAAATTTTCAAAAATTATAAGAGTTTCACATTCATTTACAAATGTGAAAAAATATTTTCTTACCAAAATATAATTAAAGGCAAAGAGAAAAACAGACTACAAACTGCAACTCTTTGCGGCTTAATCCAAACAAAGGATTTACTGAATTCACAAGATTGCAATTGTTTAATGATATAAATTTATCATGTAAGTAATTATTAAAATTGTAATTGCGATCTCGAAATCGATTTAAAATTACCTTGAATTTCTTTGTACGTAAATAGTTTATACATATTCAATACTGAACTGATTTTTGTTATATTATAATACAAATGAATTTTAGAGTGGCTTTTTTGCTATATTTTTAGTAAATCTTAAAAGTAAAATTTTTCAAACTATTTGGTAAATTTTAAAAACCCTAATGCCATCCCAGGTTCAGTAAGTTAAACATAACAGCTGATTTTAGAGTAAAGGAAGAAATAAATATTTTTGTTTGTAAATTGAGACGAAATCTTAAGCAAGCAAAATTTAAAAATTTTTTTGCTAAGAATTTGTTTAAAGTTTTAACAAAATAAATTTAATTGCTAAGCCAACAGAAAAAAAACCAAATCATAATTTTTTGTTTTTTATTTGTTTACAGAGTTGAAGGAATAACTTTCCCGCATGAAATAAGGTAAGCGAACGACGCCGATAAAATTTTCATACGAAGCAAGCGTCCGGTTTTTATAAATTTTTATGAAAGTTTTGTTTGATTTTTTATTATTTTAGCAATATTTCTTATAGTAGTCTTAACGTGAATTTAATTCCAGCACAGGCAATTTTCTCTCCGGCTCGGTCGCTGTAAAACTTTTTAAGCGCAGGAGTCTACTTGATTTGATTGTAAAAGAAAAATAAAAAACTCCAGCTTTTATAGCATTGCTAAACTTTGCAATTGCGAACCTCAGTTTCATGTATTTTGTTTTTGTGGTCTTGCAGAATATAGTACATATGCTAGATTTGCAATATCTGCAATGTTTGCAAGAATAGTTTGCAAATAAGGGTTATTTCTGCCATTATCTTTTTATATTTTATTTCTATAAAATTTTCTTAGTTTGTTTTTTCAGTTTCAGCTGAATTTGTACTTTTGATTTCGAATTAAGCAAATAACTCGAAACTTAACTGACTATGAATAAGTTTAGCAGCAACTACAAATAGAACAGTTGGAACTAAAAGCGACCATGAATAAATAAAAAATAATACTTTTCAGATATATTGGAAACCGCAAATATTAATAGCGATCAGCAAAACTTCTAACATGTTATCTGACAGGAGAAAGTTAACTATCTTTACTTACATTAACTATGCATCAACTTGAAAAGTTTATGGTTTTTATTTAAATATTTGAGTATTTGAATTTGAAGGAAATACAAACAACATTCACTCTTAGTGAACTATCTATCAAGGTACAAGAAAGTACATTTCGGGCTTAAAAAGAAGTAACACCACCAAAATAATGCCTCAAACACATGGACCACAACAGTCTATACGACTGCATGACTACAAATGTCGCTTGCTACAAATGTCGCACTGTAGCCAGCTACATAATTATTTTGAAAACGAAAGTTAAGCAGCTGATTTATTTATATTTCAATTATGTAATTTTAGAGTTTTTTTTTGCTTTTTGAAAGCTCCGTTTTATTTCGTTTTAAAAAATTGCTTTAAAAAGAGCCTAAAAAACTAAAAATAAAGCTATTAAAAAGTTTCTTATCGGTCACACCCAGTTAGGAGTGGATTTATATCCACAGCAACAAAGGCGCTCTTCGATATGCTGGTTGGCTACAAGTATATCTACTAGCAAAAAAGTTGGCACTACGCACAGCTATTACGCTAAACGTAATCGGCGCATGGAACTACGGACAATGGGGCCATGCTACTATTTTAGGGACTTCGAAAGAGATTTTCAATTCATTGACATAGCCCTTATGCGGGTGGCACAAAACAGATGATGAACTGATTCGACCTGCCTCATAGGGAGAACCCACTGGCATCGCATTGATACGGCTCGAACAAAACAGCTCTTCATGTTCTAAAGAAAGCAACTGCGGGACCTTGTGGCTACACTCACAGATCACTGTACCTTTGGAACACATGGTAAAATAATATGTATCCCCTCGCACCTTTTTCTTTCCTTTAAGTTGTCTTTGTCTCTCCAGCTTCATATTTGACTTCCCGGTTACTCCTCTGTACCACTTCAATTTACTCTTTTATGTCCTGTCAACCTAACCAAACCTAGTTTTGGGTGGGTGGGCGTGCAAAGTTCAAAATGTAATCTGCACAGTAAAGAACAATATATTTAATGAAAGCTTATCCTTTCAACGATGTATCAAACTCTTCGAAGTGTGAACCCACAATAGATCGATTAGTGGAAAAACTAATTTTACGCCCGACCTTTTTTAATTTATTTGCAATATCAGGAAAAAGTAATGTATAGTACATACTGTGTATATATATTTTAAAAGCAAATACTATGAGCTTTCGTTTGATGTATAAAAAAACAACGTTAGAACAGTTTAATATTTTTTTGTGCCCCGCTAGCTCGAATGATGGCTTCAAGCAATATTATACATTTTGTAATCAGAATTGAAGTATTTTTTATGCTGAAACTTTGAATATGATCGTGAGTTAAGCCGAGAAACATACATGATTTCAGACAAACTTCACTCAATTTTTAAAATACAATTCTACTTATATGAAGTACATGTATCTAACAATAAAACAAACAAATTGATTTATTTAGAAACTCTTGATGGATAAATATTGTAACATTTAAAACTTTTCTCGGTTCTTAGCTGTGTTTGCAATATAAGTGATTTTATTGCAACAATGACTTCTAAATGATATTATATATTCATGTATTTATTTTTACCGAGTTTCAAGGATTTTGCGAATTTTCGTCTTTAGTTTTTTTTAAGATTTCAAAAAATTTTTAACTATGCAAATTTTTGCGAATTTTCGAAATTTTCGCGAGCAGTAAGCTCGGTCGCAACTTATATTTAGGGATCTTCAACTATTTTTAAGCTTTTCCTATTCTCAAAAATGTTTGCAAAAATTAGCTTCAATGTAAAATTGTAAAGTTTTGATTTGTACTTTTCGAAAAAACTTAACTTTAAAAAAGCAAAAAAATCTCAAGTGGCACCAGTGAAATATAAATGAATCATGTGTTTACTGCGAACCTGTCGTTTTAAAAATAATTATGTAGCTGGCTACTGTGCGACATTTGTAGCCATGCAGCCGTGTAGCCTGCTGTCGTTAAGGTTTTTATAGTTTAAGATTGGCTAACTGGGGTCTCACTTAAATGTTTGAAAATAAAGTTTACTAACAAATACTTACGACTATTAAACATAAGCAGACAAATTCAACACAAGCCGTATAGTGTTAGTTAAATGGAATGTTTTTACGAGGTTCCTGGTATTACTAGGGCTCTAATCCCAAAGAGTATTTTTTTATTTTTCCATTGATGTGTGTGTAAATTAAAAACTTTAAGCTCGTTTTATGAAGAACGCGTTTTTTAGATATGAATACATTGCAACAAAGGCAGACTTACAAGGTAGTAGCGATTCTACAACAATACAAAATTTTTTGTAAAAATACCTGAGCAATTGTCAAAACTTGAACCGAACCGGGTAGCACTGTTAGCACAGCTGGGCCTCTAACAAAGCTGTGGTATTTGGCAGTTTGACATCAGCTATGTTTTTGTGAGTATATTATCAACACAAATTTTATTTATACAATTGAGATCTAGTCAGGTTAATACTATCGCTACTACCTTGTTGATCTACCTTGAAAGGAGCGATGTGTATTTGTTTTTCTCTTTATTTTGACATATTTAATATGTGCGAAGATAGATTCGTATTTAACTAGCAAAAACGCAAAGCAAATTTTCTCCAGAAATTTCAGTAAAAATCCATTTTTTAAACAAATTTTTGTAGTGCCTCCCAACAAATATCCCATATTACCGTAATTTTTCTTGCAAGGACATGGTGCCAATTCCTAGATTTTTCTTCGTAAATGAAATTTGCGAATGTTGTTAAGCGTTTTAAAGAGCTATGTTGAAAATTTTAGTTCGTGTCTCTGCTAGTTAATGTGCTGTTCATATAATCCAAGCAATCAAGTTGAGTCAACAATTTGTATTAAAATCTCTCAGTTATTCGAGTGGTTTCCATACATATTTTCTACTCAAGCCGATTGCTTGGATGCTATGAACAGCACATTAACAGCACATTAACAGCACATTAACAGCACAAAACAGTTTCTGTCAACAAATTTAGAAATGAATTAATAATAATAATAAAACGGACAAGTTAGGAAATAATAACTTTTACGGGTTTTTTAACTGAAATAATTTATCCACAAACACATTTCATTAATGCAAAAATAAAAAGCATTTTGAACCAACGTTTTAGAATTTATGACAATTTTGAGTTATTTTCTTGTAATATTTTAATTAAAATTACACAAGATAATTATCTCATAAATCTTCATTCCATTATTCTTCTGTTAACAAAAATACTTTAACTTTAACATATTAATATTAATTTGCAAGAATATACTCGTATATTAACGCAAATAATGCTAAGCAAATATTGACCAACTATATTCACAAATATTATATTGAGTCCTTATATGACATATTTATTGGCTGCAATCGGAGTATGTTTTGATGCCGGAGGCTTTAGTCCTGGAAACTACTTATCATGACTTCAATGAAATGAAAACATACTAATATATGAAGCTGATGTTTGTTTCATTATATGAAAATCATAACAACAATATATATTATTATGTTCAATAGTGTTAGCAACATACAAAAGGATTAGACATAAATAGTATTAGCAAGTATAGTAAAATTTATGAAGCTGTTTGTACGTGTAGGAAAATGGAATATGAGATGTTTCTACTAAATACTTGCAAGATTGCAACAAATCTTATTTCAAATAATTCAAATGCATACAATAATAATGAAGATAAAAGTAATTTCATAGATTAACATTTCATTAAATTTTATAGTAAATTCATAAATAATTGTTGTATGGATTTAAGGAAGAACATTCCTAAAAATTATAATAATATCACTATGTACACAATTAATAGGTCACTAAAGTTTTCTAAAGAATTTTTTTATTAGACTCATGAAAAATAATTCAGTTGCAAAATGAAAAGTAGAGAGCTTTAACCATAAAATCATATCAAAGGCTTTGAAAGTTTTTGAATTTTTTTAACACATATAGTAATTTTTTAACGCAGAATAAAATAACATTGTCTCCATTAACATTTTAGAAACTGATCTTGGCGATATGACCCTGCTTTTTTTATGTATAAACCCCGGTTAAAATTTACATCCCGGTTTGCAAGGAAAATTTCGCTTATTTTTAACTTTAAATTTGCAAGTTTTTGTAGTCTTTTTGTTTATGCAATAAGTTACACGCATACAAAACAAATATTATTAAAAATATATTTCACTGTTTGGTGCAAGTGCTCTTTCGAAAGTGCAAATGCAAAATATCGTAGCTTTTTTATAAAATACAACAACAAATTATACAGAGTTGCAATACCATTTGCACCAAACACTGAATACCGTCAACGTGATCGAACAAACAATAATAAATAACCACATTTTTGAATAGAACTTTAATATAGAAAGCCGTTCCAATTTAACTTTATTTCATGAGTGTATAGAAATACTATGTATAACAAATTACTTATTAAAATTAAACTTTTGTATTATAAGAGTACAACTAGTAGGTAAGTTTAATAATTATGAATAATTTCAACATCAGCCACAAACATTTATTTTAATTTCCTTAAACAATAATGGCTGCTTTAAAAAGGAAATATGGTTAATGTTTTGATAATATTCACAAAACTATTATTATTTTATTCGTTGTTGTACGCTTCACCACAAGTAGAATATATATTTAAGTTTATGATTCGTTTTGTAGTTTCCGCAATATTCACTCGCGATGATGTTTAGTAACGACTACCTTTAAATTAAATCTGCCTCTCTGTTTTAAGTTTAAATTTAATTTCTTAGACTAAGCTCTTCTTTTTTGTGTGCTTTCCAGAATTTTGATATTGAAAATTAAATAAATTAGCCCGTATTTTTGCAGAAGCAGTTAGTTAGTTTTCATTAACATCGAAAACTAGAAATTGTCAATTGATTTCTACAGATAAAGTAAAGAAGTGGTAATCGTGCTTTGCTAAACAAAAGTCGCAGTTCATCAACTTACGTGTTATCTCTCTCCGATGGCTTAAACAATATAAATTATGCAAAATGCATGATTAGACTGCTAAGCTTATTTTTCGTGAATGCCGAAGAAGGTAATTGGCATTGGTCGCTTTCATAAGACGTAGATGTTAAGCTCAACTCTTGTAAAACTGTTGTGAACTGTTGAGCCCAACAGTTACGTCTTAGAAAAGGCATGATGAATAATTGGATAATGAACAGCTTTTAATGTAAACAATTGAAAATGAATAAAAATGCTGCAAAAGAAATAATTTAAATTTGGTAAATTAATTAGTTTGGCTTATTATAAAAAGTATGGACAACACAGAATTTGCATATAAATTTTTCTTGGCAGGAATTTTCCATTTTTATTTTAAAATTTGCACCGCAAATTTAATATTCACAACATAGAAGTGCACAGCAAAATACTCAAATAGAATCATAAACCTGCGGCGATAGTATTTATATTTCAGCGCTAAGCCGCCACTGTGTTCAAAAAATCTTTAAACCTTATATTGAACTGAATATATAATTAAAATATATAGACACTATAATAAACCTACTTACATTTAATGAAATTAGTATTTTAATTTTATTTCTTTATTTTCGTTACTTTATCGCATTTTTAATGCAAAATTTAACAAATTAATTTGCAGTCGCCAACTAACAAAACGCGTTGGATTAGAATATAAAAACTCTCTCGAAAAATGACGGAAAAATTGGCTGCCAATATTCAACTGTTGTTTTAAGCGGAACTGCTCAACTCTGCGTTTCTAAGACAAACACTCAATGGCTGTGCAACAGTTACGCCTTATGAACGCGACTATTATTCGAAGCTACTGCATACTGGGAACTTACGGATCATTTCATTATAATAATAACAACACTCTCCAACTGAAGTAACATAATGTTAAAAAAAATATATAATTACCAAAACGGTTTAAATAATAAAGTTAAGAAAACAGAATTGGATAACGTTTGACCTTGTAGGTCATCCCTTCAATTTCCCTCTTAACTCAAACACAAAGTTGTCAATCCCGATTTTTGAGACGAAAAATAAACATTAACTTTTTTTTAAATTGTTAACAACGACCCCGATTCGATTAAATTTACGGAGACCAAGGTAGCATTTCGAGACAAAAACAACAAATGAATATAGAAAATGGATTTTACGAGAAATTTTGAAGTTAATAAAAAAAACGCTTTGCGAAATTTTTCGTCAACGATATCTCTCGAGGTGATCAATCGTTTCTAACCAAATTTACAGCAGTCGACGTTATGGTTTTGGGCCGGTTCTCCGTTTTCAATAAAATTAACACAAATTATCATTATCTACTATTTAGCAGAATCTCGTTTTAATGAAGATAATATTCTAAAATAGAATTTTACATTTCACAACTACTGGAAAACCAAAAAGTGTTCGTTTTTTAAAACGCCTGTGTGGCCCCGGCCTAAAAGCTGGTAGTAGCTGGGGTTTTATGGGTTTTGTATTTTAAATTTATTCCCAGAATTTATCTCTACAATTCTCAAAATCTAATGAACTTAGTCGGCTTATTATCTTCGAAATCTAGGGTTTACGTACGTACGGTTTACGTATATACATAGAAACACATACGCACACATGTACACTCACTCACACAGTCGTACATCCACACGGTTATCTCCAAATAAATAGTCACATTAGATTCCCATGACCTCAAAACGTTGAGATTTCATGAAAAAACGATTTTTGATGTTTTGGTGAAATCAGCAAAACTTCCCTTTTTAACACCGGGAAGTCCGAAAATACGCAATATTGAAAAACAACAATATTAATTCGAAAATAGTTGATATGTATTTGTTCCTTTTAACTCCTACAAGGAGCATAGGGCCTTTTTTTGTTATGGTTTCGGTAATCAATTTTAATTTAAGGCGAATGACTGATTAAGCCTGAGCATCGGATCCTGGTGTTAGGCCTGCCAACATCGCATCCAGGTGTGCAGTTGCGCAGGTATTTAGTCCATGCTGCTAAAAGGATTATACCGCCCATAGTCGGTTGTGTTATTGTTTTTTTGGTTGGTGCCAATTGCTCGTCGCAACGATACAGGGTCACACGCAAACTCTGGATTTAGTGGGTGCTCGAAAGACCATCCTAGACCTTCCCATTGTAACCACTGAGAGTCCGCGACTACCAAGGGCAGCTACACCGCATATCTGCGGAACGTACCACTATCCGCTACATTTGACGCGTCCGGTAGCACTCAGCTGTGCTCCCCGTAAGCAAGTAATATATCATACGTCGTAAAAAAATGCCAATGAATAATATATTATCCGCGAGGGCGGTAAATAGTTGGTAATATTATTTAAAAAAAAACGTTAGAAAAAAGTACAACCCAAAATATGTTAAAAAATCATTAAAATCATTATTCTATAATTAAAAAAAATCTTTTTAAAAAAAGCTGTCACAACATAAGAACGCCAAATTGTAAAAACTTTGGTGAAATCTATTACTGAAAAGGCAACAAGAAGAAAAGAAATATATTAACAACATTTTTAAAAATATGACTTTATCTTCAAATATATTACAAATATTATAAAAAGTATTTTAATGGGACGAAACCTTCAATACTTTGCTAAATAAAAAACATCTTTGTTTTTGGAAAATGTTTCTTACTTTATAAATAGCTAACGCTGGCATAAAATTCGGCATCGCTGAATGTAGCACTCGAAATAGCTTTCCTCTCTCTTTCTTTAAACCAATTGTTGTTTGAAATTAAAATTTTTAAATATTAAATTTAAAACAATTTTATAACAGAGAAAGTTTTAAGGATCTAACCACTTATAATAAGTATTATATGTATGTGTGCAACTAAACATACTACGAGTATGTAGACGGAATGTGCAATATGAATAATAATAATAATAATAATAATCACCCCTATTCTGCATTTCGATTACGTTCCCGTATTCAGTTGCGTTCGGATCAAAAAATGTTATTAAAAAAAACTTAATCGAAAGAAAAAGAGGAAGAGAAGAGTATATTTATACCAACTGCTTTGCTGTGGAAGATATGAAAAAGAAACAGAAAAATAAGAAATTTTGTAAACATTGTAATAGTTAAATTTTAAAAAGTTGAATTTGCTGAAAATAATAGCGATAAATAGAATATGAGTAAGCATTATTTCTGGCCAATCTATTCCAGTGTGAAAAATCCTATAGCTTCGGAGGTAATTTTTTATTTTCTATACATAATTTGGAATTTCATTCCAGAATGCCAGCACCGCTTCCTTGGGACGCTTCTGATATCCACACGCAATATTATCCTTGGTTGCCATTAAGTTT
This sequence comes from Gymnocheta viridis, assembly GCA_956483585.1. NCBI lineage: Eukaryota > Metazoa > Arthropoda > Insecta > Diptera > Tachinidae > Gymnocheta > Gymnocheta viridis. Next base: position 83,681,602 of record OY101440.1, on the reverse strand, counting down.
GCCAGCTTTTCATATCGCTCAAGTGTTGTGCTACCGACACACTATAAATTAAATAAAGCTTTTTAATTTGAAAAAAAATTAAGAATTTATTACAAAATAATTTTATATCATTTTATATTTACATTTTATTTAATTATAAACTTTTTTAACTACAAAAACAAAATCGAATAACTTTCCGGTAGTAAACAAACCACTTGCAAAAATAAATACAATTAAAAAAGAAATCGAAATGATACGGGGAGCAACGGAACGCAGAATACCAAATTTGCAAAACGGAGAAAATTTCGATTCGAATCGAAACGCAGAATAGGAGTGAATAGTTCTGATGCAGTGTCAGTTCAATTTAGCAGGAAAAAAATTATTTTTAACTACAGTTCTTTATATACATAAATAAAAATGAAATTTAAATATTTTGTTTATTGAAAATATAACTTCTTTGAAAATTCGAATATTTTCAAAAATATTGATTATCACAAAATCGACATCACATCGTTCAGCAGAGTAGCACACAAAAATCGTTTAAAAATAAAATTCAATGTTTCTGTGCATAAAGGAAAATTTAAATCGTCTCTTTTGAAGAAATTTTTGAAGAACTGATATGTTTTAAGGATAACCTCTCTGGTCCTTTTTAGACCTTCCGCCCCTTATGGAACTTGGCAAATGCCAATAAAATAAATATAACAAAATGAAAATGTATCACTTTGTGAAATTCATGTTTGAAATAGCTTAAAACTTATTTACGTTTACTATATCTAGGAAAGGTTAGGTTAAGATGGGCGGTCACAAAGACCTTGCATAGAGCTAGATGGTCATTAGAGTTACCACGATGTACGATAACACGTAAATGAAAAGTTTAGTTTGATGTAATGATACCTAGAGTACTTCACACTGTCTTGACGAATGCTAGGAGTCTCATGAACCAAACTCCATATATTTGAGAAATAAATATGATGTTATTTTATAATGCTTTAGTTGAAAGCCATCTAAACTATTTAGCAATTTTATATGGTTAGAAGAAAACTAATGACTTCAAAGCACTTCAATGAATGCAAAATAACGCATTAAAAGTCATATGAAACCGTCCACTTACACATCCAACGATATCGTTATATGCTGTGATCATTGTCAAACAATTTTTCTTATATATGGAATCTATAAAATTCAACTTTTATTGTATGTGTTCGTCTGCACAATATTGTACATCACACGATTCGCTTCATAAGGAATATACATGCAATAAATCCGAGAAGTATTTGAAATTTAAGAGTAGCATTTTGTTGGTTGGGAACTACTAAACAGCATATAGAATTTGTAGGTAGTCGAGGGTGTAATAACTTGCCTCAAATCTTATGAAATTAAAATCAAATTTCGATATTTAAAAGACGTTTAAAACAATATATTCTGCAACATATAAATGAACTCAAAATCTAGTTTTTACTCTTTTCATATTATGCAATGTTTTGTTATCTTTTTTTTCTCTTTAATTAATATAATGTATTATGATGTATAAAATTTAAGGAAACTGAAATCTTGCCAACTCGCCCCAACAATGCCTTTTAGGCGCTGAGCAATCTAATGTAAATGATATATTTTGTTAAATAAAATTTATATATATATAAAAAAACAATGATCACCCAGACAGTTCGCTCTGAAGCGTATGAGTGCCGGACAGAAGCGGAGTCAGAGATGCCAACTATTGAAACACAAAACGCGCCAATATAATAATCCATTTATTATCCATTTTGTACTGCAGGACTTTTTTAAAACAACAAAAGAAAGCTGATGATAATTACATTTTAAAACCAAAAGACCATTCAATATTTCAATATGGCAAATAACAAGTATACGTAGGGTATACCGAGATACGAGTATAACCGTGTTAAAATATAGAAATAGTAAGAGAAATCCACATTGAAATAAAAATAAATTCGTATGGCAGCCAACTTGACAAATCGAATGATGCAGAAGTTCTTAATTTTGGGGTTACTTCCACGTGCAATTCTCAGAATTGAGTTTCAAAATTATGCGTTTTACTGTATTTGGTTGCAAATTTACAAACGTAACATTTGCCTTTGCGTATGTATGTCGATGTGCACTGTTTTATAATTATTTAATTTATTTATTTAATTCAATTATTTAATTTATTTTATCTTTTAATGATTTATAATTTTTTACAGATTATTTATAAAATTCGAAATTTTTATGAATAAGAAGCCGTATTAGTTGATAGATATCCCAGCTTGAAATATGATATAACATTTCTAGACTAATCCAAAAGGCTTTTGTCAAACTTTATATCGACACTGTTAATCTATTATCATATTAAAATAATATATAAATGTTTTTTGCATACTTGGGATAGACGCGTCTGTTTTGCTTCTCTTAAAATAATATGCCAAAAATATCTGACGGGTAAATTGTTCCAAAATGATGGCAATATTTATTCGTATTTTGTTTAAAAAGTTTCTTCATTTAGTTTTTTTTCTTTGTGCTTTTTAATATTCAAGAAGTTTTTAATATTAGGAAAGCATATTTAAAAACAGCGATGCTTTGTGTCATTTGCATATGTTTATTTATTCTTTAGCTTATTCTGAACAAAATATGTAGTAGAGTGGAGTGGGAAAAACAAATTGTTAAAAACTAAAATAAATATAATACATACTAAATAAATGTTTGTTAAAACTTGCGGATTAATTGTTATTAACATGGTACCTAAAGTTTTTATCTCGCATTCCTGTAACTGTAAATAACTATAATATGGAATTCAAAATTTCTACGCGTCAAAAAAATCTGCTCTTGATTGGGCAAAAAAAATAACAATGCAAAAATTTATATAAGGCTGAAGAATAAAAAGTTTCCTGGGCGACTTGACAATATGGATTTTGCAAATTTCACGCACCTAAATTATCTTTCTCTTTTTACTTCTAAATATATTAAATACGAGGGCGGCTCAATAAGACCGTGACTTTTTGAATGTCTTTTTTGCAAAAAAAAAATTTATTTTTCAATATTATTTCCTTTTAACTCAATACACTTAGTTCAACGTTTCTCCAGTTTTTGTATTCCTTCCAAAAAATAGGATTTTTCGAGGCCTAATTCATAGAGTTTTGCCATTGAGACTGCACACGTATGCACCCGTGCAATATCTTGATGAAAAATAACTTTTTTCTTGGCCATCCCGCGTGCATCCTAAGAAATTGTTGCCATCACCTTATCGCCCAATAAACTTATCTTGACCTTCTTCGAAACATGTTCACCCGAAGAAACCCATTGTTTAGACTGCCGCTTGGTGTCCGAAGTACAGTAATGGATCCATATTTCATCCACAGTTACCAATTGCCGCAAAAACTGATTCGGATGGCGGTTAAACAAGTCCAAACAATACTTTGAAGTTGTCACACGTTTACGTTTATGGTCAATTGAGAGCAAACGCGGCACCCATCTTGCAGACAATTTTCTTAAACCTAGCTGATCACTTAAAATCGAAACCACACTGCCATATGAAATGCCTACAACACCATTTCGTGGATTTTTTCGACATACTTCAATTTGCCGTCCAGAACATTCAGCGTCATTTGCACTTGTACGAACACGACGAAAGTCAGTAAACCACTTTTTTACCATTGAAATCGATGGTGCAGAGTCCCCATAGTATTTATCGAGCTTTTCCTTGGTTTGATTGACGGTTTTTTTTACGAAAAAAAATGTTTAATGAAAAATACACGAGGTTGTATGTTTTGAACAGCTGTTAAACGCAAAGTAAACGTCGACACTTGCTCAAAATTTGACAGTAGTCTATTAACAGGTGGTACTTGATGGGAACAGTGTTACATTTCACATAACTACGAGGGAAGTTTGAAAAGTCACGGACTTATTGATGCGCCCTCGTATTTTAAGAACTGTTTAACCATATTTAGTGGCGTTTGGTCTAAGACGAGTTTCTTCACAGTTGTGGTTTTTATTTATAGTTAAAGCGATTTTTGCAAATTTGTCTGTAGTTTTAGTAATTCTTAGAAATTGGAATTTTCTAAAAATATACCCTTATTGAGACTCAGTACGAGCCAATTTTGGAATTTTTTGCGACATTTAAAATTGTTTCGAATCATTGTAATTTGCTGTTGTGTTTGATTTTCGAAGATATTTTCCACTTTGAATTAATTTCCGTTATTTTATCACTAAATATTATTTGGATTCGTGTGTGAAAGTATTATGAAACGATTTCATAAATTATAGCTGTGTTTGTTTAATTTGCTGTAGTAAATTTAGTAAATTAGAAATTTTAAATATATTTTAGTCATGACAGAAAATTAGCAAAACTAAAAAAGAATAACAAATGTATAAAGGGCACTATATATATATATATAGCCAAAAAAAACACATCACATTATTCAAAATTTGTTGTATGTGAGGCGAAAATGATACTGGATGGAAAATAAAAAGAATTATATTTTTCCCATGCTTGACGAGCGATTTTAATGAATTGTTGCTTTTAGTAAGCCTTAACGTCAAATAGAAGTACACGCATTTGGAGTCAAGAATTTTCACAATTGAATAGTGCCCTTAAGTTTTTGTGGAGTGTTATTGATCCAATTGTAATTGCAGATACAATATCATATATTTAAGCACATCGCTTATGTCACTAAATGGAAGTGAATATTCATATTATTATTATAATAGTTAGATATTATTTATATATTCAAAGAAATACTGCAAGACTTTTTCTTGAAAACAAGAAAACCACTCCAAATTTTACGTTAAAAACACACATTGTTAAACAACAATAATGGACGACTAATGCTCCAAAGAGTTCAAAAAGTTTGCTACGAAATTCCAGAAAAGCACTCTTGAGTAGGATCTCTAAAACAATATCAAAAGAATTCGTAAATTTGATGAAGTATTCAGCCTTATTGTGTTGATTGAATTTCGCATTTAACGTTCACATTTTGCTGTGAATTACAAACAGCACCCAATATTTCGAAGTCGAAGGCTAAATTTGTCAACCACTGTAAGAGTTGATAATTGTATATGTGAAGGTCTCCTAGAATTTAGTGTTACTTGTTTTAAATATACTCGAACGCTTTTGTAGTAAACGTAGTAAAACTGCTAAAAGTAGTAAAATGGAATATGTCATCGAACACAGATTATTATTAATAAAAAAATTATGGTAACATTTTATTTTTATTCATTGAATTCAACAAAATCTAAGTTCCTTATTTTATTTTCTTAAAAAAATCTTAATTTTATTAACACATAAATATTTATGTATTTTATGATTCTATGTTTGAATAAAAAACAGCAATAGAATTTACTATGCGGATAAATTTACTTTGTTAATAAATTTCAACTTGATTTTTTCATTAGGTTCTTACATTAAATATGTAAATGACTGTACACGCATTAACTAAAACTGAATAAAGTCCCATCAAACACAAAATCAAACGTTTAAAACATGATGGTTTTATCTTTTCATTTCATCACAAAGTTAAATTCAAATTGACTTGGCATTTTTAACCGGAAAACGATGTTTTCTCTACTTGATATATAGTAGTTATCCGATTTAACGAATATTGGATTTAATATTGCATTTAACAAACACCCAATTTTGTATTTCTACTAAGTAAGAACCTTATATTACGAATACAAATTTTATTTTGTACTGGGTTTAACAAAACGATGCAAAAAACGAATATCATGAAGAGCTTGATGAAACTGAAGTTCTAGAGCCCAAAATTAAACACGAAGATGCCATTAAGCACTTCGAGATTTGTATTAGATGGGATCAGAAAAAAATTTTAGTAGCACAAACTTAATGCTTTTGAGAGAGCTTCAAGAAAGTGTTTTTAAGAATTTTTCCTTTCCTTAAGCATGGTATTCTGTTCATCATTTCGTACGAACTGCTGTCAGAAATAATTACAAAATAATATGGCCGAAGTTGTACTCTGTTCATCTTGTGAAAACATAAGAAATGTTTCTGACAGCATTATTTATTCAACCACAACATGTTTCTGGCAACATATTTTTCAACTGCGAAATAATGTAAGCACCACTTATTTCGTGCAGAATTGCAAACAACAGATGATCAGATATTTCTGGTCGTTGTGGTTTTAATTTTAAGTTTGCTGCCCAGAAATAATTAAAATAATGGAAAATAATGTAAATATAATATAAAATGAAGGTGAGTGCTTTTTGCAGAACGTGTGTATTCAATGAGCTCTCCGCAGCAGCTGCGAGATGTATTAATTGATACATTGCAGTACAAACTCCTAATATTACTTCGTTGTCCATTTGTTTTAATTTTTCTTTTGTTTTTATAAGAAAAACAATGTTGTTCATTTCAAGGCAATAAAACCGATAAATTTGTTATAAATCGTGGTATTGTCACCACTGATCAGATGTAAAAATTTTCAAACGAAATAATCAATGTTGCTCAACATTTTTCGCAAATTCAAATAGAGTACTAAGCTTTATCCATAATTTTAAAGAAATATTTAATTTATATTACTATAATGAAATGAAATTTTTATGGCTTGAGTTCAAATCTGAGTTTTATCTATATCTTCTTAACCTAAGAAAATATTTTCATTTTCATTCCAAAGTGAAACCCTCATGTTTGCTGGACTTCTGTTGCCATTGTCGATGTATGTGTGAGTAGAGGTATTTATGAATTTAATAACTTCAGCTTGTTCTAAAAACCTATTTGTTTTATAGCTAGAAAACTGCAATGCTTTGTAAATTTACTTTTCTTTAACAGAATTTTCTTTTTTATTCTTTTTTTTTAATTTTCAAAGCTAAAACCAACTTCTCATAAAAGCAAATGCAATAGCATTTATAAAATTGCCACAAAACAAAAACTGAAGAGAAAAATAATGCAAAGAAGAAATAAACTGAAATTGCAAAAAAAAAGCAGTAAGAAAAAATGCACACACATTGAAAAGTGAAAATATCTGCATTAATTAAATGAAGAAAAGTTAGTCTGTAGTTAGCGTGTTTGTATATGTATGTATACATATAGTGTGTGCATTTACGTGTTATGTTTTCAAAGTGTGTAGTATATGTGTATGTGTGTATCTGTCCTTTTTACAGAGAGATATTAAAAAATTCATACTGTTTCGTACACAATATTTTAAGATATATATACTACAAAAGGTAGCAAATGCAAACATATATACATTGAAAATTAATTCTTAAGAAATTAAATAGTTAAAGAAATAAGTTATATTGAAATTGATGCTCATTTTAAAATTAGTACTTAATAAATGACACTTTCTCAATTTCATATTGTTACGTTTCGACCTTTTCGCAAACGTTTGCTTGCTCAGGTTCTTTTAATTTGTCAAAAATAAAATACATAAGCAAACAGATTTATTTTTATGCTCAATACAGCTTATTTACTTTATAACACTTTAAGAATAAATATGCAATGCGTTCTCAGTTTTGGGGATTTGTCCCCAAATAGGGGATTTTTTTGTGATTGGGGATCAGCGTTGCCATTTGCAAAGTATTTCCTTTTTGTGCAAGTTTTTTGAGACGCAAAAAAGTTTTTAATTAACTGGCTGAAAAAACAAGTTTTTTTAAAATATATGCAGTTTTTCAATTTTTTTAATTACTTAAAGTTTGGAATACATTTTATGAATATATGCATTGACGATATAATGCACATTATACAATGAAACGACCTTGCATTTTTCACTCCCTTTTTATACAACTATCTTGATTTGTTTTTACTCCCACAAAAAAAAACCACGCTGTTATAATAAATTGAAAGTTTGCAACTTATTCGTTGTGTATAAAATTGAGCTGAAGTTTATTTTAAAGAGCATGGATAAATCCTTAATGAAAAACGGTAAGAATATTTACAATCATTTGTAAAAAATTTTTGATTTTGGGAACCTCGTGCACAGGATGTAAGGAAACCACCATAGACGATATAGTAGGCGCAGACGAGATCCCAAGTTGTTCAACAAAATCCTTATTTAAAAAAAATAGTTTATTCAAATTTGTCGTTGCCTATATCTAAAGCAAAGGTAGAACGATTTTTTTTCAAAAATTAATTTAAAGAAAAATAATATTATAAACAAATTAAAAATTCTCATTTATTGCGGTATTTTGAGAGCAAAAGGCTTTTTGATAAAAATAAAAGTGATTGTACAAACTTTAAGCAATCTTAAGAAATAGTTTTGAAGTTTAATAAAACAATGTACAAATAATAAAATAAATACATGTGTGTGATATTATTATACAATATTAAATGACAGAATAATCTAAAAAGAAATTTTAGTATATATTTAAAATTTCTTCTAAACGACAAATTAGATCTCCAAAAATGAATTTAATTTTATGTTTTATTATTATTTATATAACGTTTAATATACATACATATTATGTCTGTAAAGTTTTTTCTGTTATTTTATGTTTTCTTTTAGTATATATATTTTTAAAATATTTTAATAAAAGTGAAATCTAATTTTGTATTTTCGTTTATTATTTTGACTTATTTAAAGAAAAAGTTTTTTTTCTATTAAAAAAAGTTTTTTTTCTGGAATGGCAAGTTTTTTGAAAAAAAAAATATGGTAACGCTGTTGGCGATAGAAATTTCGGGAAAATCCCGGGGGCTTTTTGGAGATAAAGTTTTTTTTCGTTGAGGATTTTTGGGTATAATATATTATTTAGTTTCTCTTGTTATTAAGTTTTTTTTGTATTCCAATTCATGTACATATTGAGAAATCATATTTTTCTGCTTGATGATGGTAACATTGAAAAAATTCAGAATACAGTATGAAAAACAGAATACAGTATGAATTATTAGAAGCTCTTCTTAGAATAAATATACACTTTAAAAATAATTTAGTTTTCTATGTCGAATTTATTCCATGTTCTCATATGCTAAAACTTTTTAATACAACCAACATGTGCAACAAAATTGCATTGGCTGATGATTCTGAACTTTAGAACAGATAAACATTGATACATATGTATATACAAGGCGTATATATGTATATATATATATATATGTACATAAAATATTTACGAATAAAGAAAATCAAGGTATTTTTAAATCAATTTTGAGATCGCAATTACAATTTTAATAATAACTGACTTGATATATTACAGCATAAAAAAATTGCAGTTTTGTGAATTCAGCAAATCCCTTGTTTGGATTAAGCCGCAAAGAGTTGCAGTTTTTAGTCGGTTTTTGTCTTTGGTTTTAATTTTATTTTGCTAAGAAAATCTTTTTTTTACATTTGTAAATGAATGTGAAACTGATTATGTTCCTCTTACAATTTTTGAAATTTCTTTAAACTTAAATTCATTTGTCTCATTTTTTATTTTAGAGATTGCTGCCCAGAAATTGCTAATATCCTAATTTTTGTAAGATTTTAATATTTCAACATTAGTAAAAGACTTAAATTTAAAAATTATGATATAATAAATTTACCGAACCATTTTAATGTACGTTATTTTTAAGTGGTCTAATATTTGGAATGGCAAATTATACTAACAAACATAGTCAACTTAATTTCCAACTTTTTTGCTGCCTCTTTTGTGGGACAATCTGTATTTTTCACAAAAACGTCAATTTCGGTGTTGTTTTCTAAACTTTTTTTATTGTCGCTGTCTCACAATGCATGGCACTTGATGTGTACTTTTATGGTACGCATTATATTGTCATTACATGTTTTGTATATTTTATAATTGCCATCTTTCACTAGCCAAGGAAACATGCTCGTGCACTCTTCTTTCTCTAATCGGATCAAGACATGGTCTAGATGTGCTAATGTGTAAAACTTAGTTACTTCACAGTAAAATTACTGCAACGATGAGTTGTCTTATAAAATTACTAAAGTTGTGGAGATTTCATAATTGTACTAAAAAAGCCATTAGTGTACCTTTGTACTTTTCGAGTTCGAATGGTACCAAGAAAAGTACAATTGTAGCAGTTTTGCCATTCCTGATATATATGGCCTTTCAATGTAGATAATGAATAAATTAAAACAGCATGTTATAATTTTCACAAGCATTAACCGATGGCACTATTGCTTACAGTTGCTATTAATATTTGTCAAGCAGATTTCTCCAAAAAGCTTGCACATTCTCGTTGCTGGTTATAGAATTTTCGTGAATGTTCTATTTCCGTTATTTGGAATTTCATGTTGTTGTATAATATGTACTGCTATCTTGCAAACACGGTGGATTAAGATGCACTTAACCATCGCTGTATTTTCACATTCGTTAAATTTGAATCTACATTTGAATTTTGTCATAATATTATTTACTTTTCTGACTCCATTGTCAAAATAAATTGATACTAAAATTTAAATATTTATAATCCCCCACCAAGTATAAGTTTTAAGTGAAAATATAACAACTACCAGAATTATATATTATTAGCTTTAACTGAAGATTATCCAATATTCTGAAGCACAAATACAATTTGGATACTGGAAAATCCCACATACAAAGATTATTTCTTATTTTTTTGTACAGTAATGAAAATTTTAAATTCAATAAAAAATCAATGAACTATTTTAAACTAGAGTACTCCTAGTGGTCGAAATTCGACCAAGAGCTTAAACTTGTACCTATTTCAGTGTCATTTATTCAAAGACAATAAAGTATATAATTTTCCATTCAATTCCCAAAGGAAAAAACAATACACAAAATAAAATTGCATACAAACTCGCACATATATTTTGTTACGATTTTGCTTGAAGCTAACACATCCATAAGTAATGAACATGTGCATCAATATTTGATTCTCAGCTCTTTCATAGTCGGGTCACTACAGCTCAACAATGTTTACCATTTGGCAAAAGAATGAAGAAAATCGGTTGGAAAACATAGGAGAAAAAGGGATCTACAAATTTGCCTTTGCCTATTCATATAATAGATTGTCATAAAAAAAACCCATTGACTATTTAAATTACTTCAACTCAAGGAACAACACCAGTGGTGCGACTGTCTATTCAAAATCAACGTTGGTTGAATTTTTGAAAATATTTAACAACAAATTTAACGTCAATGTCATTCAGTAACTGTTTTAGCAATAACGTTTACCTCCAACTAAACAACAAAAATTTTTCCATCGTTAGTTTAAATTTCAAGACTTTAACTTTTAAAATTTTAAGCAAGAAAATGCATTGCAAATGTTTATGATTTTATAAAAACAATAGACTTACAGTTTGGATTGGCTCATTAACAGCATGTTCATCGAACAAAATTAAGTAAAACAAAGAATACAAATATCAACGTTTTTCCTGTTTGGGTTCATGTAACACGAATGTCAAGCTTTTAAACAAAACATGTAACAACTGGTACATTTCTTTGTCTATGTATCGCGTTTTGAAATGTCAAACAGCTGAAAGCAAAATGAATAGAATAAATTTTTCGCTGTGGAAAATATATGTACATATATAATTAGACAAGCTAATAAAAATTAAAAAAATTTTCAAAATATTAATTTAAATGTCATACATTGAACAACGAACGAACAGTTTCGTTTTAATTTTATCGCGTTCCATGAACAGGATGTAAAACAATTTTTAGCTTAGTGAAAAAATGTTTAAACATTTAAAAAAATATATTTTTTATTATGTCGCTCCTTTATTGCAACGCAGGCATATCTCAAAAAACGAGATTTTTGAGTTAAGAACGCAGAATTATTCATCGTATCATTCTCTATCTTATATGAAAAATTCATATAAATATCTTGTTTACTCACCTTTTGATGGGAGAGTATTTTTTTAATTTTTCCATTAATGTGTGTGTAAATTAAAAACCTTAAATTCGTTTTATGAAGAACTCGTTTTTTGGAGATCTGACTACGTTGCAAATTGCAATAAAGAAGCGATGTGTGCGAAGATAAATTCGAATTTAGCTAACAGAGACACAAACCAAATTTTCTACAGAATTTTCAACAACAACATAAGTCCCATGTCCTATTATTGTAATATCCTTAGGTACATAATGCAGATTTTTAACGTTCATTTTTTTGCATGGACGTGGTGCCAATTCCTGTTCATGTTTTTGCTGGTTAAATAGTTAAAGATGCCACCAGATTGAAATTTTTAACAACATTGTTAAAAACGAGTAACAGAATTGATGTATTGTTATCAATCAAACAATAAAATTTGTTGTTTGGTAAAATAACGTTAACGATTATTATTAAAAGTTACAGAATCGACCTGCTGGAGTTTCTAGAAAGTGTGCGAGTATTTACGTATTACTCTGTTACTTCATTAAAAACTTGTTCTTGTGTATAAATGAATGAATATATCTTTAAACTAATGAAAAATATAACCACTAAATAGCATTAGCGCGTGTTTTTTTCTACAATACGAAAATTTAACTACCACAATATTATAAAACGTATGTGTGAGTTTTTCTATTTAATTGTTTATGTTTATGCATCTGCATTGCAGAAACACGCATACACACACAGAAACACACTTTTGTAAATACGCGATTCAAGAATTTTTAATCAAAACATACCAAATGTTCATTATTTGCGTAATATGACATTTACTTAATGCTAAGTATTCTACAAGTATGACACATATCTATTTAGTTTTTGTGCTGTTAAAAATTTTATAAACAATTGGCTTAAAATATAACTATGAAATAAGAATTTGGAAATTCGACTACTGAAGAAAAATGCTGAAGATGTTAAACACTAAAACTATACGTTACAAAAAGAGATATTGTTGTGTATTCTATAGTGCACAACGGAGCAGATATCCCTTTTTCTCTTTTCTACTGATCGTTTTATCATAAAATGATAAAGCTGTCTTGACACCTATCAGAGTTATCATACAAATACGATTTAAAGAAAAACGCTGATAAATTTAAGTTTTTGAAGAAATTAAATGCGGAATCGATTCTACAGGGTGTCCGCCGGGAATGTGTTTATAATTTTTTTTTAAATGAAAGAGAATGGATCTTATATTGATAAATGTTTTATTTAATGTCGGCAATTATGTATGGAATACAATACAAATGTTCGCCTCTGTTAGCCTCACCAATGCGAGCACTTTTGAGCACATTTTGCTATACATTCTCACACATTTCACGAGGTATTTGATGAATTTCATCACGAATATTTTGTTTGAGTTGCTCAAGCGTTTCTGGTTTGTTTGAATAAGCCTTGCTTTTCAGATATCCCTACAAAAAGTGGTCCGGAGCAGTCCTGGTCCTGAAATAACTTGTTGTGGAAAGAGTTCTTGGAGTAATTCCATTGTAATCCATTGTGGCACCGTCTTGTTGATACCACATGATAATCAACCCAAATCACAATATCGCTCCCATTCACAGTTGCCGTTACGCTGTTTTCATTTTCAAGGAAACAAGGAAGTAAGGTCCGATGATTCTTCCTGACCAAATTGCACACCAGACTGTCACTTTTAATGGCTGCAAAGGTGACGGATGAATAATTTGAGGGTTTTCCATTGTCCAGAACCGACTATTCTGTTTAATCGCATGTCCATTATGATTCTTTATGATTTCATTATGATTTTTTCATGAAAATCGGGGTTGCCATGGGCGAGCTGTAGCATCCTATTGACATATGTACGGCGGCATAAATGGTCTTGTGGAAGAAGCTCTTGTGTCAACTGAATCTTAAATTAAAATAAATGCAAATCCTTGTGCAAAATTATGGCTAAAATTGTTCTTTGAAGAGCACGGCGTCGAATTGAGGTTGATGGATTGTTTTGAACACTTTCCTGAGCAGTAGTAATGTTCTCAGCCGATCTCGTTGTACGTTGTGGTCCACGCTTGGGCCTATCACCTACAGACCCTCATTCTTCAAAATCATTCACTACACGATAAAAATTGCGTTTTGTTGGCACGTTGTTTCTCCCAAAAATTTCACGTAACTTTCTCATCGTCACAGTAATCGATTTTGATTTTGATAAAATATTTTAACGATCAAAACACGTTGGTCTGTCGAATATTTTTCCATAATAAATTTTCCACGTGTCTTCTACGCGACTGCCAAAGATGAAGTGTCAAGAGTAATATTTACTAAAATGGCGACAAAACAAAGTAGTACTTTATTAAAATATATAGTCTATTTCAATATAAACAAGCGATTCGCTTAAATAATTAGTTTAATATTTTGTAAAATTACTTTAACTATTACGGATTTTGTATTTGCTTATTGTAAAAGTATACATTTTTCTAAATATAAAGTAACCAATAGGGAGTTTTTCATAAGGCAAAGTTCTCTATAGTATAAAGTTCTCTCAAACCTTTAAAAATCTTTATCAAATATTTATGTAAAATTCTTGTTATTACTCATTTATATTAAACAAATGCCATTGTGCATCGAAAAATTAAAAATTAAGGTGCACTGTAATAATATTGGTTTATTTTTTAATGACAAAAAAAAAAAACAAACATTTATGCCGCTTATAAGCCAAATATTGCATAAAAAGTTGCTATAAAATTACTAAAAGAGTAACAAAAAATTGCTAACAAACATTTTATACAAAACCCGCGTGTAGTGTACAACACAAGTCTATATACAAACAATTATTGAAGTACTAATAACAATAAAAATTGTTCTGTGCAATGTGTAATGCCGCCGATTACCTAAAATATTTGTAATGACAACCATTTAAATGAGTGAATTTCGTATATGAAATATTGTGATTGGTTAATTAAGTATGATAAGATGTTCCTTCATAGTCCTGAAATTTGCCACTGTAAGTCTTCGATAACTTCACGAATTTAATCTTTGAAGTCTTGAGTAGACTATTGGGGCATTGACATAGGTCTTATGTCTTACGTAGAATGAAAGAAAAAAGTCTAAAGGTGATAAATCACAAGACATCCGTGCCGAATTGTGATCACCCCTTCGAGAAATCACACGGTCAGAAAAATTTTCACGCAATACACTGACGGCATCGTGACTTGTGTAGCACCTAGCGCCGTATTGTTGATAATGAAGGCCTTTCACTTCAATAGCTTCCAATCCGGCCGCATGAAATGATTACTCATCGTTCCACTCGAAAGATCGACAACAGCAGCAATATTATCGGTTGTTAGATTCTTTACATCACCAACTTCTCAAAAAATCTAAAAATTGTCCACCAGTTTCACAATTGCATGCCGAAAAGATGCTTCACAACGACTTAAAAATGCTTTACTGAATTTTAATAATTTCAATGGGTTGTTGAAATGTATATCATTACATTCGTATTAATGGCGTAGTTTTTAATTATTATCTACCAAATAGTTGCAGGTTGAGTCAAGACAACCGGTTAAGTGACTGCCTATTGAAAATTAAACACCATGTATTATATTATAGTCATAAAAATTATGTAATTGCAGACTCAGTGTTGTGTTTTTTGTCATAACCTCCACATTTAATTTTTGATGTGATGATATTTTTTATAATTTATAGATGTACTGCGCCAACATAGCTGCATTCACTAGAAATCATTTCATTTTGAATATCTCTTAAATAGCATGTTGATAATTTTCTCCGAAACTTGTACTATATTAATTAGTTATTGAGTTGTTGAGATTCATTGAATAAAAATTAATAGCAACGATTTTAACTTAATTGCGTATATGATAATATTTTAAACAAGTTATAATAAAGTACTTCACACAATAAAAGTATTAAGATTACTTCAGACCAGGTCAGAATAAGTATGACATATATACGCCAAACATTTTGAATATTATTACACATTATAACTCCCCTGTAGATAGTACTGGATTTCGTGGTCCTTTATAGCTGAAACGGACTAGTTATATCATGGTCCTATGTAATGCCGTCATGGAGTATGTAATTTTCAAACAAGAGCTTATTGCTATACGACAATTGTTCGTGCTTTCACGATAGTACTCGTGTCTAACAAACTACTTGTGCATGGTCCATTTTTAATGACATGCAGTAGTTTTTGGGTTAGTCCGATGTAGTGCAAACGACACACTTATCAAACACCAAAACATATCATACCATCGCTGGCTTTTTTAAAAAATTGCAACTTCTTGCGGAATTTCGCATTTTTTGCAATGTGGGTTACTTTTTCTATTTTTTATTGTTTCATAGACTTTTAAATGATATTAAACATTTTAATCTTCTCAATGATTGGGCTTAGGCATGCGGCGCATATAGTTTTGGTGTATTCTCGAGTGGTTGAGAACCAACTGCCGTTTTATTTATTTTTAATCAAACTTAAAACTAAACTTAGCTTAAAGATACAAAAAGTTATTTTTGTCTACGGTGCAGATTCACACGCCAATTCTGTGTGCAATCCGAATCTTCCCGTCAAACAACACAAAGAAATAAACATAAACAATATTTCTTGTATTCAGGTTACAGCTTGAGTGGACGAATTCGCTTATTATGCGGATTCGTTCACAGACACTAAAATACAGGCGCGTATATTAAAAAGGGGGTAAAATTAATTAGTGGCTTTTGTGTGCCATATGACTCCTCCACCCCCAGATTCAACAGTCTCTGTTGAATGTTCGGCAGTGGTTTAAGTTCAATGTTTACATTTACTTTATTATTATTCCTTTTAAAACATTTTCTGTAACCTGCATACATTACAATTACAATTATTATTGTCAACATCAATGATGCACTTATACCATATGATACATTCTTATGATAAATCAACTCTTCGATTTGCTTAATATTCTCGAATTGGTTAATCTTAATTTTTTCAAAATCAATTTTTTCTTTGAAACTTATTTCGGTCAAATCATTATTTGGGTAGACGAATTTTTCATCGACAATAGTTTTCTTGTTTACAAAAGTTTTATTCAACATCTTGACATAGCAATTATAAAAATTTATCAGGTAATTTCTATTTAACATAATATTTCTTTTATCGCAGTCTTGTGTTAATTTTACATTTTTAGCATTTTTTAACAATATAAGGTCATCGTCGATGACATCAATACTTGTTAGGTTATTAAATCTTAACTTACAATTTTTCTGGATAACACAATTCTTACTTGCCTTAAAATCGCTGAACAGAGAGTTGCCTTCGTACGTAAAGGTTATGTTATCGACCGTAACTATAAGTTCGTTCTCTTCGTCAACTTCCAGGAATCTTTCATTTGGTAGCGGGGTTATCAATTTTAAATCTGTCACAAAAAAATCAACTGGAATTTTTATGGCTATAATCAATGAATCATTAACGTAATTCATGACGCCCATCCTAATTAGTTTCAACTTATAATAGTCAATATTAAAACTTTCTATTTCTTCTGGTGTCAGTACACTTGGGTGAATAATATTGTATCTAGCTGACGCTATATTTTCTTGAATTTGGGTAACCTTATTTTCTAAGTTTTTCAATTTAAGCATCTGGTCCGTGTATAAAAGTCTTCTTACTACCTCGTTGTTTCTTTTCTTAAATTCCTCCAATGTTTTATCTATCTTACTTCTGTCGCTCTCTACCGATTTTCGTATTGTTTCGATTGCCTCACTAAAATGTGTATTAATGGTTATCTGTTTATTGAGGGTGCTTATAGCGTTATGAGTGTTAGTTTCGGTATTCTTTAAATGTTCTAAAATTTCTTCTCTGTCATTGTCGTCCATAAGTCCGAACAACCATTTGTAAATATTCCCCATGCCGTTAATCAGGCCTCTTTTCGATCTATTGGATTGCGAAGGTGTGATGGATTTGACTTTTGTCCTAATAACGTTAATTTCCTTTCTTAAGATATCCTTATCATAAACATCGATCTCTTCTATGTTTACCTCTATTTGTTTGATTATGCTCAAAATTTCCAAGGGGTGTATAATATGTAACACAGTAGTCGTTGTATTGGCAACTTCGATTTTCCTCAGTTGTACCACCGCATAGCCAAGGTTTTCCTCAATTTTGCTGGCCTGAAGGAATGCCTGGACCGGGGCTAAGACCACAGTAAGCAGCGTGATTCCTATTACGATCATCCTGTAAGAAATATTTGAATAGATATAGAGCGGAATTTTGATCTGGTTATCAACCTTCACTAACTAATGCAACTTGAAATATGTTCAGGGTCTATTCTGGAAGGCATACTTCCGTTTGACTTGCGTCTTGTATACTTTTTTGAATTGGTTGTCGTTAGACACTAAGTGGTTATCTTCTACTCTGTAGTTAGAAACTTTCTTATATTTTGGCTGAGTTTTACTAACTCTATAATTTCTCACAAAATCGTTCCCGAAGTCAGCCTTATTTTTATTATTTTGCCTTGTATTTATGGTATTCGTTCGCTTTATCTTTTCTGTATGAAATCTCTCGGCCAATTCCCTGATGTCTTCACCTGATATTGTATTGTTGATAAAATCTATGGGTCTAATTTTTGTGGTAGAATGTATCGTATTATTGTAAGCCAATATTGCTTTATGGACTTTTTCTTGTAGGTCGCTTTCATTACTCGCGTCTGCGTTAAAAAGTCTTATGTGTTCATTAAGGGTTAGATGCAGTCTTTCCACATCTGAGTTCCCTGTTTTGTTATAGGTTGTTGTAAAATGTACATCGATTGCGTTTTCGATCAGAAACTGTTTTACAGCAACGACATCTAATTCATTATCTGTAACTATTATCTCCGGTTTACCCAAGTACCGAATACGCGTTTTTATCGCGTCAACTATTGACACCCAAGTCCTGTCTGACAGGTATTGTGCAGTTGCATACTTAGTAAACTTATCAATACTTGTAAGAAACATCGTGTTTCTTTGTGGGTACCAGATATCGATGTGAACTATTTCATTATGCTTGCCAGGGGTTTTCGTAATATTAAGACAATGCTTAATTGGATTCCTATCATATTTGGCTTTATTGCAAATTGTGCAGTTATTTATATATTTTTGAATTATCTTTTGCAAATTCGGATAATAATATTTCTTTTTTATTTCTTCGAAAACTTCATTAATACCTCTATGGTTATTTCTTAAATGTTCCACCTCTATGATTTGGAGGATTCTACCTTCATCGGTGATATCTTCCAATGTTGTTGTTGTTTTTAAAACTTTTAAATTTTTATTTCTGCTAAAGAAATTTCTATACAGGTCCTGAAATTGTATGTACAACCTATCTTCTGGGCAGAATACAACCAGCAGTCCATTCTGTGGTAGTTTCTCCCGCATGATGTGCAGTAAATTGCTGTCCTGTGTCAGGTTCCATGTTTCCCTTATCTTCCTCTTGAAAATCACTTTTTTGTTGCAGTTTTCTCTTTCTGCACTTTTCAACACTAATTGTTGCTTAAAGATGTTTAGTGGGCTTGGCGTTATCTGTATAAAGTCGGTGCTATCTGTTTCAGCACTGTGCACTGTATGCATGTCACTATTTGCGTTATCAGAAGCAAACAGTTCGTTTAAGTTTATTAGGGTTAATGGATCAAAATCTGTATTTTCTGATTTTCTATTTCCCTCGTTGTCATAAACCATTCTGCTAAGTCCGTCCGCAACCACGTTTTCCTTACCCTTTATATATTCGATCTGGAAATCAAATTCGTTTAATTTGATCTTCCAGCGTTGTAGTTTTGAGTTTGGTTCCTTCAAATTACTTAACCATACCAAGGGTCTATGGTCGGTCTTAACCGTGAACCTTCTACCAAATAGGTAAGGGCGGAAGTATTTCGTAGCCCAAACTATAGCCAAGAGTTCCTTCTCTATGGTACTATAGTTTTTTTCGTGACCGTTTAATGATCGGCTCGCATAGCTGATTATTCTATCATTCTGCATGAGCGCTGCCCCGAGAGCAAAATTGCTAGCATCCGTAACTAGGGTAAATTCTTTTTGAAAATCTGGGTGTACCAAAATAGGGTCAGACTTTATCAATAGCTTTAATTTCATAAACGCTTTTTTATAGTCCTCGTCTTTGAGGTTTATTTTTGAGCCTTTCTTCAAATATTTTACTAAGGGGTATGCTACTCTTGAATAATCTTTTATGAACCGCCTATAGTAGCCAGTTATTCCCAGGAATGATTTGATCTCTTTTTGGGTTTTCGGAAGCGGGATTCTGTCTATGGCTTCTACTTTCTTTGGGTTCGGCTTTATGCCGTCGCAGGTGACCAGATGTCCCAAAAATTCTGTTTCCTGCCTCAAAAAGCTGCACTTGCTTAACTGGATCTTCAGATTGGCCTTTTGCAGAGAGTTCAGTATTTTGCTTAAGGACTCCAAATGTTCCTCTATGCTAGTAGAGAATACCAGGATGTCATCCAGGTATACCAGACATATTTTGCCAATGTGTTCCCTCAGAACTTCGTTCATCAGTCTCTGAAACGTGGAGGGGGCATTTTTCAAACCAAAGGGCATACGCAAAAATTCATAATGCCCGCTCGCAGTTGAAAAGGCTGTTTTATGGATGTCTTTTTCATCCATTTCAATCTGGTGAAAGCCCTGGGCCAAATCTAGGGTTGTAAAATATTGACATCTTCCCAATTTATCAAATATATCATCTACATTTGGAATTGGGAACCTGTCCTCAGTAGTGATGCTATTTAATTTCCTATAGTCGATCACGAGGCGCCATCTTTGATCGCCTGTGGTGGACATCTTCTTTGGAACAATCCAAATGGGACTATTATAGGGGCTTGAGGATTGTCTTATAATCCTCTGTCGCAGCATTTCCTCAATCTGACGATTTATTTCGCTTTTATGTATTTCGGGGTATCTATATAATTTGGAGTACACAGGGATCTCATGCTGGGTATTAATTGTATGTTTAATTCTATTTGTAAAGGACAGATTGTCATTTTCCCTATAAAAGGTTTTATTATATGCTTTTAGCAGTGATTTCAGTTTATCACCGTCAACTGTGTTCAAATGTGGTGTTTTCAAGTTTGATATTGAATTTGAATCAGTAAACTCTATTTCATTGCTCAAAATTGCAACAACATTTTCGTTGCTGCACTTAATTTTATACTCTTCTTCTTCTTTGTTGAGATAGAAGGGAATAAATGCGTTTTCCGTTGTTATCTGTCTCTTCCCGTAATCTACACCGCAATTAAGGTCTGATAAGATATTATTTCCTATCAGCCCATCAAATTTGTCACTAAAGTTGTATTCTAAAAACTCACACAAATAATCTACATTAAATTCTTTAAAAATGGGGAACTTGCAAAGCTTCTTCACTTTAAATTCCTTACCCATTGCTTTCAACGTAACATTAGCATCCTTTTTCCATTTCGGATTGCAAAGTTTTTCATTAATGATACTGAACTCTGCTCCAGTATCGACAATGAAACGCAAGGTTTTAATTGGGTTATGTATTACTATATAGGGTAGCCTCTTTGGTTGGGCCCATGAAAATTTACATTAGAGCTTCCGATTTCCATCGGCTCATGAACGTTTCCGCGCGAAAAACGCGTGTTTCTCGTTTGGTTTGAATTTCTCCCCCCGTCGGGACCCTGTGTGTTTCCAGAATTGTTTCGGTAGTTACTCCTATTGGCACTACAATTATTAGTATTATTGTTATTATTGTTTTGGCGTTTAAAAGTGTAATCAGTGTTACCACTGTTTGCGCCATTGTTGTTGTTATGCCCATTATTGGCATTCTGATGATAGTGACCACTATACGAACCCTGGTTCCTAGAATTGCTAAAGCTATTATTCCTGAAGCGAGTATCTCTCGCTTCATCACTAAAGTTCGTCCTAAATGAGGTGCCCGTATTTCTTTTTTGGTGAGGTCCTGTAGCAGTGTAGCCCTGATGTCTTGCTTCTAGGATTATTCTAAAGGCCGCTTCCAAAGTTGGTGGATTTCTTGCAATTATTATGGTTTTCGTCGGTTCAGGTAAGTGATCCTTGAACACCTCCAGCGAAATTCTGTTTATTTCTTCCGCCGAAAACCCTTCCTCAGTATGAGTCAAACGTCTGTTATGTAGTCTGTTCCTGATGCTATTTATACTGTAGTGGTATTTTTCGATTGTCGAGTCCAACCTCCAAGTCTTTAATTTGTCCATTAATTCCCTACTGGTTTCCTTTTCCCCAAAATTGTTAACTAGTATCTCCTTCAGTGTCTCCCAGGTCGTTACTGTTCCGTAACGGTGTATTGCCTCTCTTGTTTCCCCTATACACTTGTTTTTTATGTATCCAAATAAAATTCTCCTATTGTTCTCGTCGAATACCGCGATCGACGGCAACAAGCATTCAATTTGTGCTAGGAAGTCTGGCAGTTGGCTCTGCTGACTTCCATCGAAAGTTGGAATTTCTCTAACACAACTCAGTATTAGATTGAAATTCTGTACTAGGTTATTTTCCATCTTGGATAAAGGAAAGAGAAAGAAGGAGAAAAAAGAAAAAAAAATTTTATCAAACTCCGCACCGAAAATAGTTATTGTCCCCTCCAAGACCCATCTATACTTTTCGCTCTCTCTATTCAACGCAAAGCACTTATCATTACATACAAATTATTTTTATTTGTTACTTAAACAATTCGTGGATACAAAAGGAATATAACTTATAGATACAAAAGGAATATAGATTTACTTTATTGATGCTGTACCTTCTTAACTGGGGTTGTTGTTCGTTGTGGTCCCTGTTGTTGTTGATTCTCCGCTTATGTCGTCTATATCTTCCTTTCCGGGTTTGCTGTTCCGTTTTTCTTTCACACTTATTTTGGCTGCACAGTAGACAACTTTTTATTAAATGTTGTGATTGTTTCTTAAAATATTCACTAGGTTTTGCTTTTGTTCATATGTTTCGAATGCTTTCTTTTAGTTCAGTTTATGTTCAATAAAATCTTCAAATAAAACTTTCGGTTTTTATCCACACTCTTCCATAAAAAATTGCTTTGAATTTTATTTCTTAAAAATTTTCTTTTAATTTGATTTCTTAAAGTTTTATTTTCAAAGTTCCATTCTACTTATGATTATGATTTTTCTCTTAAGTCTTTTTATTGCGTTTTTATTGGAAGCTTAATATTTTTAATGCACAACTTCTCTTTTGTGTAGACTTTTTTTTGTTTCAATGCAAGCTGCTTTTTTTTTCACTGAATGTTTGTCCGGCAGATCAATTTTTTAATAATTGCGGATCTTAACACATTTGAAAAGGTTGTTTTTTTTTTGCTAAATTTTATATCAATATCTTTAATTTTTATTTACTTTCTTTGTTTTTATTTTTTATTTCTCAATTAACCCGTGTTTTAACTCGTAATAATTTCCTCTTTATACGTAAACTTTAAACCATTTAAATATTTTTTTATTATTAATTTTTTTACTTTTCCTTAATTTAAAAAAAATGTTGTTTTTCCTCGTCGCCAGTTTTGGTGTATTCTCGAGTGGTTGAGAACCAACTGCCGTTTTATTTATTTTTAATCAAACTTAAAACTAAACTTAGCTTAAA
The DNA here is from genome assembly GCA_956483585.1 of Gymnocheta viridis. Lineage (NCBI taxonomy): Eukaryota > Metazoa > Arthropoda > Insecta > Diptera > Tachinidae > Gymnocheta > Gymnocheta viridis. The sequence goes on along the minus strand of OY101440.1, from coordinate 83,658,306 downwards.
GATACAAAAAGTTATTTTTGTCTACGGTGCAGATTCACACGCCAATTCTGTGTGCAATCCGAATCTTCCCGTCAAACAACACAAAGAAATAAACATAAACAATATTTCTTGTATTCAGGTTACAGCTTGAGTGGACGAATTCGCTTATTATGCGGATTCGTTCACAGACACTAAAATACAGGCGCGTATATTAAAAAGGGGGTAAAATTAATTAGTGGCTTTTGTGTGCCATATGACTATATGCAAACGAATTTGGCATATATTTTTTGATCTTTTTATTGAAAATTTTCAATATAATTATTTTTTGAAACAGTAAGTTTATTAGAAATTATTGTATCATCACTTATGCGAGAAAATTTTTGTCTAAAAAAAACTTTGAATAGAAATTTTTTGATAAAAATTAAAAAATGTTACATCTTTTTAAGAAAAGAAAACGTCATAAATAAATTAATACAAATTTTGTTAATTCTTTTTTAATAGATTTTATTTACATAGTAATTTACCTATAAGTTTTGAAATACAATTTCGATTTTGTTTTTGTATTATGAGCATGTTTCGAATGAAAATCAAAACGAATGGAACACAAGCTAGACGAGTAGTTTAAAAAAACTCATTTTCTTACGTACTCGACCTGGGTACCGCTTGCTCGTCTGAAACTTCACATGGATTATAAAAACAGGCCAAAAAACTGAAAAAATTCAGATGTTATATTTTTTATTTATGTTTAAGTTTAACTAATTTTTTCATTAAAAATAAATATGGCAGCAGCAGTTTTCAACATAGTTTTTATTTATTTATTTATTTTACACATAATAAAAATTTTCCAAAGAAAGGTTTTATATGTTGCCAAATACTATAATTAAAAAATAAAAATAAATAATATCTGAGTGACAAAAAAATATAGAAAGCGGTTGACATTACAATTTATTAATATTGTATTACTCCAACTTTTTGCAACAGCAATAGCTCTCGAACCGTTAAAACAATCATAGCCATTCCGTCTTTTTTTGATTCCGCAACATCATGAAGCCTGAAAATCGATCTGCAAAGCAGTTTTGGAGTCACTAAAATAAGATTATTTTTTCGAAATTGTTTGACCACAATATTTCTTTAGCGGATCATTCGATTTTATTCAAGTTCTGCTGCAGCCTATATTGTTTGTGAGTTCGTTAGATTTTTGATTGAATAGGTTTAGTAACTTTAAATTTATTTGAATAAATTTCTTTCAAAAGCATTGTTTAAAAAATTCTCAAAGTCTACAGAGCCAAATCGGTTCATTATCTCATAAGATCTTAATGCGGTCAACAGTTCTGACCAGTTAAGCCATTTTTAAGAGGAGTTACACACACACACACCAAATCTGATGAAACCTGATTATCGAAAATCGGAATGAAACCAATAGTTTTCTAATTTTAAAAGCTGCATATGAAAAATTGGAATTCACTTTTCAACTTTGGATTGGTTTGGCTATATTTTTTGCATATGGACTAGTTTCAGAAACAGTCTACCAACCAACATCTTTTGGAATTTTTCCAACTTATTTTCTATCAATAATTTTATAAATAAAATAAATGTATTTAGATGATTATTAATGCACAAATTATTACCAAATCCTACTCTGTCTCAGATCTTCTAATTTCATACCAGAAATTAACAATTTTTACGTATTCATATCATTATTTTAGTGATAATGAAGGTGGCCCCACTGATTTCACTTCGATTTTAGTAAAGAAAATTGTGTGTTTAATATTATCGAAACATTGAAATTACGAATTAAATTTAACAGCAGAAATTAGAATGGAAAAAATGCAACGTGCGTCAGTCACGTCTTTTGATAAAAGACGACAAAAATTGTTGGCTGCAAATAAGTCATTTTAGAATTCTCTTATATCCATGTTTTTTTAACAACTAGATTTTGTGTGCACAATTTAACTTTCAAAGTTACTTCCTTTTTTTGTAGCGTGCGTCACAAAACTTTGTGATCAATTGTTTGGCAACAAATACCTGCTAAAAGATTAGTTTATGCCATTCGAAAGTAGTACCTCTTTTGATGGAGTGAAAAAATTTGTATATTTTAATGTGAAAATGCGTACGAATGCAGCGTTCGTTACGCAGGATTTGCCCACATACCCACAATGCTGCTTAGAGATCTATATTGTTTTTGGAAGTGTTAGTAAATTTTTAACTAAAAAGATAATATTTTTTTATTAAATTTACATTAAGACACTGTTTTTCGATATACACGCTTATGATAGGACACAAATTGAGCTCCTTTAATAAATACATTTTTAGAGAAAAAAGGAACGCCGAAAAATTTTATTTCTTAAAATATTAAATACACCTTCCGTTTCCGTATATAAGAATCAGAGAATCAATGTTCTGCATTTAATTAACTATTTTTGAATGTTCCTTTTTGCTGGTATACTTTGAGCCAAAACTCAAATAATTTACGGTAGTGTATCTAGTTTGAGCAAACGCATATAAAGTACAACATATATTAAAAACAGGCAAGAGGTAAACGAAACCATTTGTTGTATCCAAACTAGCCACAAAAGCAAAAAAATAAAAATGAAAATTATTTGCAAACTGTTTTTAGTAATTTGAAAATGAATTGGACATGAAAATAACATTTTAAAAGCAATTAAAGATGATAAATAGACTCTAAAGAGGGACTTAAGACAAAGTGTTCTATCATGAAAGTAAAACGAATTAATTGTATAATTCTGTGTGCATTTGTGGTACACTGGGAAAAAGGTATTTCAAGTTTTTATTACTGTTGAAATATGAGCTAAGACTTTGTTATTAGAGTAAGAAGGAACAAAGTTAAGGCAGGCAGAAATTAGTAATATGAAAGTTTGAATACTTCCCTTATCCAATTTTAAAACCGATGCTTTAACTTTACAGATTTTTATACTAATTTTTATTTGCCTTTGCAGTAGTCCACTTATTATTTTGTATAGATAGGATTTTCGTTGAATGCCAGGCACAAGAACTGAATTTAACATTCTAAAAATATTGTGTGTCAGCAACATTTTAATCGTATAACGTTCAGCTCTTTGGATCACTTCCGTCCTATCAAAACTATGTGTTAAATTTATTTATGTTTCACGAACAGAGAGAAAAGCGTCGTACTATGCTCAAGTATTTTATACTTACTTAGAGTACGAGTCGTACTCAAAATTTTAAGTATAAATAACAATAAAATGTACTTTAATCAACCCGAAAAGGGGATTACTTTAGATAACCAATGCTGTAGTTTCTTAAAATGATTCTTTAATCACGTGAAAAATCTTGAATCAACTAAAAAATTTAATTGAGCACTTAATAGTCGGTGCTTAAATCAATCATTCTATACTTGAAATAAGTAAATCTCCGATTACCGTAATTTTAACGCCGTTTGGGATTGATTTAAATAAGGATGGATTGATATTTCTCTTGAGTATACAAATGCGAGTATAACTACTTATAGTGCAGTTCATCGATGATTTTACAAATGAGTGAGTGGTATGCTAGTTTTTTGGCCGGTATCGTTTAAATATTAAATCCTGTGTTACCATATGTGAAGATTTATTTAATTTTTGGATTTTTTTTAATGTGCCAAGAATATTAAAAGACCTTTTAGCAAAAAAAGAATATTTTTTAATATATGATATTTTGCACTTTTAGTCTGTTATTTGAGATTCCTTTTAATTAAACTAAATATTTTCTTCTTTACTTCATTAAAAGTGTGAAAAGAAGTTAACCGCTGCAACACTGCTTACTTCCTTCCATTAAATTGCAATGATGTTTTATTTTATATACAAATTAATTTACTTTATAGTGAAATTCGTCGTCTGTATTTCAAAATATTTCAATACATTGTAAAAGATGAATATATCTGTTTTGAAAAGTTCAACAAAATTGAACTACAGGTTAGCGCCCTCCCCCTTCCACCGACCGTTAGTTCTACTCATAAATTATCAGATGAAGATTATATGCAATTTTGAAATAATTGCCTAAAGTTTTATGTTGAGTTATGTAACAGTTTATTAAAAAAGTTTAATCTTGACAGCGAATTTTAAAAATGTGTTGAGTTCCTGGCACCTACTGATATTATGAAAAGCAATAAAAAGAGTATTTCCTAATTAACGAAATCCTTTCCAAATGTTATCAATTCGATTAATATTCAACAAAGTGATGACGAGTGGCGAAAATTGCTCAACTTCAACTTTAAAGAATATAATTATTAGATCAAAGGAATATTGAAACATTTTGGGAAATCAATTTGAATGCAAACCGATGCGATGGCTCTGAAGCTTTTCCTTGTTTGAAAAAATTTGTTTCACAGTTTTGTCAATACCAGTAGCAACAGCTAAAGTAGAAAGAATTTTTTCTCAAATCAACATCAATAAAAACAAACTAAGAAATAAATTAGATATACCAACATTGTGTGGTATTTCAAGTACCAAAGACTTTTTGAAAAAATCTGATAGTAATTTTACAAATTTTGAACAAACAAAAGTAATGAATAGCAAGATTAATAAAGAAGTTTATAATGTAACCATAAAAAATATATGAATTTAATTTAAATACGTTATTACTCTAATTATAGGCTTTTAAGAAGTTTTGAATTTTCAAAAAAACAAATTTATATATTTTAAAAATCAAATCCAGCTTTTTTCAAACCAAGTTCGGCATTTTAAAAATCAAAATCAGCCCGTTTTAGATAAAATTAATTTTGAAAAGCATGATTTTGATCTTCAAAATGCCGAATTTGGTATGAAAAATACTGAATATGTTTTAATTTGGACAATGTTGAATTTTTTTAAACACCTGAATTTGATTTGAAAAAGGTAAACTTGAAGTTAAGAACCTACATACATACATGCCTTATATGTATATGCAATAAATATTTGTTGCTATTTATTTTATATCCACAAAAAAGCTCTATTGATCTCGTTTAATTGAAATAAATTTGGTCTGACTTTGATTTTAATAAAATCACCTTAAAAAAAATTTGTAATGCAAAAAAAAATTTTTTTGTTCGATTCCATGATCTAATCCTATAATTAAAGATATTAAAGTAAAAAATAATTACAAGGTAAAAATGCACAAAAACAAATAACACCTCATTGAAAATATATATTGTTTTTACTCCTTAATCTTAATCTTGTCAAACTTAATTTTTTTTTGTATTGTAAATTGTAATAAAAAGAAAGAAAGAAATATTTCGCCAATTAGTGAAAATATTAGATTGTCTCTAAGTTAGCATAACTAACAAAGTATAGAATATTTTTCTAAAATTACAGATTTTTAGTGTTTATTCCACCTGTGTTTTTGGGTCGGTTTTATTTTTTATGTTTCATATTTTTATAAAAATTACACTTTAATGATTGATTAGAACAAGTCTGCAACTTCAGGAACAATCGCTGATGGCCCATAATAAAATCGACGGCAGTAACTTCAAATACTCTCTTAATATTTTTTGGATTTTCTTTTTTTTGCATTTATTGTATGAGATTTTATGAAATCACCCCTACAAGAAATGGTTGACTGAAACTAATCCGTACACAATTTTCATACTAACACATTTTTTAGGAATTTAACATTTGAACAAACATATGACTGTCATTGTTGATAATTATGTTGCATTTTTCACATACTTTGAGATTCTCGTAGTAAAAGTTTAAAATACTCAAAATTTTTATAAAAAAAAGTGTCGAAGCCTACAGTTTTGTGACAAACATATTCAGTTCCAGCAAAAGGATAAGTACATATTTAATTAAATAGTGTTTTTTCACACCGCAGCACTTTAGATAAAAGTTATTATTAATTTTTTAGTTGAAGATGGCGACATGATGGAGAATGATTCAGATGACATTATGGTAAGAAAATTAGAGCGCCGGTCAAATGACCGTCGCTGTTCTTGTAGGCACGGCAGTATTGCCGAATGTCGGGCGATTACCCGCATCGGGTGTAATTTTTGTTTGCATGTGTAGCGCGTGGGTGCAGTTCGCGGGTAATTTTAAATTCTTTGGTTTTACAGCAACGAATACGTGTGGCATATTGGGCGTGGCAGTTAGTGGAAAAAGGTGTTTAAACACAAAAATTCGCTTGGGGAAAATATATTTCCAACATTATTATTATTATTACTTCTATCTTGTCATTTTCATATGCTTCTGTTAAAAGGATATTTAATAGTCTTAATAATTGTAAAACTGATCTAAGAAACAAATTATCGTCTGATACCGTTGCTGCAATTTTGTTTACGAAAGAAGGTATACAAAAAACATGGTAATAATAATAATAGTAATGAAAATTTAAATAAAATTGATTTTTACGTTCCTTTCTTATGTAATTTTTTTATATATTTTTCTTTAATTACTTACTGTATAGTATAAAAAACATTTAATTACATTTAATCTATTTATTTGGTGTTTGTAAGAAACTTTTATGAAATGAAGTAAAAACGCGTTTTTTGTTGTGTGTTTAGGTGGGCCATATCCTGCATTTCATTGGGGGGTGATATCAAATCATCAATAGAGCTTAAACAATATTTTTGCAATGTTTCAAATATTTCTTTTCATATCAGGTGGAATTTCATTTAAATTGGGCAATTTTGGCTCCTACGAAGTGTCCAAAATTGATAGCGTAAGAAAAAACGCTGTAAAAATAAAATAGATTCTTAGTCATGAACGCACTCTCTGGCAAAATTTTGTTTCAACATTTTAATGTAATTATATTTTGTGAAGAAATAAACGCTTCATGGAGCACAATTTTCTGAAATAATTAAATTTTTATTTATATCTCCAGGTGGTGTTTTTAAAGTTTAAAGTTGAGCAGTTTTCAAGAATTATAAATTTTCGCACGGCTTATTTCAGCAAAGATTTGTTAGATAATTAAAAGGGTTCATTCTTCTCTCCAAAAAAGTGCAACAACGATCTAGGATGCAATTGAAAATCTTGTGTTTCTTGCACCCCCAAAGATTATCCACAGTTCTTTTTATTAAAATGAAAAACCATGTGGCGCACCTTTTGTATTGAATTCACTTGGAATAAAACAAGCAAATACATACAATTTGAAACCAAAAAATATAACTTAATTTATTATGTGGTTAAATCAAATTTGTCACATGGAAAATAAAAAATATAAATATCCTGCAGGGAATAAGATAAATTATCTACATTAAACAGGCAAATAGCAATGAAATGTATATAGCATATGCAATCTAGATGCTGTCAAGTAAATTGTATGAAAATAAAAGTAAATGACAGATCATGATGTGAACAAGGGTGCTCCATAATAAAATACAAAAATTGTATTGTTGCAAACAGTAAATGACAAATAAAAATAAAAACCTTTTAAATAAAAATAAACACTAAAGAAAAATCATTATTTCAAAGTATCATCTCAATGGAAAAATAAAAAATATTCTCCCTTCACGAAATGATTAAACAAGATATTTGTATTAATAAAGAATGAAAGAAAGAATAGTTTAACTCAAGAAATAGTTTTATTTAATATGACTAATTTGTAGTGTCCGACCGAACGTTCGGGTTCGGGTTCGGCTGCGCAGTTCGGCAAAAAATGGTGTTCGGCCAATGTTCGGTGTTCGGCGCAGTTTTTACCGAACTTTACCGAATACCGAACTTTTTTATGAAACTACATATTTACTCGTTTTATCACGCAAGGCCAATTCAAAACATGTAGACTCGTCTCAATTCGTTTTGAAAAATACCCACTTTCGATGTCAAAAAATGTACTGAAAAATACGCCAGCAAACCATTTCACATCCGAGCTAAATCCGATCCATGTGGAACAGTGCCTATTTAATGCAAAAATTCTTTCTGCAAGAGAATGGAATACAATGAAATCATAAATTTTTTGGAATGCTTTTATGAAGCCACACTAGATATCTCGGGAAATGCATCAGCAATTTCCATAGTAACTCCCTTATTCAAAATGCTTATGTCGAAGCTAGATGAAAACGAATCGGAGATTAAATTGAAGCAGTTATTAAAAGAACATTTAATTAAGAAGTTCCAATTCATAGAAGAAGAAAGCCTTTGAGTGTTGGTACGTTTCTAGACCCTTGGTTCAAGTCCAAATACCTTACAAATGAACAGACTGAAAAATCTTAAATAGAAAAAAATAATTTTTTACAAGACAATGCGATTATTGGGGAAACGTGTAAGATGGTAAGAAATATCAAAAATGATAATTCAAGGAGAAATAGAAAGTCGACAATAAAAATAACGTCTTTGTGCGAGAAACATGATACAGCACAACATGTAGAAGTCCAAGAACAGGACGAAAATGTTGTTGAAAAAGAAATCAAGACGTATTTGACTGAACCTTTAAATCCTCGAAATACAGATATATTTGAATATTGGAACTCCAATCCATTTATAAATCTTAAGGCTCTGACCAACCAGCGTTGGTAGTGAGCACTTATTTAGTGCTGCTGGACAACTTTATTCAAACCGAAGAAATGCAGAAAATTAGTTTTTTTTGTCGTTATAATATTAAAATATTAAATTTTGAGTACTAATATATATTTATACTGTCTATATGGAACTCCCATACTATATTGAAAAACCAATTAGTAATTCTTTTGCTATTTTAAAGTGCAATTTATTTTTTAATTTTGCCTCTTTGCGAAAGTGTCATGAATTCCTGAAAATTTTTTTGTTTATAAAAGCACAGTTGTTCAAATTTAATGACAAAAAGTTTGGGTTCCGGTTCGGGTTCGGCCGAACTTAGCAAAATTTACCGAAGATCGGACACTACTATTTTGCATTAAATGAGCATTATCATATACCAATGACGAAACGAAATTAATACCTCACCAAATGACAGATGCATTTCCCTTTTAGCGAAAAGAGATTGATTATTAAATTCTCAAACAATATGTAACCTCTTTAACCTTTCGTGAAAAATGTGAACCAATATCGTTGAAACTTTGCACATGGTTGTATTTTTCTGTAGTTGTATGTTTTCTGAAAGGGCCCACGATGTCACACGTATTCGTTCACGAAAGTTAGCCATAAATTTCTAATTGTAAACAAAAGGAAGAAAAGTATTCTCTTTCTATGGTGCTCAAAGACATAAAACTTATCCAGAGAAAAGCAGATATTTTGGAAGGTTTACCAGTTTATTAAATTTAATTGACTTTCGGTCCATAAATCTATCAATTGTGAATATGTTTTCAAGATACTGATTGTAGTACGGTCCGGTTATTTTTAAGTCAGAGTAACAATTTGCCCGCCCGAAGTATTCATTATCGCAAAATTATATAGTTTATGAATCATTTTTCAAAATCTCGTAAGAGGATATTTCAAACTTCCCTGGGAGTAAAGTAAAGGGTATTTCGTTAGGTCCAATAAAACTGAAATTAAAATAAAACATAAATAGAAAAATCATGTAAATTGCCATGAATTTGCCTTCATTTGAAAGATAATTCTTTGCCAATAATGTTTGAACATGGCTTCGGCCATGTGTCCACCGCGGTTGGTGCGTAATTGGGGCAGCCTGGATGTGCAGTTTGCATACACGTTTTGCAACAATTCCAGATTTATTTCGCCAATAACTCACCGAATGTTTTATGCCAAGTGTTCAATCGTCTCTGGTTTGTGGGCGCGGACAAGTAACTTGATATGAAGCCAGAGAAAATATTTTAATGGAGTTAGATCTCACGATCTGGATGGCGCACTAAAAACATCCTAAAATATTGACTTTTTTGAGTATTTTTGAGATCACAACAATTTGTAAGAGTTGGTGTTACGTGAATCTATCTATTCACTATAAAGTGACCAACCAAGAAAACAAAAAAGCAGTGTTACCATTACATACTTCTATCGGGCTTAAAGAAACACCCATTGTGAAATACATATGAATTCGGCCTTAAGTCCAGTCATAATTTCGTTCATTTAGTAAATTGTTCGATTGGCGTTTTATACTGAAGTCGGTTCTTTATTCTCCAGAACTGTTATTAGTTTTGGATTTTAGATTTAGTACTATTATACAGTCATCATATATTTGGCATAACCCCACCACAAATATATCTTTTCTCTGTGTGTAAATGTCTTATAAATTTCATACTTCTCTCCCACGCACCTCCAGCGATTAAGAATTTAGTAGAACACTCTGTGCCAATAGGCTTTATTTTACAAAAGTCTAAAAAAATATTAATCAATTAGATAAACGAATTTCCTTTACAACCTATACTGACTGACCAGCACTTAAAAGTTTGCATGAAACTAAATTTTAAACTGCAGCAAATGTTCCTTCCTTGAAATTTACTGTTTTACTACCAGAAGTTTGGCTTATCTAAATAAATAAACTAGAGTGAGAAAGTACGCAATTCGAAACAATTTGTCACTAAATCCCTTGATAATCAACAACATGCCAGACGGGTGGATGCGTTGCGTTCTCTTTTTATATTTTTTCCCCAGTTTTAATTCTGTTGACATTTTGTTCATGTGTGGCGTTGTAGCAGTCTTACTTTTATTTCATTCTCGTTTTTAGCACTCCCTTCATTCGGTCTGATGCCAGTCAGAATCATTGGAAATTTCGTATCAATGCTGTTGGTTTGCCGTTTTATCTTTGTCAACAAATTGACACTTTAGTTGATGTTATTTGTTTGATAGAATAAAACACTTTCTGTTATATTTGTTGTTTAGGGTTTGATTTTTATGTGAGACATACAGACTAGCAACATATCGTTATCTTAAACGAAAACGGACGTAACTACACAAATACTCGAAATAGTGTTTTTCATTCAGTATGGGTCGTCTTTCAAATTACACGTTCACGGAAAATTTTACAATACTATGATCAAAAAGGCTCTTTTGTTAAAGAAATGTAAGCAGGAGTAAATACAAGTGCATGTATTTTTTTAATCCAAAAAGGTATAACTACATTTCGTGGTCTTGTTCAAAGATAAATAAGTCTCTAAATTATAAAAAAATAAAAGGATTGTAAGGAATACTTTATTATTATTGACTTTATAACTTTTTTAAATTCTCCTTTAAAATAAATAAAATCCTGGTTACGTCCGTTTGCATTTTAGATGACGATGTACAACCGTGTGCATTTCGATATCAAGTTTGTATATTTGTGATATGAGTGTGGTTGTTATTATTATTGATATTTTTTGCTGACATTTTATTATTTAATATTTATTGTTTTAACAGCATGCATTCAAATACTTATTGCTACATTTATGAAAAACTAAGTGCGTAGGTTAAATATTTTCGGCAATAAGCATTCGTCCAAAAATGTTTAAAATACAGCAAAAAGTGTCAAAATAATTCGATAAATTTTTCTTAGCCAGCAAAAGCTGGTTAAGCATTTTTGAAAAAATTCCAAGGTCTCGGCAAGTATCGAACCTGCGACGCCCATCATAAAAGTCTTACATACTATCTACTAATCTAAGAGATCGCCTCTTTACTCGAACAGGCCAAGTTCTGCCTATCCCTGGCACCAGTATGGAAGGATACATAACGGTATTTTATTTTTAATATACTAAATACATCCATATTTAATCTGGACCTAGATGTGAATCTGATAAAAAAATCATATTATAATATAAATTGTGTGAGTTTTCGAGCTGTCAAGAAGGTTCCATCAAGAAGCAAAATAACTAATAAACAGGGCAAGTTTAAACATGCACAAATATTATTAAAATATGCATACAAATATTCCAAAAAAGGAAAGTATGCACAAAAATATGCACCCGAAAAATACAGTCTAATAATTTTTAATCTGTTTTATTTACACAAATGTTTATTAGAAATTATCATATGTTTTTTCAAGTTTTTAAATTGAAAGGATCTTCGATTGTCGCACGTTCGAAATCAGTCGATGTTACAGATGCATACATAAATAATATTAATTCACATTGAGATAGTGTGTCAATATATTCATCGGTTTCGCTTTTATTAAAATACATATATGTATGTTATTTTTAATCTTGGTCAACGTTTGAAGACCAACGTTTTGTCTTTTATGACGGTTGAAATTTCATGTGAAGGAAGTCCTTTGGCTTCCAATTTGATTATACTCTGGCAAATACATTCAAAATTATCTTTAATGTATGCTAAATCTGTTTTAACCGATGAATTCTCAAATAAAACCTTTGCATTACATATCGACTCTGCCCCATCATCAGAAAACTCCTTTAAAACGCTGTTTATTTCTATGAAGTGGTCGTAATAAAATTCAGCAGCCTTTAACCAATATCCCCATTTAATAGTACCGGCTTTAGGAAATTAATTAACTGCCAATCCCACGACGTCACAAGTATTCGTTCTTTCGTACAACTACATTTAAAACAAAAAAATTCTAAAATTTAGTTTTTGTTTTAAATGTAATTGTACGATAGAACGAATATGTGTGACATCCTGGGACTGGCAGTAAAACAATAAGTTTATTTGGAAAAATACTACATATTACTCATATGTACGAGTATGTATGTAGCTCTACCTTAAGAAAAACGGATTTGCGATTAGCGATAGCGAACAAAATCTGCAATTCCATGCAACTCATGAGCCAAATATGTAACATGCAACATTTTTGGGTAAATAGTTTTTCATGATCGCACTGCGGAGACCATATATGCAGCTGCGTCAGTTACCAGTAGCAATATTTGTTTAAGAAAAAGATGCCAACCTGCGTAATAGCATGCAAATTTTTACAAGTTATAGCAAAAATGCGTTTCTTGGTAAAAATGTGAAAAATAAGCAAATGCAGAGTTTTTATGCAAAAAGCATGAAAAACTTGCCCTGCTAATAAGATAATGAGATACTAAGAATAAGTAGTAATAGGTGGTAAAAACTTAGCAAAATCAAAAGGAATGAGTTAAAAATCATTGTGTTCTAAAGTGATTAAAAATATCCCCTTACACCGGAAAAATTTCGTAATTGAATTGGCTTATCGATTGATGTTTAGTCTAAAAAAGGGGAACTGCTAATATTTCAGTAACTGGCAACACTAATGTCAATAGCTAAAATCTGACATTTTTTAGCATAAACGTACTTACATCGTTTTAATGTACAATTTATATTTGTTTTGTTTGAGTTCAGAAAACTAATTTGACAAAAAAAAAATTAAATTACAAGAGAAGGTTTTCGTTGGATTATTTTTAACAACTTTCGGCGTAGATTATATCAGTAAGAATGTGTCCATGAACTCACTTCTTTGTATGGCGGTAAAGCACCCAAAAACATCACAGTATATTGCTGGTATAGTGAACTCAATCGTTAAAAAAAGGCTCACACGTGTAAGGTGTAAGGAAATTATTAAAAAGTTCAACCGTGGTTCTTCAAAAGACGTGTATAAAATTGTAACAGGTGACAAATCATGGATATACATATGCTTATGAGCCGGAAATAAAACAGCAGTCGACCGTGTGGGTATTCCAAGACGAGCTAAATCCAATAAAAGATGTTCGTGAAAGAAGCACAGCGAACAAATGGCCACGTACTTCTTCGGCCGCATGGGTCACGTAATGGTACATGATCATTTGTTTGCCGGAAGTCTTCGGATAAATTCGTACAACTAACCCCAGAAGACGAATCATTCCTCACCGTGACAATGCGAGCTCTCACACATCTCGTAAAAAAAGTGAATTTTTTAGCAGTTAAAACATCGAATTGGCGACTCCGTACAGGCCTGACTTGGCACCCAATGACCCTTATTGTTCATTCGGTAAGCTGCGTGGTCAGCGCCGAAGAATCAGTTGAAGCGTTTAAAAACCATTTTTTGAAGGTGCCTCAAGAGATAAGGGGAAAACTGCCATGATAAATGGTTTCAACGAATGCAAAAGTGTATTGATCATCATCGTACTATGATATCCTAAAAATGGTTTGTTGCTTTAGCTACACAAGTTATTGAAAATTTTATTTTTGCTTTATAAAATTTGCTAAAAACTATTTCATATTTTCGGTTGTTGTTAGCTGAAGTAGTTATCGCATTGGCTTCAAAGCCAGTGATGCCAGAAAACGTGGGTTCGCTCGTGTTTGTTCTTGGTGGGGACTGTTAAAGTGACCAAGGCATAGCACTCGTCATTGAACAGTACCGGCAGCAATTGCTATGGGTGTATGTACTCTTCTTCGTCGATACTTTAGCAAGATCTTTTGCGATGGAAAGTAAAATGGTTAAACAGCTTCACAAAATGCGCCAAAAGGCGCATGAAAACTGACATAAAAAATCACAGAAGCAACACAGATTTTTTCTGAAAATGATTTTCTGCTGTTAAGTTTTTTCTATATAAAAAAAAATAGATTTTACAATTGCAAAGGAGTCATCTGATGCCAGTTAAAGCTAACGCGATTACACGGTGTAAATATGCCTTGTCTCAAACCTTGTACTTAATTTAAATTTCAATATTTATTTATTACTACATACTTAACGGCTTGAGAGTAATTGAGAAAGACACAAGTATCGCATCGGTAAAACCGCCATTCGTCAATCATTCTCAATTCACAGTCTTTAGTGAACTAATGTTGGCAGTTTAATTAATAATATTTATACAGGGTGTTTATAATTTTTGATTAAATGAAAGAGAATGGATCTTATTTTAATAATTTATTGATTGATTGATTGATTGATTGATTGATTGATTGATTGATTGATTGATTAATATTATGTATGGAATACAATATCAGAAAAATGTCCGCCTCTTTTAGCCTCACAAATGCGATCCCTTTTGAGCACATTTTTCATTACATTCTCACACATTTCTCGCGGTATTTAATTAATTTCATCACAAATATTTTGTATGAGTTGCTCAAGCGTTTCTGGTTTATTTGCATAAGCTTTGCTTTTCAGATATCCTCACAAAAAGAAGTCCGGAGCAGTCAAATCCGGTGACCATGGAGGCCAAGCAACATCAGCATTTCTTGAAATATCTTGTTGTGGAAAGAGGTCTCGCAGTAATTCCATTGTAATCTTGGCTGTATGCGATGTGGTACCGTCTAGCTGATACCACATGTTAATCAAGCCCAAAGCATGCGGTTGTGGCGTTAAAAAGTTTTCAATAATATAACGATATCGCTCCCCATTCGCTGTTACCGTTACGCCGTTTTCATTTTCAAAGAAGTAAGGTCCAATGACCAAATTGCACACCAGACTGTCACTTTTAATAGATGCAAAGATTACTGATGAATAATTTGAGGGGTTTCCATTGCCCAGAACCGACTATTCTGTTTATTCACATATCCATTCAAATGAAAATAGGGGTTGTCATGGGCGAGCTGTAACATCCTATTGGCATATGTACGGCGGCGTAAATAGTCTAGTGGAAGAAGCTCTTGTGTCAAGTGAATCTTAAATTAAAATAAATGCAAATCCTTGTGCAAAATTGTGGCTAAAGTTGTTCTTTGAAGACCAAGCTCCTGAGCACGTCGTCGAATTGAGGTCGATGGATCGTTTTGAACACTTTCTTGAGCAGTAATGTTTTGAGCCGATATTGCAGTACGTTGTCGTCCTTGCTTGGGTCTATCAGCTACAGACCCTCTTTCTTCGAAATCATTCACTACACGATAAAAAGTGCGTTTTGTTGGCACGTTGTTTCTCCCAAAAATTTCACGTAACTTTCTCATCGTCACAGTAATCGATGATTCATTTTGATAAAACAAAGTAGTATACCTTCCCGGCGGACACCCTGTATGAGAAGTCTTTACTTAAACCAACTTCATTAGATAACTAAAGACTGTAAATACAGGCCTTAATAGCACAGTTGAAAGAGAATTAATTGAGCTTTCTAAGTCTTTCCCTTTCCGAAAAAAGGTAACAGTTCAAAATGGTTTGTAGGCATTAATTGCCTGAGTTGTCTCTTTAAAAAAAGGAAACTAAAACAATTTAACACTTAAATGCCTGAATTTTAAATGCGAATTAATATATTTAATAAATTTAAGTTCCAATTGCCAAAGAAAATCTCCTGGAAAGCTCTAGGACGAAAACAAGGAAGACCGCCTGTAGACGGTCTTCGTGGTTAAGAGGATTATAATTTTTTAAATAAATAAAACATTATGCTTAATTGGAAGAATATCAGTTTTATTTTTCAACTCTTGATATAAAAATAAATTACATGCAACTAAATATTATCATTTAAAACAGTTGTGTTAGTCTTTGAAAAACATAGATGGACGTTGCGCTTAGGTCAAGACGTGTGTGTATCGGATATTTTACACAGTTTCCAAGTTTTATTTTAACACCATTGCGGACTCTAATACTAGCCACAGGATGAATAGTTTTTTTCCCCGACAAGAGAGCTGCCGGTTGGCTGTTAAGCAAGTGACAGACGATCAACCAAAGGTTTTTCGATGGAAACGCAAAAAAAAAACTGGACTTTAGAAATGTTGTCATCCAGGGTGATAGAGTTGAGCATATGTGGAACATCGAGGATCATAAGAGCAGCTAGGGGCTGTCCACAAGGAGGCGTTCTATCGCGCTTACTGTGGACATTGGTCATCGATGAACGGCTTGAAGAACTTAATAGCCTGGGATTCCGAAAATATGGTTATGCCGACGATCTTATCATATCTGTGATAGGATGGAACAATGGAACCATATCGGAAAGGATGCAACAACCGCTATATCTTACCAACAAATAGTGCAAAGATAGACAGTTGTCCATTAACCCAGAAAATAGAATCATTGTACCTTTCACCAAACGAACAAAACTTCATCGCAGAACCTACCTTGGAGGTGTTCCAGAGAAGTTAAATACCTTGAGGTCATTCTGGACAAGTCACTCACTTGGAATCAATATATTTCCTAAGCCATCGGGGCACTTCATGCCTGCCAACGGCTATTTGGCAAAACGTGGGGGCTCAAGGCCAAAAACTGAACAAGCCACTACTAAATCGATTCTCGACAAATTTTATCGCCTTGTTTGTATTTTGATCACCTGGGCAATGAGAACCTTGCGGCAAATTACAAACGAAATCCCATACAAAATTTTTGATTTTGTATTAAAATTTCGATCTATTTCGAATGCCGTAATTTGCCCCCTTTTCTGCACATGCTATGTGCGGCACATTCCCCCTTTGCACATCATAGTGACGGATGAGGTCTGCAGGAGCGCACTTCAGTTACCAAGCATCTCTACAATAAAAACTGGAGATCTAGTTGGACACATGGGCATTCTAAGACATTTTCTGAACGACATGAGTTCTGAACAAAAACTTTGAAGTTCCAATTACTGAAAGGAGCCAATGGCTGAACCACACTCCATGGCACGAAGATGCCGACCAGATCTGATTCACTGACGGCTCCAAACAGGAAAACGGAGACACGGAAGCAGGCATGTATGGCCCCAACTTCCAGATGGCCTTTCCCATATTAAAATACCCTACGATCTTCTAGACGGAAGTCTATGCCATTTTCATTTGTGGTAGAGAATGCTGGAGGAGCAAATGTAAGGGTATCTCTATATACGTGATATCAGATAACCAGGCAGCACTCAAAAACTTAATCTCTTTTGAGATCAGGTCGGGCGTGGTCATGGACTATGTAACATCTTTATCTGAACTTGGCGCTCAAAATAAACTGACGTTATGCTGGGTGCCCGGCCATGAGGGCCATGCTGGAAACGAACGGGCTGACTGTCTAGCTAAAAAAGGAGCCCAACATAAGTTTATGGGACCAGAACCCTTATTTGGCATTTCAAAAGAATATGTCAAGGAACAGAATAATTCTTGGGCTCAGATGGAATTTAATCGCCACTGGGAAGCCCTTCAAGATCTTAGACAATCTAAACGTTTCATTACGTTATCCCAAAATAAATCCCAAAAATTACTGTTAATGGACAGAAATTACCGTAGATTACTAAAGATATGGTTTACCGTACACTGTTGTCTCAGATGACACCATTTTTTAATTGGTAATTCTGCGAATAAACTATGCAGACTCTGTGAAACGCACGGGAAAACCCTGGAACACATTCTCTGTGACTGTCCGGCGGTGGCGGTAAGCAGAATAAAGTTCTTTGGAGACATTTTTATGACTCCAAGTGAAATATATAATATCTCACCATGTAGAGTAATAGGCTTCATTCGTAGCCTTAATCTACTTTAATGAACACTCTGGCTGCACAAAAGATTCTTTAGGTCGCGGTGCTAATGGCCTTTACATAATAATAATTAACTAACACAATTAAAAATTCTAAAAATTTGAGCGAAATTTATGTTAATCAAAATTGTGTGATTTTTTTGAATACTTTCGTATTGGAGGACCCCAACGATAACGTAAATGTATGAATAATTTTCAACATTGAAAACGAAAATCCTCTGCACAGAACAAATGTATTCAAATTTTCTGGAATTAATATTGAATATATATTTTTGTATTTTTGTAAAGAATTTTTGAAGAGTTTTATTAATCACAAACATAGAGTTGAAACCAATGCAAATCTTTATTTTTATTTTCAAAAAATACGGCTGCCAAAAGCTTACTTTTTTCTGTGTGTGTACAACATACCAAGTTTCATAAATTCTTCTACTTCTCACCGAATATAAAAACACCTTCGTTTACCGTTTGTTTTCTGTTGTTTTATACATTTTCAAACAAATTACTTTTTCGTCTACCTAATATTTTTCGAAATCCATCTCTGACTCTATGTCGTATATAAAAAATCCTCTCTTCTATTTAATCTTGCTTTGTACGAGTATCATACTTCTATCAAGAACTATACGTATACTACATATTTATTTATGGCATAGAACAATGTTTGAAATGTCACATTGTTATTGATACTTTTCTCACAATTGGTGTTGTAATATATTGAAATATTGATATGGAATCATTAAAATTTATTTGCAATTTTTATCATCTCTAATAAATGTAACTTACTTTCTTTTTTTCTTCCCTTTCTTCTTGTTACGTTATGTGCTCTGATTTGAAATCATTTTTCAGTTATTGAAGAGTATTAAAATTCAAAGATAAAAGATGTGTTGTATGCTAAAAAAAAGTAATCCCAGCAAACACACGTACTTGATGTCGAATTTTCTCTAACTCGAACGAAATCACATGCAATTTTCCTTCCACAACTCGAAGTTCTCCATAACTCGAACAAAACACATACACATAAACTGTATAACTCGAAGATTTAAGCTAGTGTAAATAGTTTGTTGATTTTGTTTCTTAATTATGGTCTGTTTGTTTTACTCCCTTTTAAGCTTTAGAAGGTTTGTATATTTTACTTCCAATTTTTGTTTATTTTTTTCGGGGAATTACAAATTTGTTTTTTTTTTGTTTGCGTAAGTATCAGTTCCAGTGTTACCATTTTTCTAAATCTTCGAGTCGAACAAATAAAATCTTTTTCTTCTGATTTTATTGAAATCACATTCACTTTAAATTTATTTTAATTAAACTAAAACAGTAAAGCTTTTTTGTGGACATAAAATTAAATAGCATAAAATATTTATTGCATATCCATATGAAAGCTCAACCTTTTTAAACCAAATTCAGGTATTTTAAAACAAATTCAGAATTGTCCGTATTAAAATACATTCAGTATTTTTCATACCAAATTCGCCATTTTGAAGATCAAATTTTTATCTAAAACTGGCTGATTTTGGTTTTTAAAATGCCGAACTTGGTTAAATTTGTAAAATACGGAATATGTTTTGGAAAATCAAAACTTCTTTTTTAAAAAGCTGAATTTGATTTCGAAAAGGCCAAATAACATATTAACATTAAATTCATAAATTTTTTATGGTTACATTACAAATTTCTTTATTAATCTTGCTAATCGTTTGTTTGTTCAAAATTTGTACAATTACTATCAGATTTTTTCAAAAAGTATTCGGTGCTTAAAATACTACACAATGTTGGTATGTATATCTATTTTATGTCTTAGTTTGTTTTTATTTATATTGATTTGAGAAAAAATTCTTTCGGCGTTAGCTGTTGCTACTGAGCTTCTGAGCCATCGCAAAGATTTGCATTCAAAATGATTTCGCAAAATGTTTCAATATTCTTTTCATGTAATAATTATATTCTTTTAAGTTGAAGTGGAACAATTCTCGCCATTCGTCATCAATTTGTTGAATATTAGCCGAATCAATAACATTTGGAAAGAATTTCGTCAATTGGGAAATACTTTTATTATGCTTTTTATAATATTAGGAACTCAACACATTTCGAAAATTCGCTGTAAAAATCAAACTTTTTTAATAAACTGTTACATACGTAACTTAACATAAAACTCTAGGCAATTATTTTGAAATGGCATTTCATCTTCATCTGATAATTTATGTGTAGTACTAAGTGTTATAGTTATTTAGACTCCCAAGTATGTATGAGGTAAAGAAGAAAATAAGTAGTTTAAAACAGAAATCTCAAGTAATAGACAAAAAGTGCAAAATATCATGTATTAAAAAATCTTTTTTAGCTAAATAATATTTTAATTTTTTTTTTGCACCTCAAAAAAAAATTCATAAATAAGATAAATCTTCGCATATGGTAAGACCAGGGCTGGGCAGTATTTGAAATATATTTATTTGAAACACGTATTTAAAATACAAAAACGTAATTTGTATTTGAATTTCAAATACATGACGTGCAAGTATTTTGTAGTTTGTATTTTAAATGCATACAATAAATAGAAGTGGTTTGCATTTTCTATTTTAAATACGTACAAAAAATGGAAGTATTTTGTATTTTAAAAACATAGCTTACAAAATACATTTTGCCACTTCATTGATGATTGTTTGCATTTTTATCTATTTATAATGTATCATGCGTCATACCAATAACCAAAAACTAGAATCGCTAAAAACGTAACTATACAAAATTCGCAGAGTTGGCATCACCGCAATTCCGTTGTCAAATTTGGAGTTGGAATTTGTCAGTTTCCTCACTGACAAGAGCAGATATATTTTCACTCTTGACAGCTATCCAAATCTAAAAAGAGTATTCATAGAATTTAATACAAGTTTGTGCTCATTAGGACCTGGAAAGATTATTTTCATCAGCAGGCTTTATTTATTCTCCAACAAGAAATAGTTTGTCTGATCCTACATTCAAAAATCTGATATTTATGAAAGGAAACAATTGTTTTGTTGATTAGTTTTATCTAATGTATTATTTGGTTTGAATAAAAATGGTGTATTTTGTATTTTGAAATACGTAAAAAAATGGAAGTATTTTGTATTTTAAATACATGACCAGCAAGAATTTTGTATTTTAAATACCGCAAACCATGTATTTTGCCCAATAATTCGCGACAGATGATAAATGTTGAAATCGATTTTGTTACTGGCTTTCCCACAGATGATGATATTGTTGGGCATAATTGCTTTGAATCAGAGGATCCAATCTTAAGCGGGACGGAGAGTGGTGTCGAAAGTTCGGTAAAAGGAACTACTCAAAAGCCAACAAGAAATAACGTAGAAAGTTCTTTCCGAACACAAAACTATTATTTACAAACAAATGACACAACAACTGATGAGCAGTTTTCAGTCCCTTATTTCAGAGTATTTTACTTAACTGTAATTTTTTTATTATATAAGTACATATCCTTGTACGCTGATATACTTAAGTGCGTAGTTATTAATTAGAGGCTATTTCGAATAAAACTACATAATACAAAAAAAATTTATTCTAGTTTGACAAGAAATTCTGTAACTCGAAGTCTTTGAAGATGTAGTTTCTTCTGGGATAATGGTGATTCTGCTGTATATAAAAGAATGATTTGTTGATGTCAAACAACTGAAAACGTATAAAAAAGTTCGAGTTTTTAAAAAGCTGTATTTCTGGACGAAAAGTGAAAATTTTTCACAAATTGCAAAAATAACACAGACTTTTTCTTAAAATGATTTTCTGCTCTTTAGTTTTTTCTATATAAAAAAATTAGATTTTATGATGGCAAAGGAGTCATCTGGTGCCAGTTTCAGGTAATGCGATTACATGGTATAAATATGCCTTGTCTCGAACTTTGTACTCAATTTAAATTTAAATACTTATTTATTACTACATAGTTAACGGCTTGAGAGTAATTGTGAATGACACAAGTATTGAATCGGTAAAACACCCATTCGTCAATCATACTCTCTCAAATTAACATAAATTTGAAAATCAATTTTTATTTGGCTTGTATAAAACAGCTCTTTTGAAATACAATAAGCAATTAGTTACAAGTGAAAGTAAAAACGTTAACATATATTAAAGTTGTGATCAACAGCTCTTTTGAACTAATTTTTGTTTTACAACTGCAATGAAAGTAAAATGGACACAAGTCTAATGTAAATCAAATGGGTAAAACCCTCGGTTTGATTTAAATTTGAGCGCAATTAGATCAAACAAAGCTGTTGGACCAAATTTAGTTTTAATCCCAAATCTCCGTCTCGGTTTCAACAAGGTTAGGTGCAATATCATATTACAAAATTATGAAACATATCTTCAAAACTTTATAATTATGTGTGCTGGGATGGAGGAGGTGGTATCTAAAATGTGAACTTAAATTAGTATGTCTATGTGTGATACTTAATATGATAACTTCGTTAGCATACATTTCACTATCTTTGAAAAATTAACCACGTTACCACTATGTCAAAGTGATTTTTATAAATTATTAGTAAAATTGACATGGATTGCTTTCCTTTACTGCTAACAAGACACTTGCATTGCTGCGTACACTTACAACAATGTTGTTAATTTGGTTGGCTGTAGCGTTAAAAGAACAAATCACTTACAACAATGTTGTAAGTCAGTTGTTAACTGATAGTAAGGAAAAGTTTTTAATTTTGTACTATTTGCAAAAATCTAACTGAAACTTAAATAATAGTATATTATAAATGTCTCTCTTGCTATTATAACTGGCCTGATACTTTGTCCACAAGTGTTGCTAAGCTAGTTTGGGCTGGGCAGGGTGAAGCAATGGTCTCCAATGGTTTTTGATATAATAATATTTTTTATATTTTGATTTTTCGCCTCAGTCAAATGTTTTTTACAACGTAATATGATTTTACGAAAACAAAATGCTTGTGGTTTTTGTAGTGTTGTACTTGTTGTAGTATTAAGGTCACACCTGTATGAATTCGCCTTGAAATAAATGAAATAAGTTCCTCTAAGCTGTCTATAGATACACATTTTTTAATATGTATATACTCAAAACAATATTTTAACAAAAATTTATTTTTATATACTTATTTTATTTACGTATTAATTTATTTGAATTTATTTTAAAAATCGCTAAGTTATCAGTTGCTAGAGTTCCCTAGCAAAGCTTTCATATGTTTAGTGCTTTCTTGCAGCATGTTCGCATATAAATCTGCAAATCGAAGATGAATGTGTATTAATTTATAGCCTTTTCTAATTATGTGTGCGTGTTACAATATGAGACGGAACGTCGTTATCATGCAACAATAAATAAGATTTTTGTTACTGTTGCTTTGCAACCGGAAATTATTGTGATGCTGCATGTAGATATGTATGTATGTATGTATGTCAAATGTATGTATGGGTATTTAATTGTTGTGAATTCTTACACTGCTGCTTAAGTACTGATATATGTCGTGCTTAGATAGTCGTTAAATGACAAAAAAGTCATTGATGGTTTTACATAAAAGTTGATGATAAATTTTTAAGATTCCAAACAAAATAATTCAGAGATAAATTATAGGTCTTCAAGACTTGCTAGTGATCTAAACAAATATAACAGTGCTTTCGTCAATGCCATTTCTGTTCGATAGAAGTTAAAACTCAAGCATATAATAATACTGGTAATAACCGTGAACTCAAATAAACACAGTTTTATTTTAATGACCCGTATTCATAAAAAGTTATTTGTATTTAAAATGTATTTTAAGATATACTTTTCATAAACATTTTCGTTAAAATACATTTCAAACCCAAATTCTTTTTTATGAATACGACCGCATATATTTTATTTTATAAGAAAAGTTTGCTTATACGTTTCATGACTTAACTACTTGGGAAATTTTGTTGTTGAGTGCGTAACTTCGCTGAAATTATAATATTATTTAATTCCAATATTATGAGCTTAATTTTGATTAAAATTTTAATAAGAGAAAATTGTAATAAAAGGACTCAAACTTTTGAAAAATAATGAGATTAATATACATGTAATACGTGTTTTTTATGCCCGATAGAACTGTTGATATGACAGCTGACAGATGCTTTGTGGTTAGTGTGGTTTGTCATTTTATAATGAAATATATTCACGCTAGACTAACGATTACCAATGTAATCTCAACAATAATCCAAAAAATTTAAATTTTACGTTTATTTTTTTTGGTTATATACGTATTGTTTTCCGGAGAAATACGGCAGAAACTATTGGGAAAAGTTGTATATTTTCAACATAGACTTATCATTATAGGGTAAATTCGAGTACTTTTACACTAAAATGCAGTAAACGAGTAATTACAGGGTAAACTAAAAAATTCACTCCTAAAAAAAAGCTGTCGCACAAAAAATTATGCGAACGGAAAATTTTTAAAAATTAATAAGATTGAGGAAACAGCTGATTGCAAATAAATGTAGTATTGAAATATATTTACACTCTCTTTCTTGTTGGTACTCGATGTAATATTTTTTATAACACAAATATAAACAAATTATTTTCTGTAATCTTTTTCATGTTTTTTGTACTTAATTTGATTTTTCTAATTTGTGACTGATTGAATTTATTAAAAAGTATGATTAGCATTTAAATAAATGTAAATACAACATTTATTTCCTTTTAAAAGGCATATATATACATACATGTTTAATGAATGAATAGTTTAAAAATAATTATTCATTTCTTATTTTTATTATTTTAATATCTAAATTTTCTTTTTATTTTAATTATTTTTTCACAAATTGTATACTTTTTGTTTGTTTACCTTTTGAATCATATGTTTTTCTGTTTTACGAAATTTTACCACAAGAAATTTCTGCAGTAAAAATTTGTAAATTCTCAACAATGAACTGTCACTATGCGATCTCAATTTGTGCTCTAATTTACCGTAACTTGAGTAAACGAACGCAATTTAGTAAAACGCAGTAAATTTCAGAAAAAATTTGTAAGAACTTTTGGATACTCGAACGCTTTTAATATTGAATCAAATGAATAAATCACAATAAACCTATGCCGTCGCTGTTACCGAAAATTATTAGACTATGAAATGCCCTCTATAATCGAATTCTGCGGTAAACGCTTATAATGCGCTATGTGCAGTAAACTCCAAGAAAAAATATTTTCGTTTCTTGTCTGATAAGCGACACTCCTTTTGATTCAGTCAATTGTTATGTGAGAAATAAAATTATCAACGATGCCGACATTTATATACAAAAATTCAACTTTTCTTAACCCATGAAAATTTTTTAAATACCGAAATACTTTGTAAAAATATCAATATGTTTCGCCGTGATCGTGGTAACAAAACTACTGCTGGTGTTGTTCTAATTGCAGTTTCTTGAAATTTTTCTTCTGAATTGGTCATTATTGATTCCTCGCATGATATAGATTTCATATAAGTATTGATAAAACTTAATTGTAAAAGAGTATATGTTACTTGTTCTTACATACCCTTAGCTTTCTCGCAAATTTTGTACACTAAGCATGCCGAAGCTGTAGAATCAATTGCCCGTTCCGCTTTTACTGGTGACTCTGTTTTTGTTTTTGCAAATTTTTGCTTACTTTCTAGTTCTTGAACATATTTACCAGAAGATAAATATTTTATTCAAAGTAAGCAGAAATCGAATTATGTTGAATTTTTCAATGTCAGATATGACTTGAGTGTGTTCCAAATTAATGAAAATACTAAACACTATAATGGAATATCATGTGAAATATTCGTTAATGATGTAGCTGAGTGTTTCATTAGGCGCTCAATCCCCATTACAGCTCCTGAAGATTCTCAACATCCCTTAGTTGAAGTAGTTTCTTCAACTTCATTCAAACATACTAACTGCAACATGTTAAACATGTTAAATGAGCTGTTTGCTGAAACAAATTGGTGCTATACTGACGTTGATCAGATGTCCAAACCTTTTTAATAATTATCTCTTTCATGGAATTGCGTGTCCCAAAAATAAAATTTAAGCAAATATCTGGTCGACCCTGGAAAAATAAATACTTGGCTCATGCTATAAATAAAAAGAATAAATGCTATAGAAAATTAAAACAATCTGGTATTTCCGTTGACTATCTAAGGTACTCGATTAGCCGCTCAAATTCTAAGAAAAGAAAAGCAACTAGCTTTCTTCTATGAAGTTTAAACAAGAGGCATCCTATGATAATACCATTATTTGCCGATTTTTCTCGACATTTTATTCGGATGGAAAATACGGCGCCATTTGAGTTTTTCGGTGCAAAAATCATAAGTTTTGAACCAAATGAGATAATCAAAAAATGTTTAAAATATATGATAGATAATTGATCAACCTATAAAATGAGCATTTGAAAAGGGTTTTTAGTTAATACTTATAGGTTAACAAAGTTTAAATGTACCGAAATTTAATTTTCTGGGAACTGAAATAAAGAATTTTATAATATTTTTGATTTCTTGTGTTTCTTTTTTATGGTTTTTATGATTTAAAATTATTCGACAAAAGTTTGAATTTTTTTAAATTTATTTATCATGTGATTATGACACCACTTTAGTGAGAGGAGTAAAATAATTGTTTAATCGTAAAAATATCAAAAATTCTTGTTCGTTCCTAGAGGCCCGTTTGAGGCGGGCAGGCCGATCACTGTGTACGTCTTATAAGGAGCAACTTGTCCGTGCCCAGAGGTAGTCTGCGCCCACTTACTGGCTGAGCCGTCTCAAGACTAACGTTAAAAGCCGAAGCCTTTGCTATTTGTAATTTGCAGAATGTTTGTTCGTACCCAGAGGCTCGTTCCACCACTGTCTTACTTTATCGATAGTCAAGCGAAGACTGCCTTCATTGTTTAGCCTTTAACGCAAGGAAATATTCATTAATTATGCTGATGCTGACCGTTTTAGAAAAATATGCAACGAGCTTAACAAATTAGAGAAATTTATTGATTTCTCTTTATGCCCTTCTGCAATAAAAACAATATATCAATGTATTTAAACTCATAATTTTGGTAAACAATATATGTATTCAATATAATATATTAAATTTTAACTGTCTGTAAGGATTATTTTCCATAAACAAATAAATAAATAAACGAAATAAATAAATTTAATATCTAGTGGTAACATGATAATATACCCGAAAGTTTAGAAACTATTATTTAGAATAATCCAACTTGCTGCCAATTATGAAAGCCACAAAACCGGTTTTATGTTGTCGGAGTATGAACGGCGACAGTAGCATCATAATTTGTTCAATTTATTTTCATTGATACAGAGGGGGACATTTCTTCATTAAACTTTAAATATTTTAACATACAGATGTAAATATCGAGCCAAAAACAAGTGTAACGAAATTTCGAATTTCACAAGTTATTGCCATATTCTGATGTTTTTCAATTTTCTTAAACTAATTTTTCATTATCTCAATAAAATTTCTTAACTCAAGTGCTTTATTGTCAATGAAAATTTTGTACTTTAATTTAATGAAAATTCGTAAACTTTGGAATAAAATAGGCCTGACTAGTGATATTAGTGTTAAGGGTGTTGGGTTAAATATTCCTTATCAATTTCTTCAACCAATCATATCAACTTAAATATTTTTTTTGCTATAATTTAATAAAGTTAAGGCATTATGAAGTCTGTAATCAATTAATCGCATTTATAATGTACTTTGCAATGTATTCAATATTCATTTGGATTTCAGATGACACACAATTACTCCAAATAAAACTTATAAATCTATTAAGTTTATAATTCAACTAGTCACATTTACCGCAAATACACTCATCTTCTAATTGGGTTTTGTGAAATTAATTACAAAATTATTTATTGATATGAATTACTTGATGTTTACACATAATCTGCATGTTTGCACGTGTGAGTGTATTAAAGATCTGCACAAATCGTTTCAAAAGTTACAACTTTTTAATGTACATATACGAGTAGTAAACTCATTAAAAAAATATTCGCGAAATTTTGCGAAGCAAAGCCAGCATTATGTTACATGTGGTTTATCTTGCAGTAAAGCCTAGTACTCTGTTCAAATTTGCGAAAAATTTTGAGCAACATTAATTATTTCGATTGAAATTTTTTGACAGTTAGCCAGTGGTGACAACACTACGACTTAGAAGCAATTCATCGGTTTTATTGCCTTGAAGTAAGCAAAATTGTTTTTTATGTAAACAAAAAACATGTGTGACAACAAATGGACAATTTAGAAGCTTGTGCTGCAACGTATCAATTAATAGAAATTACAGGTGCTGCGTAGGAGCTCTTTGAAAACACACGTTCTAAAAAAAACTATTACCTTAATTTTATATTATATTTATGATATTTTCTATTATTTGTGCCAAGTTGTTTTTTAGAATTCCGTACGAAATAAGTGATGCTTATATTATTTCGGAAAACATATTGCCAGAAATATTATGTTTTCACAAAATGAACAGAGTGCAACTTCAGCAATATTATTTTGCAAATATTTCGCATGAATTTTTTTTAATGGACCTTTGACAGCAGTTCGCACGAAATGATGAACAGAGGACCATGCTTAAAAGAAGAAAACAAAAAGTCTAAGTGTAATTTAGGTTAGGTTGCACAGGCCGCCATCTGCAAGCAACCGCCCCACTTACGTCCAGAAAAATAGGTCCCTTTGTGATACCTATATTGTGGTAGGCGTTGAACCAAGCCGTTTTTCGTATAAACTGGTTTATTATTTTCAGATTGCATTATGTAAGGTCTGCGAATTCGGGTAAAAACGATTTACCTAGGTAAATGCCTCTATAATAGGACAGAGCTGGGCATTGACAGAGTACGTGCTTGACAGCTTATTCCTCCTCCTCATTTTGACAGCTTCTACAGAAGTCAATGAAAGGGAGATTCAATCTATTTGCATGGCCACCTGTGAAACAGTGCCCAGTGTGATGGCAGATTTAGCTCGGTCATATTGTGGCCAGGTTTTTATTTTTTTTTATTTTATTTAATCAAGCTGTATGGACTAAAACCCTTACAGACTAATAACATAATGTACATACAAATAATTAATGACTTTCATTTAAGAACAAAATAATGTTACGTTTTATAATATATATATTTATAGACTAATCACTAAAATTATAGATATCATTAAAGTTTCAACATAATCTCCTCAAGGGGTCAGCGTTTGCATAATTTGTTTGAAGACACTTGAGATGAAGCGGTGTAAAGTTCCGGTAGATCTAAGAGGAATATTAAAGTTGATTTTCCTCAACAGGAATTCTGCACAAATTTAATTATAGAGAGTCGTACAGAATATGGGGGAAGATTTGTATTTGCATTCCATGTTGTATTACTCAGACAAAATAAAAGGGATTGTTTTTGAACAGATTCAATGCGCTTCTTCTGATTCTTCGGTGTAGGGGTCCCAAACAATAGATCCGTATTCCAGAATAGGCCTTACTAAAGATGTGTATAATCGTTTGGTTATTATAGGATCAGTAAATTCCTTAGCCCAACGTTTGATGAAAGCGAGCACGACACGAGCTTTATTTAGCATCATGATAATGTGCTTGTTAAAATCTAATTTACCATCAGGGAGACGAAAAAAAGCCATCAGTATTCCAATTACGTGAAAATCGCATATGCTTGCATTTTTTTAATTTAAGGGCCATCAAGTTGATGTTGCACCAATCATAAAATTTATCAAGATCACGTTGTACATAATTTCTCTCGGTGATATTATTATAACTTAGAAAAATCTTCACATCATCGGCATACAATATCTTATTACACTCGGTAAATCGTTATAAAAATGGAAAATAACATCGTACCCAAGTGGCTCCCTTGAGGGACTCCAGACGACACGATAATATTTTTAGAAGTGATATTTTTAAAAAGATACCCTGTTTCGGACCTGTTAAGTATGATCTTATCCAGTTTAAAGTATTTGTAGTACATCCCAAAGGACGAAGTTTCAATAAAAGTAAAGAATTGTTAACTTTATCAAAAGCCTTGCTAAAATCAATGTAGATGACATCAGTTTGCTTTTTATTATTAAAACCTTTATTCACCAGGGTTGTAAGATGTAAAAGATTAGTTGTTGTTGAGCAGCCTTTTCTCAAACCATGTTAATGAAGGGATAAGAGAGATGATATTTGATCACTAATATTATCCGTAATACATATTTCAAACAGTTTTGGGATTGCACTACGCTTAGCAATACCTCTGTAGTTTGTTATGTTTGACTTATTACCGGCCTTGGAAAGCGGAATTATGTACGAATCTTTCCAAGATTGAGGAAAATAACCATTTTCTAGAGATTTGTTCAATATTATTTCTAGTGGAGTAGCAATTGCATTTACACAATATTTTAAAACACAGCTGGGTATGCCATCAGGTCCACTGCTAGATGACAATTTAAAATTTTTTATGGCTGATAAGATCTGGTTGGCTTTCAACAATAGGGTAAGGATATAAGGTACTATTGTACTGCATATCAGATAAGTTCGGGAAGATTATCAAAATGTCTGATAATAGTTACATGTCCATATCCTACTGATCTCCATGCTCCAGCGGCACTGAGCTTAACTGCCGAGTTCATAGCAATTTGTTTGACCATTAAATCGGCAGGAATCTATTGTAACATTGTGAACAAGCCTTTTGATGGGGTAGTGCGAGCAGCACCCGTAATCATAAGGGCTGATGTACGTAAAATTCTATCTATAATATTGGAGTAGGTGGATTCGTAAGGCCGGCCACCAGACGACTGCTCCATAGACTGTGGTTAGACAGGGAAACATTTGCAAGGGAAACATTTAGTTTGATAGCATATTACGGGAGGGGAAGATATCATCAATTTTGTGTTCCGTACTCGGCGACGCGCTTTGTTCACATTTTCTTTGTTGACATTTACTTTGCATTTTGCAAATAATAGGCAAATAATAATGGAATGTTGCCGAAAACATGTTCGTCTGTGTGAACGCGAAAGAAACAACAAAAGAGAATTCTAGAAGTTTTCCTTACAAATGTTCGCCTGTCTAAACTCGGACATATATTAGTATTAGCTTGACGACTATTTCATAGACCCAATTGGCTGTTTTGGGGTTGGTGACCCATCTGCTGCCTATGGCGCTTTTGCATGTATAGAGAGCAATAGAAGTCTCTGCTGCTCTTGTTTGTATGTTTAGATTCCATAATAGCTTAGAGTCGAGGTAGATACCCAGATACTTCGCATTGTCAGATAACCTTAGTATGATTCCATTAAGACTTAGTAAAGTGAAGTATGTTATTTTGTATTTTCTCGCTCCGTATTCATTGGATTAACGTTGAGGCCATTGGACGTACAGCATCCAGTAATGTGACCCAAAGCTAGTAGACATTGCGAGATTATGTCTGGGTATTTACCTGACACGACTATTGCAACGTCACCTGCGTAGGCTACTGAGTCAAAGTGCATAAACTTAAGGAAAAATCATAGGAAATATGCCGAGGGCAATGGAACTTTGAATTTATTTTTTTATAATAAATAAACTATCGAAAGGTTTTGTATTTAATAAAAAATGTGTTTTCTTTATTAACTGCTGGTGATTATATTTGATTATATAAGATAATTAGTATTTTGTATAAAAAAACAGCAGATTATGTACAAAAAATAGCACTTCTTTCTGATACTCTGATATCTTATTGTGCAGAAATTTTTTTAAACTCACACATTTTGAAGTAGAACTTCTTCTTATTAGAAATTTTAAATGTGCGGTGATACTTGTAAGTAATTTACATATATTGTGGTTGTACAGCTCTTTACTTTGTATATCGCGTTATCAGTGGTTAAGCATTATAAAAACCTTCATAAGTTTTCATAAGTCGTAGTAATATGCAGATAATTAAATAGGAATATGTAGATGATATTGTATAGTTGGAGTATCAATTGTACGTGTTAAATTAAATGTGAAATGACTGATTTTAACTAATATACTATTGAAGTTTAACCAAATTTATAAACATGCTCAGGTTTAATTCCTTTACTAATAATATTTGGAAAAAAATCCTTTTCATCCGGTAAGCAAATTCATAAAAGACATACCAATTCGGATTTTAGAATATCTATCATAATTTTTTGCAAACGTTGCCTAAGTAGGGCGCAAAAAGTTTTATAACACTTCTTCTCTTTTTAGTTGTTTCCCCCTCTGAGTAAACAAATAAGTAAACTGTCAAAATTGGTAGTTAAACAAAGAATAAATAATCATAGTGACCAACAAATAATACACAAAGCTGTTTTTCGTCCATGAAAGTGTATTTCCATATGTGGCTGTGTGTATGTATGGAAATAAATTAAAAATTAATCACAAATCACATATAAAATAGAATCTGAATATAAGCCAGACCGCATTAGATAAACATTATTTTACCAAAAGCAAAAATCAATAGTAAAAATTAAATGTTTACAGAAAATTATCAATGAAATAAAATTTAAATTTAAAATTACAAACTAATGCAATATGATAAACAGGAAAATACATACGCACGATAGAAACTACAATTGCATACATATTAACAATCTAATAAGTAAATAATATTGTTATGCTGGCTACAGACATTGCAACGTGTTTATGCAACACGTTTATCATTCATGTTACATATTTAGATGCAGACACTGCATCCAAGAATGAAACCATGAACGCAACATCATTTCTGTATTTTGTATTCGTATTGAACATCGCGCAAGAAAGAAACATAGTTGAAAAAATGAGCCGTAAGCTAAGTGAAACAATGGGAATTAATATTATTGATGAAGTGTTTTATGAAGAGAAAATTGAGGTACAACCAAAGAAGAAAAGGATATGGTAAAAAATTGCTATTTAAAAAAAGAAGAGTTTTCAAATGAAAGAGTTAAAAGAAAATGATCCAAAAGTTTGCAGAAATTATGTGCAAATAGACGAAAAAACTTTTCTTAAATTATCAGACATGACAAAATTACAAAATTACTTGGTTGACAAAAAAAAAACAAACATATGCACACTTTGCTGGTTGTCAATGAACTAAACCAGTAAAAAGAATAAACACGACTACACATGCAACCAACATCAATGCAACCAGAAAATGTCAAAATATTTTAATTGTTATGATACCTCGAATGCTACACGAAATGAAACCATAATCACGACTACAGACTATGCAACATAAAATGAAACAAGCCTGGTTGCATAAACACGTTGCAATGTGTGTATCCAGCATTAGATTTAACCCTTGTCGAATGGAAGAATTTTACAACGTTACAGGATGGTATTGTTATGACTGTATCTGTTTATTGTAGATGAGGATTTCGTAATGAAAGGATTGGATTATTTAATACTTAAATAATTAAA
Source organism: Gymnocheta viridis (assembly GCA_956483585.1). Classification (NCBI taxonomy): domain Eukaryota; kingdom Metazoa; phylum Arthropoda; class Insecta; order Diptera; family Tachinidae; genus Gymnocheta; species Gymnocheta viridis. The sequence continues at coordinate 83,624,927 of OY101440.1, read as the reverse complement.
ATATATCTAAAAGCAACTCCCTAAGTAACTTGATATGCCTGCGGTTGATTAGCGTAGTGGAAGTAAATTCATTATCCGAATTGCTAAAGAAATAGTATTTGGGCGATGTGTTGTGACAGCACCAAGTCTGAAAACTTTTTCGAAGATAACATATCGATGATGTGGATCTTTTCATATCGTCAGAACCTGTTATATTGGCATATTGGAATAACGTAAACAACATAAGTCCAAAAACTTATGTATGACCTGTTTAAAGGTGGTTTGCGATGAACGCATTATATGCAACTGCAATCAATAAATATATTTATGAATTTGATATAAATTTATGTATGTAAAAATGTGTGCTATGTGTGCTATGTATGTATGTATAGGTAATTTTTAGTACTTTTCAAAATCAACTACCTCTAAAAACTTTAAGAGGCAAAGATGCCTGAATTTCTGTCCGTTTGATCGGTGAAGAATTTTTATGATAAACATAATAAATTATTTTATTGTTTTTCCCATGTACATATCAATCAATAAGAGTAGCACAAAATTTCTTAAAATTTACTATTAACTTCCGCCGACAGTAGCGGGAACCATAAGTTTACTTTGCAAATTTTTTTGTTTTTTTTTTATGAGAAGTAACACTCAGCAATTAATATGCCTACCAACCAGCAGGTGTGTTGCCATCTTTGAGAGAGGCATAGTAAGAGGGAAAAGATGGTGGAAACCGAACGTTTAGTTGTTTTTTTATAACTCTGATATTGCGCGTTATGCTAATTTTTAGATCAGTGCTGCAGCGCCTCTGCTGTCAAGTAGGCAGATATATTTTTAAGCGCTGTAACCGTTTTATTATTATTTTATTGATGAAGGAGGGCTCTGTGATGTCCGCTTTACTGCCGGTAAAGTCCAGTGACCAGTGATATGTATAAGTCACTTAAACAGTCCAACAACAACAAATACAATGGTATACCAATGCACATCTCAAAAACAATGCTGGATGTTATGACTTCCCTGAAACTGGTCTCGAACACAGGTTCTTAGTTATTGTTTGCTTTGTAGTCAACGCGCTAACTACTTCAGCTAACAGCACCCTTTTTTTAGTTTGATGGCGAGAATGGAATGAAGAATTGTGGTGAGTACAGACTTTGATGTCCTCACAAAGTAGCTAACTTGTTCGTTCCTTGTCTACACATACAGTACAATTTCCCTAATCCGGATACGCGCTAACTCGGATATCAAGTAATTCGGACATTTAAATTTTTCGGGCAGCTTAGACTTTTTTCTCTATAGTCCGAACAAGTGTTCTTTTTTCTCAGTAAAATTTTTTCGTTGTTTTATCGCTAGACAAAATGAGTATTTAAAATGTAAAAGATTTTACTTTAATTGAGTTTGCGTGGCGAACTGTTTTCAAAATCTATTTGATGGGCTGAACAAAGCAAAGCGACAGATAAAGATATTTTATTTTCAAACGAGTTTAAAAGTAAAGCTGGAAAATTACATAAAGATTTGTGTATTCAAACAAAAATAAATTCTTATATTTCAAAATAAATATTTTATTATGGTTGTTTATATTTTCTGTAAATTAATTAAATACAAATGAATTCTTATGTGTACTTACTTTTGTTTTCGGTAATAAGAGTAAATTATGTATACTTATTGCGTTTAAAATTTCATTTTAACTGTAGTCCGGACGATCCACTAATCCGGACATTAGCTGAAACTATAGCTTGCTAGCTTTTATTTGGTTGCATGTGTGTGTAATGGCCAGTTTATGACTTCATATTTAAATACGCATTTAGTTAATTTTCATTTAAATTTAAGTTGCATTTAAATACAGTTTCAGTTTTTCAGTGTTAAATAATTGTTTGTATTTAATTACGATAAAAATGTGGCAGCATCACGAAATTCTCTAAATTTTTTTGGAGAAACAGCTGTTGAACAAAATTAAAGAAAAATTTCTAATGTGTATTCTTTTTCAGGCTGAAAATAACAACAATAATAGGTTGCTGCAATGTTTTAAAAGTGTAAAACAATTAAGAAAGAAGATATAATAGAATAATATTAATAAAAGAAGTCCAAATTGCATCTCAAAAGATGTTGATTTTTTAATGGCCGCAAATTTTTTGTTTACTTTGTTGCGCGAAACAACAACAAGGTAGCAAAACCATATGTTTGTGTATGTATGTGTGCACAACTTAAATAGAACTTAAATCAGCATGGTTGGTTTGTCATTTAAATATTATTTAAGTTTCATTTAAGTTTGTACTGCAAAACTTAATTTCGTATTTAAATAGAACTTAAATATAAATACCATTTAAATACGAAGTCATAAACTGGCCCTAAAAGTGAAACAAAATTTTAAAAGAAAATTGAAAAGACTTTGTCAAAGTAAACTTTGAGTTTTACTAGTGGAAAAGCAGTTTTAGTTCCATAAATTCTGTTTTTAGTAGCACCATAGTATATAAATAAATGTATTTTGGTGGTTATGCTGTGACATGTTCCTACTATTAGAAATTTCAAATGAGAATTGCAGTTTTCATAGTAATGCGAACATATAGTATAAAGATTTTTAGTAGCAGAACGATATGAATTGACAAAATATCATATTCACTGCATGGTCATACGAAAGAACATTCGAGCTAGTGCTGACTATTGAAGCCGTCAGCAAAATAAAAAAGTAAACAGATATTTATCTGTGTTTTTGCATTCTTCATCACAAGATAAGTATACGGGAAGTTATATTTGTGCCTCTAAAAGGTTCTAATTTTTAGAGGACCTTCGAGATATTTTACTTAAATTTCTTACATTTAATTTTTATTTAAGATTGAGATGTCACAAAATTTCACGTCCCTATTGTTTGTGAAAAAAAGCTATTAAAATTTAAAAACCCAAAATCTGAAATTGTATCTTTTCCGACCGATCAGCGTTAAGAAAATATATAAAACATATTTGCAATCCCATGTACAGGACAAGCAATGTTACGCACAGTTGTTGAGGACATGCCAGAATATATAAAAATATTATGTATCAGCTTACACTTTACCCACTGTATATTTCGGGAAAGAGAAAAATTTTCATACATATAATACAGACATCATTAGCCGCACACATTTCTACTGTTCGCCTTATTTTAATTATTTTTTGAAAAATTTTCAAAATATTACGCCTTTCAAGTCTACTGAAATCCTCAATATTGATGAATCTTTTCCTCACTAGGATATTCATCATTTCTCAAAGATAGGAGATTTTTTGAACCATTGTTGGTCGTTTCCGAATTCGAGACCATTTTTGTTTGCATTTTCTTCAATGTAAATATTGATGATTTGGTTATTCCATATTTTACTAAAATTTCTCGCAGAGTTATACCCTTTTTATAATTATCCAAAATTTTATTTTTTGTTTTAACGAAATTCTTTTTCTAATATTTGTTTTTTAATATTGTTGACCACCTTTCTTTGTTTTTATTTTGTAATTTTCTCTTTATTGGGCTTTTAAGGTCATGATATGTAAAAATAAAAATAAAAGATTATTTATTTTTAAATTTCATCCTACGTTTCGTTGGAATTTCCCAACTTCATTAGGGATGTTTTTTATTCAATATTTAATCTTCATTTTAATTTATAATTAAATTTACTTTGTTTTCACACTATAAAATATATTACAAAAAAAAAAACAAAGTGAAATTAAAAATTATTTTAAAACCGAATTTTCTTACAATTATTATCACAGAAAACTAAAGTAAAATTATAGAATAATTTGCGTTTGTATTGTCTTTTTCTGTTTCACATTTTTGTTTCACTTTGACACTTGCTTAAAAAGGATCGCAGGATTTTATTGTAAAATAAACTCTGAAATAAAAAACTAACGGTACAGCATCGACTTTTTCTTGCTTTTGCATTCTTTGTTGTCTTTTTTTTTATTTTGCTTGCCTTTCGTTATAAAGAGTACACATTTTTCAGAGCATTCGTTATATAAGGTAGACAATGGTAAAATTTTGAACAATGGTTTCCTTTTTACTTTTTATTTGCAATTATTTTCTTACCGTTCGTTATATCGAGTGTACGGATTTTTTAATGTTCGTTATATAAGGTAGTCAATGTTAAAAATTTTACTGTTCGTTATATCGGATTTTCCTTAAAGCGAGCTTCGTTATACCGGCATTTGCTTTTCGTTACAGGTTGAGTAGTGACAAGTGATAAAACGTCGGTCTATTGAAAATGAAACGACCTACTGGAACAGCCTGTTCTATTTGTCTAATCAGCCAGACACAGTTTAAGTTTAATAGGTATTTATTGAGCCATTTTTATAATTCTTTTACGAAGACAAACTTAAAATTACTATAATATTAGAAGGGAAAAAACTTAAGACTATAATGTAATATCTTAATTTACAAAAAAGAATTCAGCACCAAGCTTGACAGAAAATAGTTAATTAAATGAAGAAAAGTTATAAAAAGTCTTCAAGCTCTTGCATCCGAAGCTTTCATATTCAGAGGAAGTTCTAAATATTACTCCAAAATCTTCTTTAAAATAATTTAAACCTTAACATAAAACTTCATGGTAAAAAAAACAAAACTAAATATACGTAAATATATACATCATTGTTCCATATGAGTAGTAGGAATAGACCCATCACAAGACTCACAACGAAGTTTTGTTTATATATTAAAAGATAAGTAATTTACCTTTGACCAATTGAAAAGACTTTGAGAGTCGTAAATTATTTTCACCAAAACATTATCCTGGTCCAAAACCCTAAGCACAAATCTTTTTATCATGTCACAAACATATAAACCGATTTTGAATAAAGAAAGACGTTTGAATATTTTTTATTTCGTGATTGGTAGTATTTTCAGACTTTTCTCTCAAAAATCTCAAATTCCTTTAATGTGATTGAAGAAATGCTAAGAAAATCGAAAAAGCACATAAAAAGTCTGGTGCAATATTTGCTTTCTACACACAGAAAAAAACCCAATGTAAAATCAACATGAAGAAATGTTGATATCAAGTCATTGTTAATAGGTATGTGAAAAAAATTCAATTGAATTTACTTACATTTACTTACATGTATTTAATTACAGTTTTTCATGTAAAATTAACTTTGCATATAGTTGAAACTAGATTTACTATTGTAAAATCAACATTGTTATAAAGATTAAAAATGACATTGGAATACTTTGAAAAAACTTTTGTCAATTTTAAATATTAACCATTTTGAAACAAATATGTTGAAATGAAATTAATTCATGATAAAAGAGAATTCAAAAAGTACCGCTACTTTCTTTACAGCATTAGAAACAGCAAGTTTCAATCTAACGCAGCTTTACTACGTATCAGAAGTGCAGTGTTATTAATTTTAAGTGAATTGGGTTCCTTATTATGTCTGCAGCTAACAATGATAATTTGAATTTAAAAAGGTTTGCGAAAAATTTAGCAACCGGAGGAGAAAATATTAATCTTGTTAGTGACGAAATATTACAGTAAACATTCCAGTTGTTCAAAATACGACACCTTTACATGTTTTTCCAATTTATAATCGTAAAATATATTTAAGGAACAAATGTTTGTAAGCATAAATGTATTTGCTATATGTAAGTGTTTGTAAATGAATAAAGATAAAACAAATTAATTAACTGCTTTTTAATAACTGCCTGTCCCATTCTTAAACAACATTGCGTAAATGTTATTTCAATTAAATTAGCATGGAATTCCCTGTAATTTTAACATCTTTTCATGGTTTTTCAAGATGGCTGTAACATTAATTCTAAATGGCTTAATATTTGATTCGACATTAAATTTATTTTGATTCCACATGAGATTCATGTTGACATGGCAATCTTTTACATTCAATTGGCGTACAATGTGAATTCAACATGATTTCTATTTTAAAGTGGATAACTATAACTTTTATATTACTTTAGTAGCATGTTAAATTAACATGAAACGTTTATGAAGCAAAATTGTAAACAAAACTAGTTGAATCAATCTTGTTTTAGTTGATTTTACAATGATTTTTTTATATGTATAAAAGAATTTTTGTTTTCATTGGATAACTATTTTACAAATTATTGTAAAAATTCCCATTATTTTATATGCTTTCCGAAGTGCGATACGGGCATGTTTCAGACAGTTACAGGCTTTGATGTATCCGCAAAGTTGCTTGGTTCTTTTTTTGTTTGATGTTTGTTTCGTTTGCATGTTGATTCAATAAAGGTATACAAAATTTGTGAAAGTAAACTTTGCGTGTGCCGAAGCAAATTTAAAAGACTTTGTGTGTAGCAAAAGGGTCTAAGCAGTTAGTGGCAATACACATTTTCTCACAAACAACGATTATATTACCAGGAACATTGATTATTTTTTTGTGTTTCTTCTCTTTTGGAAAGTTCTAAGTCTGAGGCAATTTTAAGACTCCTTGACAAGTTAGTAAAGAAACTGTTTCTTTCAGCAGCAGAGTTGTAATTCACCTTTAATGCAAAGTTTTCAGAACTAAGTTCTTCAAAGAATTAACTAAGACCTTTTATGTTAGTTAAATTTTTCATATAAATTTTCAATTTCCAATTTACAGATCTTGTTGTTTTGCTCCTCACTATAGAATTGTTTTTATGATTATGTTATAAAAGAAGAAGCTGCGTTTAATTTCGAAGCATAATTTTTTTTTATATTTGTAATATTTCAGACCAATGGAAAATTATTTGAAATAAACATAAACATATAAACATTCTTATTATAAATTTAATGCATTGTTATAAGTCCTTGCACGACTAAGAGTACATATATTGTCTAATGTTATGACTAAAATTTATACCAATAGTTGGTCTAATGAAATTGGCATTTGTTATGTCTTTTGCCATTTACTTATTTGTGTTAACGTGCAAACATGTTGTTCTACAAATAAATAATACATAAATATTACCAACAACAGCGACAACAACAAGAAAAGTACATACATAAGTAGCAACATCAATATAAATACGCAACAAATAGAATTACACCCTAGAGGCTCTAAAGCATTTATTGATTATTCCCCAATACGAACGAGTATGTTCCACAAAAGCATGCAATATTTGGATAATAAATAAATTAAACTTTAGCCCAATTTGTAAATAATATTGACCAGCAGTTCTAACCCTTTGACGACCATAGGCAAGTATGCTTGCCCGGCGTTCTTTAGATTATATATTTGTCCAGGTAACAGATACAGCAAATTTGTCAAAGACTGTTTTATAGAAGAGGATTGGGACAACAAGAATGTGGTGGAGTACGAGTCCCCATCGGGCCCCACTTGTTCCCTACGAGGCTCCAAATTTGGCCAAAAAAAGTATTTATGACGAGGGCTGCCAAGGGGTGAAAATAGGGCGCAAGGGGAAAAGAGTCAATTATGTTTTGGATTCAACCTTAATCTATCAAAAAATATAATGGACAAGTTTGCGTAAACTCCAAGCTGTCTACAACTAATCAAATTATGTTTGGCAATTATGTTTGCCTATGGGTTGAAACGAAAATAAACGTTTCTAAAAAACTTTGCAATTATAACCTCTAAATTAAAATTAAAGTTCGAACTTTTGAGCGCTTTTTTTTAGCTAATGTTCAACACTGAAACAGCATGCCTGTGTTTAGTATTTCGTATTCATATATTGAAACGAAAAAGGGGAATCACCAAATTGCAATACATACATATGAACACATGTAAGTATTTTGACAGTCTTTATTTGAAATTTGAAACGCGTGCACTATTTGCATCAGTTTGTATAGAAAAGTGAAAGAAAAGAGTAAACAATGATTTAATGAATGAAATTAAAATGAGTGGAGCAGCCCGAGATCGTTTCTTTTTCCTTCGACCAGAGCAAATCGAACAGCTTTTACTTTGCGATTTTAGTGATGACGACGAAGAAGCTGTTACAAACTTGGACACAGAAGATGTTTTATTTCTTGAAAATGACGCTTTGGGAATGCAAGATGATGAGCCCATAGAAGTTATCATTGAGGGTAGTATGCACGTTGACCATAAACCAGCTGGCGCAGTAGATGACCTAATTACATCGAATTTAAATGCTATACAAGAGCCAATAATACCAATGTTATTCATACCACTCGAAAAGATCTTCTGCTTTAGACAGACTCTTGATTATAAGAATCCCGTTTTTACCGGATTAAAAGAGGATTGCGCATACAAACATTCCCAAATTTTAAAGCCTGTTGTCCATACGCATGAAGAAATCCCTTCAGTGTACGGTGTGTTCAACAGCGTTTGTAATTTTGAAGGTAAGTTTTTATTACTCATAAATTTTCTGCTATTTGAAACAATATTGACTTGCTGTTATTATACATATATGTATATTAGAGCTGTGCTTAATGATAGTGGATCAGTCCAACCTATATGCTTTACAAAAAGGGCGTGTGTTTACTTTGAACGTGGCTGAATTTAAGGCTTATATGGGTATTATCATACGTATGAGCTTAGTGAAACTCCCCTCAATACGCCTGTACTGGTCTACTGATCCAACGTTTCATCAAGCTCAGATTGCGGGTGTCATGCCACGGCTCCGATTTGAGGAAATTACAGCTAATCTTCACTTCTGCGACAACAATAAAGCTGATGTTAGTGACCGTGGGTATAAAATTCGGCCAATTTTAGATCATATTAACAAGGCTATGCCGGATGCGTATACTTATTCAAAAAAGCTGTCAATCGATGAACATATGGTAAAGTTTAAGGGACATAATGCTATGAAACAGTACATGAAGGACAAACCTATTTCGTGGGGATTCAAACTTTGGTGTTTATGTGAGGCAGAAACCGGATACTTATATAATATTGACATTTACACCGGAAAAAAACCATTTGTTGAGCACGGTCTTGGCGAGGCTGTTGTTTTGCAGTTATGCGAGCCACTGGCAAAAAAAGGGGTTGAAGTTTACTTCGACAATTTTTTTACAAGCCTGAACTTAATGCACATTCTCCAGCAAAATGATATAATGGCGTGCGGAACCATCCGATGTAATAGAAAGCACATACCGAAGAATTTTCCGGCGGATAAATATATGAAAAGAGGGGACATAAGTTATTTCATGTCGGATAGCATTTCCGTAGTCAAATGGATGGATAATCGCGGTGTCTACCTTGCCTCAAATTTTATTGACCCAACAGCGGTATTCAAGGTCAAGCGACGTGTAGCTGGACAAGCTGGTAAAATAGATATTGATTGCCCCCTGATTATACAGCACTATAATAAAGGAATGGGAGGTGTCGATCTAATGGATCAAAAAAAAGTATATTATGAGTACGATCGTAGAAGTAAATGGCGTTTTTATTTACGTTTGTTCTTCGACCTTTTCGAGTTATGTGTTCACAATAGCAATATAATATATAAAAAACTCATATTTGCTAACAATTCCTCAATCAATTTGACCTCGACTGAATTTCGGGCAGCTTTAGCCAAAGAGTTGATAAGTAGCTTCAATTCAAGGAAGCGTGCCTTTTCAGCCGCAACCAAATGTGGAACCCATTTTATAAGCAAACCCAAATCTCTCCATAAAATGGAAAAACGTGAAGGTTGGAAACGGTGCTCTCATTGTGCTTCCAATAATAAGTATAGCCGCACAAATGTTTTTTGCGTTCAATGTAATGTGTTCCTTTGCTTCACTACGTCCCGTGATTGCTTTGGAATCTATCACGAACAACTTTAATTATAATAAATTTTTGTTATTTTTTGTATTTTTCTTTACGTTTTAAATAAAAACTGATTTTAAAATTGTTTCTGCAATTAAATAATTTGGAATGAAAATTTTCGTTTCAACCCATAGGCAACTATATTTGCCAAGCGAAATGGGGGACTTAGAGGGTACCCAGGAGGACAATTTTTTTTTTTCATAACTATTATTAGACCATAGATCGCGAAAATATAACAAAAAAGCAAATCGCTCCAGCCAAAAATGTTTGGTCGTCAAAGGGCTAAAATGAATAAATAATTTTCTCTGTTAGTTTAATTCGCAATAGCACATTTACTACTCTTTAATTGGGACTAAGGTGGCTTAAGTTGATAATTTATCTTTGGATTTGAAAAGCACTTTTATTTCAAGTAAAATCATGCAAGAATGTAAAATCGAAAAGAATTCTAATAAAACATAAGAAAAGACGATTATCTGGTAATCAAGGAAATAATGAAAAATTTGTTTAATATATTTAGAATTCTATCATCATTCTATTTGGCTTTTTTCTATGAGGATTACTCTGATGAATATAATTAGCGAGGCAGAACTAAAGCGTTTAGCGCTACGGCGAACGTATTCGATTGAAGGGTACAGAGAGAAATATATATCGGCTTTTCCAATAAGCACTTGATAACTTTTTTTTAAAATAAAATGCAAACTATTTGAGATATTTCCAAAACTATATAATCGACTTGAAATACAATCAAAACATTTATGAATGGAAGTCGACTTCGTTCATATGGCCACCGCGGGTATGTCGGCAGCCAATTTTCGAGGACTCGGTCACACATATCGGCAGTAACGTCCGCTATTTCCCGTTCTATGTTGGCTCTGAGTTCTTCCAACGTCTTCGACTTGTTGGCCTAGACCAATGATTTCACGTAGCCCCAAAGGAAAAAGTCTAGAGGCGTTAAATCACACGAACGAGGTGGCCAATTGGCCAATTGACTGGTACATTTCTTGAGATAAAACGATCACCAAACTTACTCTTCAATAAATCGATTGTAACGTATGCTATGTGGCTTTTGGCAACGTCCTGTTGAAACCACACGTCGTCCAAGTCCATGTTTTCCAATTCGACCCAAAAACAATTGGTAATCATGGCGCGATAACGATCGCCATTCACAGTCATGTTACGATCGTTATTTTCGACGAAAAAATATAGCCCAATGACGCCGCCGGCATACAAAGAGCACCAAACAGTAATTTTTTGTGAATGAAGTGGTGATTCATGAAGCACATGTGAATTTTGACCAGACCAATATCGCATATTTTGCTAATTGACGAACCCACTGAGCCAAAACTGAGCTTCGTCACTGATGATGATTTTGGTATGAAATTCATCATCTTGGCGCATCTTCTCGCGAGACCAATCGGAGAACGTACGTCACGTCAAATGGTCTATCGGCTTTAATTTTTGAGTCAGCTTGATCTTGTATGGGTGTTAACACAGATCTTTACGCAAAATTCGCCTTAAAGTGGTCTTGGCGATGCCCAGTTCTGGAGAACGCCGCGGATTTGGCTGATTTGGATCGTTTGCGGTAGCGATATTTTCGTCACTTCGACCAACCCGTTATCCTACTGGCACGGCAGCATCATACAATTAATATGTAGACACAAATTTTTGCACTAAACTTGTTATTGCTTGTCTACTAGGGCGAGAATAACGACCGAAAATTGGATTTAACGCTCTGATAGTTCCGGTCACCGACTCTGAATTTCGGTAGTACGTTTTTATAATTTGCATACGTTATTCGTTCGTTCGCTGACCGCCATCGGATTGAAAAATACTTGCGTGCAGGTATAAGTTTAAACAAAATACTAGGTATCACGAAGCTCGGCAGCTAAAATTCACGAACGGGGAGAACGCGCGATACTGATTGATCAGATAGGTTTGATTTTACAGCAGTCAAAGGGTATTTAAGATAGTTAGAATCCTTTTTGGTGGTTCTGTATACACATATGTTTCTTCGATTAATCGAGTAAAGTTTTTGCATTATTTGATTGAATAATGAAAATAGTTAATTTCTATTAACGAATAACCCGAACAATTGATATCAATTAATTGAGTAACAATAATTTCTTAGTAAATTCGTCTTTTTTTAAAAGAAATTTTTTTTTTAAATTTCTAACTGATTGAATCCCTTAAAACTTAATTAAATGTTAGATACCTTCTGTATTTATTTTCATTACACATTAAACATCGTTAGTCATGATTACCTAATGCTGCCTTTACACACTATTTATTTCACAGTGTGTTTGTCAAATTACCCACTGCAAAATGAATACATTGTGTGTAAAAGCAAAAAAAAATTTGCTTCTGTAAATGTCAGGCCACTTTTACAGTGCAAAAATTTTCAATTAGAGCGTGTTCTATTTTCAACTGACAAACCATCTGACATCAGCTGTTTCGCAAGTCAATTGTATATGGCGCCAAGAAAATAGCTTTTGTGATTCGGCAAATTATTAAAAATGTATTCAAATATATATTTAAAAAAATTTGTATATGTACATATTCTTCAAAAATTTTCAATCACTTAAACACAATTGTTCATACTGTTGTAATCTATTATAGGTTATGTCAGATGAAACCAAAAACTCAAGTGTAAAAGCAAAAATTATAACCCGTCTGTAAATGTTCAATTTTGAGAAACATACGCAATTACAGATGCATTTTCAAGTTGACAAACACACTGTAAAAAACATAGTGTGTAAAGGCAGCATAACATGATTCAAAATTTTATTCGCATTTATATATGTACAAACATATGTGTAAAATATGCACTGTCAGATTACAGTTTATATGTTTTTGCTGACGGGAATATATTGATACTTTCAGATATGTGTAATGCTTTGAGATCGCCAGTTGTTTCCGTTAAAGTGCTAAGTAAAGATTCAGCAACATTTAATGTATCGGGAGGAATAATAAACTTCTTAATCAAAAATTTAGAAAACACGAATAATTCCATTTTAAAAGATTTACTTGCTTTCGTTAAGGCCAGAATAAACGAGAGGCGAATTAAAATAATTCTTACACTTACTCTTTATCTTAAGTCCGCAAAGTTATCCAATAATTATAATTTTTTTTAAATATATGTAGCTTCCAAGCTGAAACAAACGCGTTTGCAATCATATTGTATAATCGCTTGTCTAACATTGAATCTGATCAAAATGTACCAGACGATGATATTGGAAGACGAAAATTTGGATCTAAACGTGAACATTCTCTTGTATGAACTTAGCAAATTTATACAAAGTATTACAAATCTTCAAAAAATCTAGTACAAAAAATCTTTTAATGCAATCCTATCGCTATCAGCAACATCTACTTCAAGTGAAACGTTGTTTTCAACGTCAAGTTTTTTTAAAACAAAACAAAAAAAAAAACTGTATACCAAGCGAACATCTAATCTGAATACTATTTTTAAAATACTATTTAAAAAGATGTGAATCAAGTGTAGTCAACAAAACAATTGTTTATTGAGCATTATCTTGGAATGTTGAATATACAAGTCGTAAAAAAATCTTCTAATGATTATTTGAAGAATGCTTATGCAAATTCAAACAGACTTTTAAGTAGCCATAATGTACTTAAGTGAACCTACGGAAAATTTACCCATTCTTGCGAATTTAAGAATTATTTGTATTTTTTGTTAGTAATTCATATTGATAAGACCAAAAATTGCAGCAGTGTTGATTATTGAATTTTGAACAGCGTTACCATTTTAACATTTTGCTTGGACTTGATACGTTGACATTTTTAGAATATATCCTGTGCTAGCATAATTTGCTTGAAACCAAAATTTAAAAGTTTTGGATGTAATAATTTGTTCACTTTTTTGTAAGTCTCATTAAACATGGACTAAAAATTTTGAGGATTGAAAAAAAGCAGATAAAACAAAATCATATACATATCCATATTCTTAAATTTAAAATATTAAAAACCAATTTCCTTAAAACCACTTCAGAGAACTAACGCAAAAAAATTTCAATGTTTTCATACATAATATATTTAAGGTAAAATTCGACATGGAAAGAAATTTGTAAAGAAACATGCTGCTGCACTTACAATATTCCAGGGCAATTTCGATCATCATATCCTCAATTTCATAATGTTACAAATAACTTTCTCTCATGTGAAGCTTAAAAAAAATAGCCAATTCACAGAGTCTTCTAAAGTATTGTGAACGGACTGTTGTATTGCCATATAAAAACTGCCATACAGCAAATGACAGAAAAAACACAGAAATTATTAATAAAGGAAAACAACGTCCAGTAAAACAGCCAAAAACTTTGTCATAAATTACTACTAATTAAATTTTAAATGCAGACACTAACAACATTATTTTCTTTTGTTTCCATTTCAATTATTGCTTTTTATATTTTTATATATAAACAATTCTTAAATAGTTTTTTCATCAGAATTATATGAATTTTTTAAAATAAAATAGTATTTGAATTATAATTTTTCCTGGAATTCGTAAGCAAAAAACAGCTAAGTAAATAGCACACTGAAAAAGCATAGGTAACAATATTGTATTATTATATCAAATATATTAACAAGATTTTTTTGAACACTAGAGCATTTTTGAAATTGGATAATAGTATTTATAATTTAAATTTAAACTATAACTATTTTACCCACATATATAGCATTCTACCATTTTCCTTTTTGGCAAGAGTGACTGTAAGCAATTACTTCAAAATAAAAAATAAAAACACTAAAATTTGTTTAGTTTTGATGATTTTTGATTAAAAATGGACAAAAAATTAATTCGACATTTTTTATTATAATAAATATAAACGAATTCTAGACCACGCGTTCCATTTTTGTATATATGAATAGTTTTTATGTACTTGCATACACACACAAAAATTCTAAAAACAGCTGATTCCGTACGGAATATGCGTTCAGTTTCGTACTTTGCTTAAGCAAATGACAGTTTATAAAATTTAACGAAAAGTTTCCTTAAGTACGTTATAGTTTTTCCCATGATCCAATAATAAGGTCTATGGTCAGCTGGTTATTTTTTGCTCATTTACTTTTATTACCATTTTCATAATGAAGTTGTCAAAATTGGTTTACATTTTTATGGCGCCATTGTTGTTTTTATTTCTTTACCTTTTAAACAAGCATTGGTTTTGTACGTGATCAGTTTTGTGCGTGCTGTTTTTGACAAACTCATGATGGTGAGTTTTTTATTGTTGTGTTTGTTGTAGAGTTGTATAGACCTTATTATTATTGGATCATGGTTTGTCCCATACATTTTATATGTAATCGCACAGTTGCTGAAGATTGCTTAAGCTAGCTTATGCATATTATGGTTGGGCTTTAATATAAGCGTCTGTCGCTGTGGAAGAACCACACAGAAGAATCAGTTCGTGTAAGAGTTTCTCCCGTGCAAGGAATCTTCTACGATAAAAAAATGCGCTCGTCGACGATCAAAAACGTTCTTAGAGAGATTCGCAGTAGGCTATTTCACGATTGAAAATTCTAGCTGGGACGTAGTACAAATTAATTGTTATTTGATTGCTTATTTTTTTAAACTAAATTTTTGTTTATTTATATAATAAAAGTATCACATAAACACACATGAACATTTATTTCATTGGATACAATTATTTCGAAACTTTTTGAATTATTTGAACTATTCGAGTTATTTGAATAATTTAAAACCCAAAATCGAATAATTCCTTATTCGAACAACACCATGTCATACAAAAGTAAACAAAATGCACCGACTTGAGAGTATAGGCTCGAGACTACTAACTACCAAACGCTAGTAAGACCATTTCCTAGAGTTGGCGACCAATTTTTTTATGGGTCTCATATTATTTGGAAATCAGTGAGCCC
Source organism: Gymnocheta viridis (assembly GCA_956483585.1). Classification (NCBI taxonomy): domain Eukaryota; kingdom Metazoa; phylum Arthropoda; class Insecta; order Diptera; family Tachinidae; genus Gymnocheta; species Gymnocheta viridis. The sequence continues at coordinate 83,609,378 of OY101440.1, read as the reverse complement.
ATCGAAAAAACCAATCATCAGTTTTTGTGCAACAGATAACTGTATTTAGCTATAATGTAGGTAAAGAATCAGTTGCATAATTTTAATTAAAAACAACTGCTTCGAATGCACATATTGCACATAGTCACGTGAGCTTTGTGTTCCAAAGATACTGAATAGTTCTTCTCTTACTGAGCTGCAGCAAACTCGAATTGTCGAACTGCTCACAAATTTTGAAGTTACCCGGATTGACACTAAAAATTATTGAATACAAATATTCTATATATGTATTAAACTTCTCTCAATTTGTCTGGTTCTTGAATCTTTTGAGGGCCACGAAGAATAATTCGTCACCAAACTCTCAAGGACGACGATAAGATTTTTCTACTCGTTGGTAGTAAAAACGAACACATACTGTAAAGTCTTCATTTGTCGCACTGTGTTATATGTACAACATGTGATGGCGTTTTCTTTTCTAAAAAAAATTAACATTTTTTTTACTTTTTACCAAAAAATTGTTATTCAAAGTTTCCTTAACTTTGGGGCCACAGGTTCAATTTTTGCCTTTCAATTTGTAATACAGTGACACTTTTTTACTAACGCTGTCAAACTTTTTAAATTGAAAACTAGATTGCAAGGCGAATTCATAGCAGGTGGTCTCGACAGCTCAGCTGATTATTTTTTGCTCCTTGCACCTCCTTACATTTTGATCTGTTTTGTTTGTCAAAATTTTATTATTTTTAATTTTTAGCTATTTAGATTTAATATTTTTAGAAAAGAAAATAAGAAAATTTTGACAAACAAAACAGATCAAAATGTAAGGAGGTGCAAGGAGCAAAAAATAAACAGCTGAGCTGTCGAGACCACCTGCTATGAATTCGCCTTGCAATCTAGTTTTCAATTTAAAAAGTTTGACAGCGTTAGTAAAAAAGTGTCACTGTATTACAAATTGAAAGGCAAAAATTGAACCTGTGGCCCCAAAGTTAAGGAAACTTTGAATAACAATTTTTTGGTAAAAAGTAAAAAAAATGTTAATTTTTTTTTAGAAAAGAAAACGGCTTAAATATGCTTTGTAAAAATTAGTAGCTTTGCTTGTAAACAGTATTAAAGCTAAACATTTACAAAGTGGCTTTCAAAACTATTTATGTATAAATGTATGTAAATAGAGATATTTGTCATATATGAAGTATTTTTCTTGTTTTAATTTAATATTCTTTATATCTTTATATCATATGAGGTTTTTATTTACATCATTAAATTGTATATGTTTTTTAGTTTTTTTTTTGTCTGCTTGATGTGGTTTTTGTAAATTACATTTTAATGCAATAATGTTGACGTTTTAAAACTTCATTAACACAAATAACCGCACACAGACGCTTGCAAATGAATAGGACTCCTTGTGTCGCTCATTTTGTGGCCAAGATTTTTTTCCGTTCGCTGCGTGTTTAAAATTACAAACTAAAGTCCTGCTCAAGATATCTTGATGACGTACATACTTAAGGTATTTGTATTATTAAATGTCTGCTCTTGTATGTGTTTAAGTGTTTTACTTATACCCCTTTTCCACAAGCAAAGTTTACTTTGACGAATTTCGTGTTTTTTTGTTGGATCAACCAAACACATAAATAAGCAACTTACTACAATTCTATCTATCGACGAACAAATAACAATGCAACTTTGCAACAAAATCTAAATTCACCCCCATTCTTCTTCCACTTCTAACCACAAACTCAAGGCTTTTAACAGTAAACTTTTCGTGAGGAAATGGAGTCTTACTGGTCTATTGTTCAAATGTTTTTTTTTTCATTTTCACTATCACCCGCCACACAATTAAAACAAAAAACATCCGGGCCTAAGACGAACCCAGCACTTGCAATTATTTTTAATTAAGTGTACTTAAATAAATTTAAAAAAATATATTCATCCAGTAAGCCATAAAACTGATTTTCATAAAAATTTTGTGTGAAAATCGCACTTAAACAGAAAATGAAATAATATGAGTTAATTCGTACAATTGCAAACAAGTTATTCAAATAAAAGTTATAGCGCCAGTAACATTATTGGCTTGATGCACATCAATTCTCTCTTGTCTACACCTAATGAGTACTATCGAGATAAAAGATCTCTTTATTAAATTGGGTTTTTCACAATTCGGACGGTCGTCTTTCTCAAAAAAAAATTATTTATTTACAGTACAACATCCATAATCCGGACAGATATAGTTTCAGCTACTGTCCGCATTAGTGGATCGTCCGGAATACAGTTAAAAAAATTTAAACGCAATACATAAATACATACATATATATAATATATTTTTATTACCGAAAAGAAAAATAAAAATTCATTCATTTAGAAAACATTAAGAAACATGCTAAAAGTGACCAAAAATATTCATTTTGAAAAATGAGAATTTTTATTTAATTTGTCAGCTCTATTTATAAAATCTTGTAAAAATAAGGTTTTTTCAGCCCATAAATTATCTTTTAAAAACAGTTCGCAAAGCCAATTTTACTGAGAAAAAAGAGAACTTGTCCACACTATAGAGGAAAAAATTCTAGACTGTCCGAAAAATTTAAATATCCGGATTACTGAATAGTCCGAATTAGCGAGTGTCCGGGTTAGGGAGGTTGTACTGTATTTCAATTTAAAAAGTTTGTTATTTGAGTAATTTCTATAACGAATGGTCCAAATGCGAGTATATTTTCATATCGTATGTTATTTTGGTACTGATCGAATTCTTCTGTCTGAAATGTTGACTATCAGTCAGTATCGTACCTTTGCGGACAAAAGTGAACCGCTTTACTCTTGAACGGCGCTTGGAAATATTTCAAACTAATTTTCGACAGCACCCACTGCGAGTGCTACACGAAAGTTTGTTCAAAAACTTCATGAGACTAACTTGCTAGTGGACAACGCTCATGGTCTCCGTTGCCGTACGGCGCACAGTGGCTGAAAATCGTTTTTCATTGGCCAAAATTCTGTAACTTTTGAACCGATCAAAATATTGAATTAATGTTTAATTTATTGGATAGATATTTAGTTCAGCTTGACTCAGTTTAAATTACATTAAAATTGATTGAGGACTTTTTAAGCAATTCTAGGTCAAAGTTGAACTTTTGAATTTTTTTTACTTTTAGAGTGAAATATGGGTTTATTATTTTTTTATTTATTAAAAAATTGAATATTTGGAAATTAATAATAATTATAAATATTTTTTGTAATAATGGAATTTTTTTAATGTTACACTTAAAAAAAATTTTACACTGAAAAAAATAGTAAAATCAACTGGAGATTTTGCTATTACAGAAAAATTGAAAATTTTTTGCTGACAAATTTGCAAATTTGTTTACACTCAAAGAATAGTTACACTTAAAAAAACACGTTAATAATATTATCTAAAAATATTACTATTACTACAGAAATATTTATTATTTTTTGCTGTCAAATTTGATAATTTTAAAAACATTTTAAAAATAAAAACTGCAATAAATTTTAATAGCATTTGCAACAATGGTAGGTTCTGTTTATTATTATTTTTTACTAATATTATGTTTTTCGTACTTAAATAACAATGAAAGGCAATTATAATTATTATTCATTTGACGCAAATATTCCATATTTTGTTCTGTGCTATTTCTGTTCTTTAGTAGTTTTTTGGCTTCTTCATCTAAATCCCGATATTTCACTTTCCATTGATTTCGAATACTGGAGATAAACGGATCTGACGTTGCCAATAATATATTAAATAGATCTTCATTTGTTGAAGTTCGTGAAATTTTTCTAGTATTGTAATCCTTGTTCCTTTTTTCCTGAGCCTCCTCTGATAGATCTCCAAGTGGCACCAAATGATATTTAATGACATCTTCTCCATGATAAAGGATTTTGTGAACTGTTGCAGACATATTTCTCCATGGGTAGTTGGTTGTATATATTTTAGCAGTTTCCTTAGCATAATCTCCAAATTTTCTAGAGTCAATTTCTTCATTGCTCGCAAGTACTTCTAGGATTATTTTAAATCTGAAAATAAGGTTTAAATCCAATCCTGTTATTTCAGATGCTGTTTTAGGATCTGAAAAGAATTTTCTTGCGGTATTGCTATCATTTGTATTGCCTGACCCTTGTTTTGGCTGATCTATAATCAATCCAAATTTGCGATATTCATCATGAACATGTTTCTTTTTTGAACTTCTTAACTCTTTGTTGGTTTCGTTGTTTCTTATTGATCCTGAAGACCCGACATCCAAATCATAACTGATTTTTAGTATGTGTTTCATAAGTCGTATTCTTGCATGTAGTGGTGATGATCCAAATTCATATGCATCGGTATTATCTAATGATTTTGTCGGTATTTGGTTTAATTGGGTTGATGTTGCTTGGCATATAATGCAGCTGGATGCAGCCTTCGTGCTAGTCAAAGCCTGACCTACTTTTCCATCTATCATTGTCAGCACTAATTGGTAGCTTACTTCAATTTGCTGCCCATCCAACTGTAATTGTAATGGCTGTAGTGTTGCAATTTGGGTCTTGATATCACTAACTTCTTTGTTAATGGCATCATGAGTTTCTTTTTTGAATTCAAATTTGATTGGCCTGCAGTATTTCGTAGAAGATGGTGTCTCATTTTTCCAAATATTCATTGTTTGCGTTGTACTAGTCGAAGGCTCTGAATCTTCCAAAATCTTTTTCAATCGCAATGGTACAAATGATACCATGAACATATCTGAGTCCGATATATTTTCACATACAGCTTGTTTGTATTGTTTTTGTCCCGAAGAACCATCACATCCCCATTTACAAAAAAGAATTAACTTTGTGTTTCCACATTTCTTTAACTCATTTCCTGTTATTGATTGTAGCAAGCGTTCGGCTGTGTGATCAAGTAGAGATTGTAGTTGTACCTCTGCCGAAATTGGTGTGATTGTAATAGTGTCCTTTGATGGCAAACAGTCCATTTTAGAAGCGGTTATGTAATGATATGCTGGATACATATTTGAACCTTTTTCAATCGCACGCAGTCTGAGCTTAATATATTGCTGTTTTGTTAATTTCAAATCCAGAAATAATGCTAATGCCTCCTCATTTGTGTACTGTATTGCATCACTCGGAGTTGGTATACTTTTAAGAATCCGTTTTGTTCTCACTGGACTAGCTTTAACAACTTTTTCAATGATATCCACTTTTGTTAATTGGTTCTGTGATCGTAATTGATGTAGGAGAGATTCTTTTATATTTGTACAACCAATTGCATCGTTAATATCTTTAAGTTTCCGCCTCTTAGATCTATCGCTGCAGTTGCCCATTAATGATTTGCGTGGTCTTCCAGCCTTATCTTGCTTTGCTGTTTCTGCAGCGACAGTAAGTTGGCCCTCTAACCAGTATGCACTTTTTATATAAAAGTTTTGTTTACTGTAGCGAACTTCTTTGTAGCGTATTTTAGTGCTTTGACGAAATTATATAATTGCTCTTGCATTTCGGTGCTACACGAATTTTAACGTAACTAAGAACATCTTCCTGGTTTTTGTTTCTAAAATACTCTTCCGCCAGTTCTTTATAACTGAAGCTCTCCATATTTTTCTGAATATTTTTATTTGCGTCTGTTATGTTTTATCCGTACACTTAGAGGATTAACTGAGTAATCCCTTATCGAATCCGTAGTTTTATACATTTTTAAATACATGTTATTCACACACTGATCTTTAATTTCATAGCAGGTAGTGCTTAAATTGCACAAAACTGCACATGTTGTCCAGACCTTAATATCAGGTAAAACTGATTAGTATCTCGCCAATATTTGTTGTTGTTGTTGGGTTGTTTTTTTATTTTTAGTGGTTTAATGTCCCGATTATTGTTATAAAATTGCTTATGACTTTGGTTGGCCCTAACATTTGATAACAGGTAAATTTAGAAACAGATCATATGTTTACTGTAGAATTTTGTGATAATTTGTGATAATTTTATGACTTATTTTTTGCTGATCAAAACAAAGCCATTAAACCCTTTCGCAGGTATTATATTTAATTTTTTTAGTTTTACGTAGTCTAAAGTAAAAAAACATAAACTTTTAGGCAAAAAAGTGAAAATTATATACACCATTGTATACGAGTACTTTGGAGTAATTTCATTAAAATGAAAAAAGTGTTCTACACACGGCTCGTCACGGGTGCAAAAGTATATATAGCGGTAAAGAGGACACTTTCACCTTTCTCCGGGTGGTATACATTTCTTGTTCCCTTTTGTTCCCTAGAAGTTCTATTCTACTAAAGTTTAAATTTGAGAAAAATATAGTAGTTTCATAAATATTCCGTAACGCCCTTAATATTAAACGCTAGAGCTCTGACCACTTACAAAAACTAAAGACTATAATCCTACCAACATTATAAAAAAGACCGCAGGCCATTATCGATGATAGCTTGCGAGTAGTAATCATTTATTTTTGATAAAAAACAACAGAAAAACACCTTTTTCTGAAATTACAAAAAACCGTTGAGTTTGACAGCATGCCACGCTCACAATTATCAATAGTTTAACTTAATTTTTTGGCTACCTTAATCTGGATATATTAGCTGCAAAAGGGCGTAAAAATTTTAAAAATCGGTGACAAAAAAAATTTGACTTTTGGCCAATGAAAAACGATTTTCAGCCACAGTGCGGCGCGTACCAACGACAGTGGGGCTGATGTACCCGAAAGTGTGCAACTCAATCCAAGAATGTCCACTCTACATCAATCCCAACAACTCAGAAATTAACGTTAAGTTAACATCGCACCTTCGAAAAGCGTTGATCATTTATATAATAAGCGCACGTTCTATTACTGTTCCAGAATAATTTACTTGCTTATTTACTCCTTCTTCTTCTGTTATTCTTAAGTCCCAAATGTAGCATAGAACCTTTTCTTTATCTACTAGTAACGTGCAATATAAATACTATAAATGAATGGCGACTGCATTTCGTTTGTGTGTAAAGTTATGTAGTTCTTAATCGGAAGTCATTAACAAGCTTTTGCTGAATAGTTGTAGTCATAAGATAAAGGCGAAAGAAAGGGTTAAATGGCTTATGATTATAAGATTTGTATTTCCCTGAAAAAGCTTTCGATTGAAAAAGCGAAATAGAAATAGGAATAATTCATATTTATATTGTTCACCTTAAGCTTTAACTAGTTATTTAATAAAAAAGAAATAAAAAGGTTGAAAATTAAAATAATTTTTTATTAAAAGGTTGTTTGTTGTAAATAATGTTGATAATTAAAACTTCTAGAGTTCAGTATTTTCATATCAGGAATAACTTTCGATATTTTTTGCTGGGTTATAATATCTAGAATTTATACTAGAGCGCACAGCTGGAAAATAGATTTATTAAACTAATGTAATACCTAAAACCTTGTCTCCAACCTCAATAGAAATATTTTTTCAGTAGTGTTTTCATGTCTTTTCGGAACAGGATTACTATTAGAACAGGATTTGAAAAAAAAACAATTTTGTTTACTACTTTATTAAGATATCTTGGCAGGGCTCTCGTTAAAGTCCATATTTACAACGACAACAATGGTACGCAACATTGTTGAAAACTCAAAAACCGCAAAAATTTGTTTGTCTGTTTTTGCAGCAAATCAGTAAAATAAAGTAAATAAACAAAACATGTGTGTTTGTGCAAATGTCAGTGACGCTATGCACCTTGGCGAACATATTAATCCATATGTTGAAAGGTATTTAAAAAGCCAGAACAAGTAGCAATAGAACAGAAGAACCACGAGCTGCCCCAAAAAGGTAAAAAGCGCAAAAAATAAAAATAGTAAAAAGCACTATAAAATATATTTAAAAAATTTAGTTATGACAAAAAATATTAAGCAATTTATAAAAGAGTGAACTAAATACTCAAAAAACAATTTAATGTTTTTGCTTCAAAATAAATAGAGAACTTGAGAACAAATAGTAGAATTTAATAACATATTAATTAAAATAAAATAAGAATTCATTTAATAAAAGTAAACAAAAAACGTAACAAAGCACAAACAGGAGTAATAGAATATTCATGGTACATACATACGCATATATAAGGAAATACATAATTTTTTTCTAAGTAACTTAAAAGTTTGGGTTTTCTTAAGGCATGATCATGTTGCATTAAAGGAGCGATGTGTAGTAGACGAGTACAAATTTCTGTAAATTCTAAGGAATCGATTAAAAATGGAATTCAAAGTCGAATGAAACTCATGATAGCAATTCAATCGATTGCTATTTCATTTTCGTTTATTTAGCTATCAAAAATTTCCATTTCTTCTTCGTAATCAGGCCACAAAACAGTTGTAATAAAACATTGAGATTTTTCGTATAATTAGTTCGAATTTATTTTACTAAAAACATTTAAAGGCAGTTAAAAATTGCCACAACACCAGGCATATTTAACTAGATGACAGTATTAGTAAAACAAACACCACAATATCTCCCATAAAACAAAGAAAACAGATACAGAAAAAAAATTAAAAACTACAAATTTATTTTATGTGTGTTTTGACATTTACAACTTAAAACATAAGCAAAGAAAAAAATAGTCAGCTGTAGCAATGCTGCTACCTGATGAAATACCCCCTGCTACAACATGAATTTTCAAATTTTAAACCGTATTTAATTTTTGTTTTAAACAAATTCATCAAACTGAATGTTCTTTCAACCACAGCGGAGAGAATTCATGGAGGCTTAACAAATACTATTTCCGTGTAAAAGAAGTAGCCAATTTTGGGAACAAAAAATATTTCTCAATTGTACAAAATAAATTGTCAAAAGCTTTTTAAAAACGGGTGCTTGATAAAATTTCGCACGTATGAAGAGGCAAAAACACTAAAAAATATCCGAAAAACACCAAAATGCCATTACTGGTACCAAGCAAAGAAAAATCTTATAAATTTCGTTTTTCACCAAGCTGGTTGTATTAAATTTCCCAATATATACGAGTAGAAGTACAATAATATACTTGTTTAATTTAATATTTTTTTATTTAAAGAATAAATATACAGAAGTTTAGGCAAACCATTAATGAAATAAGTCATTAATTTCATGATGTACACCGATTAGATTACAGCAACAAGCTAACTCTCAAAAATATAGTGGCCTAATTTGCAATCTTGTGCAAATGGTCTTGCATCGTAGCATTTGTTTAGCGGTGTAGCATATTTTTACTCTACACTAACAAAATACAAAGATATGCACTTTTTACTCTTGTATAAATAAACAACACCTAAAGGTAGTATTATATATTTGCACTCTACGTATGCAACACTTAATTGCAAACTAGCATACCGAAATGTTCTCTCGCCGCATGTGGATGTGTATATGTAAATAAATAAAAATTTCTTTTTTCACAGCTGAGTGTGAATTTCGTGCTTTGCAAAAAAGTATTCCAAAACAAATAAACAAGGCCGTTCACGATTGCTGGAAAATTTTTACAATTGCAAAAATATGCAATCTCAAATGCACAAGATTGTGAATAGGGCTATTGTACATCAAAGCAACAATAACATACTTCGAAACTGAAATATATAGCCAAACACTGCAAACAAAGCAAACCAACACAATATTGCATTTTGAATTATTAACCACTGCTACGGCTGCTAGTGCTTCCAATAGTTCGTTTTTCTCCTATACATGGAGTGTTTGTTTTTATGATTGAGTTTGTTCAACTTGATTGCAACAAACCAACATGTTTTATGTAGTATGCACTTGGATGTTCAGTTAGGGGTTTCAACAGAGTTTTTGTTTTTTGTTTCTTTCTACCATTTCTAATAAATGCATATTGAAAAAGAACATTTCTTTAACATTATTCACCTTATTTTGTTTACGGTAATACTTTTCTCTACGTTTATAAAATATTATTAATCGGCTCTTAAGTAAAAATATAGTTTTTTTTCTCAAATAGGAAGTGTTTATTTTTATTTTTATACAATATATAGCATTCATATAGTAGGTATATTGCACTTAAAAGTATCTTTATTATATTTTTAATTTTTTCGGTGCGGGAAATTTTCCCGACAGGAAAAGAAAAACTAGTGATGTAAGCAGAAATTTAACAAAGTCCCTATATGTCTCGAAAAAATTCTATCTTTTTCCCTACACACAAAAACAGTTCCCTACATTTTTCGCTACTATAAAAATACATTGATTTTATGAAAAAATAAAATTTTATTTAGGGTTTTTAAATTTATACCGCTAAAAAAAATTTGTGTCATCATAGTTCTCATACGACTGTATAATTACATTTCTTCAAAAACTATTTATTTTTAAGGGAAGTTTTTTGACTAAGAGCTGTTGTTGCACCATTTATTTTTATAATTCTTCACATTCATTGCTAAAATTTTGCTTAAATTTTTAAAATAAAGATGTGAAGATCTTCGAAGGTAATCAAAATCTTAATGCTGAATTCTTAATAAAATTTTATACAAGTAAAAAAAAATGTGACCCGGAATGGAAAGAATGAAAGTAATTTTTTTCTAAGAGCGCATTTGAAAAAATCCTATTATATATTTTTAAAAAGTCTTAATTTATATATCAAACCAAAAAAAATGCTCAATTTTTAAATTTGTTTTTATTTTTCATACAAATTGATTCCGAAGAAAATCGGACCTGTCTTTGCCTTTCGGTTTCTGTATGTAAGAAATATCTCACGTAATTTTAAATTTAAATTTTTATATGTATTATCACTTTTGTGGGGTGTTTTACGCAATTACACCGCAATATAAAACGATGAAAAGCAAAGTTTTAAAAATTCCCTACATTTTCCTTAAAATAAGAAATTTTTCCCTGTTTCCTTTCCCTTGAAATTTCCCAATGAATTCTGTACAAAAAGGGAAAATTCCCTACTCTTGGCATCACTGAGAAAAACTCTAATTACAATATATGTTTTTATTGCGTATGTAGAGTGCAAAAATAAAAAAATAATAATAAAAATAAAAATCAAAGATATCGCTTGAAAACAAAATTAACGCAGAAATAACTTTAAACTATTTATTCCATATAAAATATGCCACTTAAAAGCAAAAATAAAAAATAAACATACACACATTGAGTAGATAGATATTCAGCAATGAAATAAAAATAACCAACAAATAAATACCATTCAACGCGATAGAGACCAACGTTTCCCAAGTGATTTAACGCATTAATGGTTTGTGTTATTGCTGCCATGTGAAAAAAACCCCCAAAAAAAAATAATAACAGCAACATAAATTGCAACAGCTACTCGTATTATGTGCCACAGGACTTACGAGTATATGAAGTTTATACACGACAAAACGTTTGAGTAAAGAATTATTGTAATATATTAGTGATCAATCTCATTTTATTTTAAATATTGTTTTACAAACTAAATCAATGTCGGAAAATCGTTGATCTTAGCAGACAGTAGCGCTGGAGAAGGTGAAAATAATATTAGAATAAGTAATTCATCAAAAATTGGTATTTCGTAGTACCGGAAATTAATTAACTGTTATTAATAAAAACAAGAAAAATGTTCATATTCTAATTTTTTTATAATTCTAAATTATGAATTTTATAAATCGGATTAATAGTTAATATTCCTACGTACTAGCCGTAATAAAATTGAGCAATGAACGCTAATGAGATGATCCGTTCTGCTAGTCTGATAATCAAAATGTTACACTATTACTTAATGAGTAAAAATATTTTGAATTAATAAAGAGTTCCCCCTGAAACAAAAACAATCCGTCTTAAACTTAATCCTAAGCGGCTCCAAGAAATTACGTCTTATGCACACCCATAGAAAAAACAGCAGGAAATCAAAAATTTCAACCTTAAATCGACAAAGCTACTAAGATTGAAAATTATGTATTTAATAATGTTCAACTTAAAAGCATTGGATTCAACGTTAATTTTATAATTATCGGAATTAAGTTAAAAAATTGGCACCTTTAAACTAAAAAAGAGCGACATTTTCGACGTTACTTTAGAAATTAAACATTTTCAAATCAAATTTGAACATTTTTGAACTTAGAGTGCTCAGCTTCGATTTATTATGGTATCGTTTTTTTATCTAGGGGGTCCACCATTGATTTAAAGTTGATGCCTTTCCCCTACAATGGTGCAGTGGTTTATATTACATTCAAAAATATTTACATACATTTTCAACTATTCGCAAACTGAAAATAAATATTATGACTTTTTTTAATTTTATTAAAAATTATAAAATTAATTTTATTAAAAATTAAAAAAAATATGATATAATTATAATAATTAAAAGTTATAAAAAGTATTTTGGTCGGATATAAGTTTTTCCTTGCCTATAAAATATGGATGAAGAGGAAAGCTATCAAAATATTTTATATTTAAAACAAAAATTTCATCAATTGCTTTAATTAATTCATATGACTGGAAATGATTGGAAAACTGACTGAAATCTAATGGTTAACATAGAACATATATTTCTTTATTTTGATATAGAAAAAGAAAAGTTCTATCATATCAATCTCTACGATTATAATGCTTATAAATATCGTCACGTTTATTGTCTCTCAGTATGTTGCACTATTTATAAAAATCTAAAAATCCTTTAAAAATTAATTAAATAGATTTTAATACATATTTAGTGCACATTACAAACCATATTTGAAACACGTCTTAATGAAGAACCTGATGAAGATGGTGAAGGGACTTTTGAAAATTCTCTATTCATCCAGTTCTGGACTTTTTAGTATATCTCTCCAGCGCTCGGTTCCATCGACCGCATTTTAGAAATTAATAATAAACATTTATGTACATAAATACATACGATAAAATACAAAAACAAAAAACATTCCAAATTAACAACTTAAAACTCTGTATCATTTCTATGCAAAAGCAAATCGAATTAACACACATGCACATTTTGTTTATTTTTCAACTTTGAAGCTAATACATGAATGTGGAAGAAGGGAGCATGGATTAGTAGCAACTTTAAACGCTTATAGCTTCCTAAATATCAAACCGATTTAAATACAAATAAGATTGTGCACATCTATGTAGAAAACATATATATCTTCCAAAATCGGTTCAGTATTACGGCCGTAAAAGGGATCTAAAAAAACGTGTTTGCCTATTAATCTTTTTAGGGTCTGATTTAGTATAGAGAAGTGGCCATTGTAAAAGAAAAGCTCGAATAAAGTGCAAATGTAGAGTTTATGTAAGTTTAATAACAGACATTAGAAACAAAAAATTCAATAAATAAAAGTGGTGAAAGGAGAAGCCCTAGGAAGTGCGGACGTTCGTTGCTAATATCCTAGCCAGAAGCTAGAAAGGCCAAATGAAGAAAATCCGAAAAAAGCCACCATATTTTATTCATTCGCCTGGAGTCCAGAAATATTGGCGCGAGGTCCAGAACTATTGGTAGCCGCAAGGCTTCGGTTGTCCAGTTAGCAGACTATCAAAACAAAAAGCTATTTTTCCTACTAAGAAATCCATAATAAAGGAGGACAATAAAAAAAGGTCATACCTAATTGAATTTAAATAAAGTTAATTTTAGTGTTTTATGTCTGCGTTTTATGTTTGTATGTTAGAGTCTTGATATAAAATTAAGGTTATTACAAGTTTTATTAGTGCCTAAATTTAAAGAAAGTAATTGATTACAAAAGTTTTTTGTTATTATAACGCCCAGCATTTTCTATAGCCTTAAAAAAATAGTAATTTGTAAAGTTATAGAAAGTTAAAGTAGTTTCCCTGTCCGGAGAAATACAAGGACAAATTGACCACCTAAGAGAGCTCGTTTAGGTATGAGATTTTTTTTACAATTACTGAATGGAATTGGAAGCGTAAATTCTATTTTTTAAATTCGTATACAAAAGGAAGTAGAAATAGTAGAGTTACGTTGTAGAATTTAGTAAATTTTAAAAATGTCGGTTTTTTTCTTTTGGTTTAGGAAATAAACAGAAAATTAGTTTCAGGTTCATGTACATTTTGTTTTCGTTTTAAGCCATTATTTAAAGTCTTAGTTAATTTAAATTTTTTTAAGCCGTTAGAGAATAATTTTAGGTTAAGAGAAGCACACAGTTTTGTTGAATTTATATATCTAAATTCTTTAAAAAACCTTATGTTACCTTTTTCTAGTCAAAAGACCGTTCGTTTACCTCGAAAGGAGCTATAGTTATATATATATTTTTGTTTATGTGAACAATTTAAAAAAATCATAAATTGTTTGAAAATTAATTAACAGAGTGTAGGATTTTTTCATTTAGCTATTAGATTATTATGTAAATAAATATAAACGTTATTCTTGAAATATTTGTAACGAATATTTTTGTGTTCTTATTTTTTTATTCGGGTGAGGTTTGATGTAAAGTCAGTGTATTGAGGTAAGTGTGTGTGGATTTTGGGGGACTCTAGGAAATGTGTGAGAAGTGTCAGTGTCCTACGTAGGGAGGGCAACTAGGGAGCCTTCACATCCAGTTCTCTATCCAAAATGATTCCGCGTTATGTAGTGTGTTTTGAGGTTTAGTTTATTTTTTTTTTGTTTCGTTCTTTTATTTGTTCTTGCCTCTGTTGTGGTTGTCGGTTGGGACCTGCCGTGCGGATGCCACATTAAGCTGGCTGGCATCACAACCATAGCGGCAAGAGGCAAGATTTTAATTACTTCTTTTTACGCCACATGTATAATTTTTTCCCAAACTCAATTCAATTGAAAGCTTCCTATTTGCTCATAATAAAATAAAATGATTTTTAAAGGGTCGTTTAAATTATATTTAACACTTTGTAAGATATTTGCGTCGTCATATGCAGTTTCGTCCAAATATCTGAAACAATGAATGACAGCATTTCACGTCATATCGCTATATTTGCTAAATTTATTGACGACATATGCCGACTTGTTCGCCAACGTGCGCATTTCCATCCTTCTAACCAATAGTCCATCTATTAACTATAAATTTTCCATTTCCATATAAAACTTAAAATTTAACACCTTCTTTTTGAACAAAATTTATTTTTTGTCTATTTTTACTGACTGCCACTAAAAAATGGCAAACGTACAACAATTACAAATTACTATGTTGATTGTAAAATTTTCCAACTTATTTCAAAGACGTCCAGCATGAATTCTATAATGCGTTGTTATTTTAAGCATGCAACGGCATTAATTTCATATTGTTTCGTATTGAGTGATTTTAACAACGCACGTCATTATAATAAATTCGTAGGCGCACGTTTTAAATGAAAGCGCATGCGTTTTTAAATTAAAGCTTTTCCTTAATAATTAATATTTATTCGTAATTGTTGAACTGTTTTAGGTTTATATTGAAATAAGATTTTTATGGCTTGAGTTCAAATCTGAGTTTTACCCATATCTTCTAATTTAAGAAATTGTTTTTGGATAAATTGATTATTTTACTAAGAGAGTACTTTTTTGAAACAATTTATTCGTCAGACTTGCAGAACGGATCAGTACTGATTTCGAGGTCGCTGCACCATCTATCTCATCAGCGTTCTTTTGTTCGATCTTACCACTTTTGATTGTGGATACTAGTAACTAGGAATATCAACTATTTAACCGTATTATTTAACGAATTAGAATATGAAAAGTGCAACTTATTCATTTCTTACAAGTTTTTTCTTACTTGAAAAGATGTTGATATTATTATTAATGAAAGTTGACTTTGTTAAAATGAAATGTCTGAGAATTTAATGTCGTTTTTTCTTAATTCATTACTTTACATTACATTACAATATGCATTTTGTTTTTGTTTAAAATCGCAGGGAAGTAAAAAAAAGTTGAAGAAAATTGTATTTTATTTAAATCTTTGTAATTTTTTCTTTATTAACTAAAAACATATAATGAATTGTATTTGTTCTTGCGTTTATGTTATGTTATCGAAACAAATACAATGGTTTTACCTGATAACAAACATTGTTCTTAGCCCCTTTCCATACCAAAATAAAGGTTTGAAATTAAAGTTTGAAATCAAATTGATGTTCAGTTAAGAGTAAATTTTTGGTGCCGAGTCGGACATTTGAGAGTAAAATGCCGACCTTAATGTTATACTACATTGATCTTCTTCAAGACTGCGAATATTTTAAAAAGTGTATTCTCCTAAATTGTAGTGTTTCTCAAACTAATAATGCATTTCAGTGTAAAACTTTGTTGTTTGTTCGCTAAAAATTTTACAAAATTTCAAAACGTTGTTCATGCGTAAAGCGACTCGTTTTTGTAATACTGATTATAGATGGGATCGTGACTGACTTTTCACTCACGCTCATGCACACTAATAAAAAATTTCACTCATGCACGCTCACGCACGACCTCATATTTTTGAATCACGTTCACTCACTCTCACATGAGTGGATAAAAAGTTAGTCACAATCACGAAAACTCACGCTCACGAAATACTCAGGAAAAATCACAACCTATAAGTATTTAAATATTAAAATTTCTGATTGCAAATAGAAAAATCTAATTTACAATTAGAAAATTCTGCAATAAAAGAGGAATATTATGTTTAACTGAGAAATATACTATTCTGAAATAATTTGTTGTTTTCAAATACAATTTTTCAATTTTGATATATAGATAAGCTCCAGAAACAGTCCACCAAACAAAATATTTGATAGTGATCCAACTTATTTCTTACCTTTTTTTAAAGAATATTATACTAGAGAAATAATTTTTATAAATAAAATAAATGTATTTCGACTATCATCTCAGATCTTCTAATTCATATCAGAAATTAAAAATTTTTAGGTTCATATCATCAATTTAGTGTTAATGAAGAAGGCCCGATCGAAAGCCATATTTTTATACATTGAATTCACTTCAATTTTTGTAAATATAATTTGTCTTTTGTTTTTTCGAAATATTGAATTTAGGTATGAAATTTCAGAATAGAAATATAATAGAAAAAATGTAACATGAGTCACGTAGGGTGCGCCAAAAAGGGTTCATGTCCTCTGACAAATAAGTTATTTTAGAATTCTCTAATACTCATCCTTCTTTTAGGAACTAGATTTTGTGTGCTTTATTATGCAAGATTCGCTAAAAATTACGGAAACACACTTTAACTTTCAAAGTAACTTCCGATTTTTGTAGCGTGCGTCACAAAACTTTGTGATAAATTATTTCGCGACAAATACATGCTAAAAGAGTATTTATTATGCCATTCGAAAATACACTTATACCCGACTAAACAACATGCATAATTTATAGGTACCTCTTCTGAAAGACCAACAAATTTTTATATATTAATGTGAAAACGCGTACGGATGTTCGTTCGGTTCGTCACGCTGGATTTACACATATTTATCAAGCGATTTCAAATTTTGTAGTTAAAATTAAATTTTACAATTGAAAATTCTTAAAGAAAATATAAATTTTCTTTTATATTAAAGTTTTTAAGTGAAATTTAAAATTATGTACATATTTAAAATATTTTGTTTAAAATCATTAAGTTTCTTGCTCATAAGCAATCTGTGTAAAATATTAAGATTAAGTAGGATCTTGTAATTTAGCGTTAATAGATAATATATAAATAGATATATGCAGAAATAAAATTTTGTCAAAATTTTTTTCGTGAAGTCTGTTTCACATCTCTTCAAGTATTCTTCCTGGCGTCGAAAAGCTTGTTCGCTTGTAGTTGATCTGGGTGGTACACACAGTATTTGTTTAGCAAATTTTCGCAGAATTAGAATATCTTTAGCTTTTTTATAAAAACTTACAATTTCTAGGCCTTGTTTGTCTGTGTGAACGCGAATGAAAAAGCGAAAAAGAATTGCAGATATTTTTCTTCCAAATGTTCGCCAGTCGAAACTCGGACTTATACTCCTACTTTGACTCGTTCATTCACATCAGTAAATTAATTTGCAAATCGAAAAAATCACGAAACAATCACGCAAAAAATCTACTCATGCACGCTCACTCACACGCGTGAACACGCATGATTCACGCTAATCACGTGAGCGATTCCCATCTCTAATACTGACCGATAGTAAATATTTCGGACAGAAAAAACCTATAAGTGTTGAAGTAACATATCAATCAAAACGAGGCTTGTACTTGAAGCAGTCGTCCTTAGTGTATCGTAAATAATTAATCCAAAGATTCATTATTTAAAAGTATGAAAAATTTAAGTATTACGAAATAATTTAATTTCAATTATACATTAAGAATTAACACATTTCTCAAATTGAGAAAAACCCAAACTTTTATTGAAAATCCTATTTTTCAGAAGTCACCTTCAAATGATTTTCAAATGATAAAATATAGTTGAGAGTTGTCACATTTTCATATTTGTTATGGGGAGTTCTTTACTTTTGGAATTAGCAGTTGATTAATTTTTGCTTGGGACTTATTTAATTTCATTGAGACTTATTTAATTTCTTTGGGAGTTATTTTATTTGTCCTAAAATTGCGGTTCATACAATTTTTTTCTTATTTCATTTCTGTTGAGACTTTCTGTATAAGGAATTCTTTCACTCTTGTTAGGACTTCTTTCATTGGGAGATATTTCTTTTGGAATTATTGTATTAGAAATCATTCAATTTACAAATTAATTAATTTTGCTCTTTAGTTATTTCACTTTTTCCCATTGGCCTTTGTTTCATTTTGCATGGAAATTATTTCATTTGCTAGCTGTTATTGCAAATCGTTCTTAATTTGATATTGAAGGACATTCTTAAGACGTTGTACTCTTTTAAAATACGTTCACTATGTTATATATGTTGAGATATACTGGAAAGCGATGGTTCAACATGTAGAAGCCAAATTAGTTTGAAAGTACTAAATGAACTAGAGGAGTAAAACGGGTCAAAAAGAACTATTTAAAATGTTTTTTGTACCGAAGAAAAATTAAATTTTCCATCACTGATTTCCCCACAAAACTTTTAACAATTTCACAATTTTCGGCCATTAAAAAGCACAACGCTACAAAACTATTAAACGGACGTATATTATTGGATCACGATTCAATGTTGGCTGTTTTAAAATTAAGAAAATACTCTTTTGTTTTTGAGTCAAATGTAAATTTTATGATTTCATGTAGTTTTTCTTCATTTTGAAGTAGTGCTGCCTCAATTTAAAGTTGAAATGCTCACAGCTGAAAAATTGTAGCTTCGATTTTAAATTGCGATTTTTCTCTTAGTGTACGGTAAAAAATTTATAAAATAAGAAAAAACAGCAATCAACTAAAACTTGATTCACTCAATAAAATTAGAGTATTATACATATTTGCAATAGGAACTTTATGTAACTCGAACTTAATTTTTATTACATTTCCTTGAAAATATGTATTTGTTTTATGATTTTATAATTTGTTGCTTCTTTATTTTGAAAGCTTATTGCCTTTGAAATCACAAAGTTTTGTATGAGTATAAATAAGCCTAACTACCAATTGCCTGCAGAAAAGTATTCTATATTATATTTTGATATAATAAAATGAAAACTTCTGAAAAAATCGAATGTGCTGTTTACAGAATCCACACAATCGATTTGAGTAGAAAATACGTATGGAAACTACTTAAATATCTCACTCAATTCGATTGCTTGGATTCTATGAAGAGTACATAAGGATTTCCATTATAGACTTATAAATAAATTAGTTTTCTTCTCTTATTTCCGATAAAAAATTATAATCATATATTACTAATCTTCTATCATATACCTGCACAAGGTGTTTATTTTCAGTAATGGAGAACATTGAATTAAAACACAACACCGGTGATGTCAGTTTAATCTTTTCGAGGCTTGATTTATAGCTTCGTGTCCTTTTTAGCCTTTTTTAGAGTAAATTTACCCTCAAAAAGGTTTTTTTTTAGGTTTTCATTTTCAGTGTACAAACGTACATAAGTAGACTAAAAACAAAATTACACTGATTGAAATCCAATGGTGAAAGCTTTTTAACTATAATTCGACGAATGTTGAGCCAACAGTTGAGTTTTTAGTGGCAGTGCGACAATTAAGAATGTACTGCAAGCAAATCCATTTCTTTGTTTGGTTAATCTAGTATTTAGCTATCTAGTATTACCTTTCAGTAACCATGGAATTAAATAAAACTAAAGAAAAGTTACCATAATTTTGCAATGATTTCTTTAACTATTAGGCTCTCGTGATTTTTATGCAAATTATAGTTCCGATTCTACTGCCGATGAGGAAATTATGATACCCGTCATATGAATAAATGGTAACTGTATATAAAAGTATATGCATAATATTTAATATGTATATATTAATTTTATTTTTAAGACAATATAGAGGGTGATTTTAAAGCAAGTTTCTTTTTGGCAGCACTGTTTTTAGCAGATCAGCTTTTTTAGTGTAATATGTTACTCAAGGCAGATCAACAAGGTAGTAGCGATAACACAGCTCTTATACCTGACTAAATGTCAATTGTGCAAAATTAAATTTGCGTTGATAATATACTCGTAACAATGTCAAACTGCCAGGACGCCACAGCTTTGTATGATGTTTGTCATTTGTTAGAGGTTCAGCTATGCTAACAGTGCCACCCATTTGACAGTTGCTCAGGTATTTTTACAAGAAATTTTGTATTGCTGTAGAATCTACTACCTTCTAGATCTGCCTTGATATTATTGTTAAACATGTTCAGTTTGTATGTCAAAATTGGACCCAACGTATGAACCACAGCGTATGAACCATTTGAAGCGTAGCCGCGATCAACATTTACATTAAATCATCTTTAAGCATTGAATTATAGATATCGTTCGTTCTATCGACTTAAATTTTCATACATTTCTCTAAATATTATGTGTTTTTTTATGAAATCCGAAAGCTCTTAAAAATCATCACTCAGTACTTAAATATATTTAAATAATGATAAAATAATTTTTGTATCGTGCCTTCCCACCAAACCAAAAGTTCGACAAAATCTTTCGATTTCGGAACCTAAATATTACCGACATCATAACGATTTTTATATGAAACGTTGACATGACTTCGCAACGATATGTAGGTACGAAATCGCATCGATATGTAGGTAAGATTTCAGTATAAAAAAAAAACAAAATAAAAATTATTTTAATTTAATTTAATATATGTATGTACATATAAAACCAATTGCAGTTTTTAAAGAGCATTTTTCTGGAGCATTAAAATTTTGTATAAATTTTGGGATTTTTTTCAGTTTTTTTAATAATGTTACTAATTTTCTTTGCTATAAATACATGGAGAAATTATTTGCATGTCACTTAAATTTAAATGATTAATCTACAATGTATTTTTGTGCAAATAGCTTAAACTTTCATGAATATCTGCCTCATTCCCTATTTTAAGTGTCAAGTGTATGACAAGTAAAGGGGATGTCATGAAGAAAAGTTGTATTTAACTGACATAAATATCAGTTATCGCGAAGACACATTAAGCAAACTTTTCATCACTTGACTTTTGTGCTGATATAGTTAGAGACATGTTTAAACATCAATGTCTTTGGTAAGAATAAAAAATTCGATAAACTTTTGTTTGCATTTTAGCAACGTTAAATATGTTGCAACTTATTGAACATGTATATAAATCGTATTAGCTGGTTCAACTTCAAGTTATAAAATTTCTATGTAAATAATGATGCTATCGTAGAAGCAGGTTTGGAGAGATTTAATATTTCCGCTTAAAAACATATTTGAAAAACTAAAAAGTTCTGAACTACGCAACTATAAGTTTGAGTGAAAGCCAAATAGAGCGGTATGCTATTAAATCAAGTTGAACTGCATGTAGAATGGCATATATTACAAGAAACAAATTTCTATACATACTTATTGAGAATCAATTTGCTAATGGAAATAACAATATTATAATGTTAATGAAACAAAGTTGTGCTAATGTGAAAAACAACATTTCGGGTTGTTTGACTGTATTACAAAGGACCATGTTGTAACTAGTCCGTTTCAGATATAATGAATAATTTAGTCCGATATTATCTGCAGGGTTGTGCTGGAACTAGAAAAATAGGTTACAAGAAGAAGGATAGAGGAAGCACTATATGTGGACATTCGCTTTGAATCTTCCACCGCTGAAAGTGACGGAAAAGGCCACCGGACTGAGCGATAAGAAAACGAGTCTACTCTGTAATACATGCTACTATTCACTGGCCAATCGACTACCAAATGGCTGTGCTCTTAATGAAAAACATGTGCCGCTCAAAAAAGTTTGGGTATTGGGAACAGGCTACCTGATTTCATTAGAGTAGATTCCATTATAGTAACGATAAAGCAGCGAAACACATATTGCGGGAATGTTCCAGTGAATCAATAGAGTTGACTTACCTACTGTCACCGATGAATTTCGTCGGTCGCCCTCTCTTTTATGCTGTCGAGTAACTTCAAAAGGGACTTTGAAGCACCGGTCTATACATGAGAGTTGTATTCCATTTTTGGTCGTAGATCAGATGGTGTGAAGTAACTGCTACACCGTCTTAAAAAACCGAGGCATTTGAATGCTTCTTTTGAGACCAGGAAGATGTGGTCTGTTGTTGCAATTTTTGTTAAACATTTTCTTTTTGAAAGAAAAGAAAATCTATTTACATTGAAATATAACTAAATATTAAAAATATAAACGTACCTTACAGAAGAGATCTAGATTTAGTAACGTTCTTTTCAAAAATAAAATCGAATTTGATAAGCAAAACCATTTATTTGATTTTGTTGAACAAACGTTAAACTTTATATAAAATCATAAATAAGTAACAGAAGTACTTCCCACAACTCATATTGATTTAACATTAACAACAGCATTATCACTTTATTTAAGTAGTTGTTTATAGATTCTCATGGTATATTTCTTTTCATGATAGAAAGCTCCCAGCTTTATAAGAGAATAAATTTCATATCATGCATTGAATATGATCTTCAACACGAAAAAAATGAGCAAATCTTACATTCAATAAAGCTGTAAAATTATTGATACTATCTTTTGTCTTTCTTTTTATCACCTAACACCTAAATTGTTAACATTTCCATTGTCATTTAAATCTCCTTGACAAAATATTCTTAAACCGCTACTTATATGTACATATTTTTATTAAATTCAAATCATTATTTGTTCAAGTACAGAAGAATATAGAAGTGTCATTTGGAAGTAAAGTGATACAGTTTTTTTTACAAGTTATATAGTGAGTTCTGTTGGTGTTCCAAAAAAAAAATAATATAATTAACTTGCAGATTATATTGTAAATTAATATATTTGGAAACATATTAAAATTGGTTTCTTATTAACATAGCAAGGGCATTGCATTAAGGTAAGAGTTTTAAGATTTTTTTTAATTCTTTTGCCCTGATGGCTTATTCTTTTACTTAAAAGATTCTTAATACTACTAGTGAAATCTGGTCAGTATATACTACAACTGGTGCATGTTCTTGTGGTGGCTCAAAAGCCACCGAGAAAAAAATCTGTGTTGGTCACATAACCTAAAATTCATTTTATTCAACTAAAGGATAAGAGGGTTCATCTGAATCACCATATCAATCCCCGCGTTTAAAGAAATATTATATATTTAATCGTCTACGGGATGTAATCCCGGAAACCGTATCCGAAAAGATGCTTTAATTCGTCGAAAACTGGTATCCTTACATAACCTTCAACAATCAAAAATTCAACATGGAGTTAACCTTTATACTTACCCTTAAATATACTAACTAAATTATATGCATATGTATTTTAAACTCCTTTTCCCAACTTGCATTCCTGTTAATACTAAAACAACCTTTTTCCAAATTTTACTGAATATTTAATTGCTTATAGAAATTTAACAAATTACTATTATATAGATGTATACTACTATTATACATATATATATATAAAAATTTATTAATTACAATAAATTTAACTAATAATTTTTTTTTATACTATGAAATAATTAGTTATTAATATTAATTTTGGAATTACTACTATACATTATTTTCCATATAAGTAGTTTATTTTCCCAATTTTTTTTCATAACATGTAATAATTCATATTTTTTTTTTTTTTGCTAATATTTTTCCTTTGGTGTATACTAGCGTGAGTATTTCTATCTTCTTTATTTAAGTATTTTTTTTTGATTACGGCTTAATATTAAAATTATCATCATTTCATTCATAAACAGCAAAGAAAAAAACTTCCATAACAACAACAAATTATATTACAACAACACGCATTGACTGCTGGGCCCAACAAATCAATCCACGTGGAGTAATTATATTCATGGATTTTTTTATCTCTGTAAGTGATGATTATTCTTTAAATTTATTTTCTTATTATATTAACTCTCACCATAAGTTAGTCCATTTCTATTTCGTTCCCTGTGCGAATATATTAATGTAATCATTAAATAATTAACATCATTATCAATATCTTAGTATGTCTCTCAGAGTATAGATTTTAATTCATAATGTATGAACTCAGTAATTTTTCCGCTTTCTTTTCAATAAATATTTTCGCTTTGTTGTAAATTTTTAAAATGAAACACTAATTTTTTTTAAGGGGAAGACAATCATAATGAGTATCTTTAAGTAAGTAAAATAATAGTCATCTTTAGGGACAGATAGAATATACAGGGTACTAAGTCTGTCGTAGGATTTAATTATTCAATGGGGTGGGAGAAGTGTATCCTAGATGATAGTCCATTTAATCATCAATATTGTTTTGTATTTTTTTTTCTTTCTGTTATTTAACAAAATATACCTTTTGCACACTCCATGGGTATGATGAGTGTGTTATATGTCTACGCGTCAAAACCGGGTTAAGAACCACAATTGCTTTAAATATAGTTAGCCGGAAGATCTTTTAAATCATGCCCCCTTAGCGAATGTTTTGATTGGCAGTGGTATTTTTTGATAATGTTTACTTTACTATTTTATGACCACGCCGACGCGTAACACTGTCCATCGAACAACCCACTGCACCTTCTTTAATAGCCATACCACCCATAATTGTAGGCGGAACAGCATGTTTGGTCATACGTCTGTGCGTAAGCATGTAACACTGTGTCTTACGAGCGATGCCCATTAAGAGATTGTAATTGACGTTTAGCTGGTTTACGCCAATCTCCAATACCCTGAGCTTGAGACTGAATGAATACGAATTACAAATGCAGCTATCATCTGCAAAAAAATAGACAGGACTTGAAGTTTGACATAGATGGTACATTAGAAATAGAAGAAATAGGACAGGAGAAAAAATGGAGCCATGCGGTACCTTTGAATTTAATTGGGAATATAAATATATTGTCTCAACTGGACCCTTCCTAGTCACAGTGATAGGTGTCTTTTATATGAATCTTTAATATTATGTCTTATTTCGTTTCTCTTTCAGGATAAACGGGTTGTTCCAATATACAAGTATCTTCTTAAAAGTTTAATAAAATTAACTAAACTTACTGTCAGGACCACGATGCCGCACGTATTCTTTCTATCGTACAGTTATTTTTAAAACAAAAACAAAATTTTAGAATTTGTTTTTGTTTTACGTATAATTTTACGAAAGAAAGAATTCGTTCGACATCATGGGCGATAATTAGTTTTATCCAGTAACCCATATTTGGATATTTATTTTTATACTTTTGTTCTTATGCGCAAGTTAGTGAGTAGTCTGATACCTGGGTGACCTGAGCATTTTTTATGTGCCGATGCTTATAGAAAGGTAATCACATTGTGAAGTGTTAAAAGTGACATGAATAACATTTAAGAACAATCAGACAAAAGATGATGTCGAAAAAGTATTTTAAAAAGTGCCTGATGAGCAAAAAATATTAAATTTGAAAATTAAAAAAAACCGTTAAAAATAATTGCGAAAACTTGCGTAAATTTTTTTTAATCTAAAATTAAACATTCTAAATTTTATTGTGGTGTAAATTATAATTTATACATTTGCTACCACTGCGAATTTACAACAGGTGGCCTCGAGAGATAAGGTGACTAAGTTCGCTTGAATTTTGGTTGTCAACCTTTTTTAAATTATTTTGTTTGTTTACAAAAAAAAGAAACACTTATTCATGTATATTTATACTCAAAAGATTTTTTATTTTAAATAACACATTTCACATAAAAATTTCTTACACTGAGCTCTATGTAATTTATAAATGATTTATTTGCTGTTGCTTATCAATACCACCCGACTATAGAGCTGAGGTAACCAGTAACCGTAGCCACTGTGCCACTAGCTATAGCCGTCGCCTTTGTAGTGCAAATGGGTGCAACTAAACTTTGACTTGCAGGCACAAAGCATTAGTCTGTGTACAGGTACGCCTACACCAACAACCATCATTTGTGTGGCCGTAACATTAGCATGGGCTAATGAGTTATTGTATTAGTAAGGGCAATCGAACTATTTGACACTGATATGGTTGGCGCGGAAGGAACTGCAGCGGCTGGCTCTGCCAGCTGTATATCTAACAAATTTGTCTACCGTTTTTGGCACATCTGTTCTAATTTTCAAGGCGAATTCGGATGAAAATACTTGTTATGGATCTACCTTGTTTGCTATCTTCACTTTCAAAAACCTTATTCTTTCTTTTTTTTTGCAAAAAAAGTGTATAAATTTAATTTTTTTTAATTTTTAAACGAATTGTTTCAATATTAATATTTAAGAATTTTTTTTAATACCAAAAATAGCTTTTGAACAAATCTTGCAGTGAAAAATAAATAAAAAATATATGTATTCGTTTAGCCACAAAAAAATATCATATAAACATCTTGAAACCGAAAAAAAAAACATTAAAAACGCATGTAATTTTCTTCACTTTCCTGACTTCAGCAGTGTCTCAGAGCTACAAATCGCAACATAAAATTATGAAAATTAACAATATCATGTAAAATTTTGTTTTGTATTAATCTAAGGACTTAGTTTTTAAGCTTTATTTAAATTCATTTTTGGCGTTTTGGACAGCTTTTTGGCACAAATACTCCTTCCTCTGTGCGTTGTTGGAACGTAAAGCGGCTGATTTTGTTCTACGGGGGTGTGATTCAGAACTATAGTTGAAAATTTAGAAAGTAAAAACCTATCATTATCCAAATAACGTAATGATTTAAAAATATACTTGTATTTGCAACACCCGTTATATACTAAACTACATCTACGAGTACCTAACTAAATGCTTAAAAAACATCGTTTTAAATCGCTAAATCTTTTTACTGAACAAAATATTAACGTAAAATATTTGATTAAAGTCTGTTAGCAATTGTTACGTTTTTAGCTAAAAGCAACAATTTATTAAATTTGATACACATGAAGAATATGTTTCATGTCCTCTAACCCTATTGCCTGGCTAGTGTGTGCAATAGTTTATAACTTTTCGTCTCTCTTGTGAGACATTTTAGCCACAAGTTGCCAACTAATACACAAAATCAAATACAATAACATTTTGGTCAGTAATGGCCAACAAAAACACATGTTAATTGAGTTAATTTTACCATTAAAATCTGTCCGTCCGTTAGACTTAATATTTTATATGTGCTAAAATGTGAAAGACCAGGAGAGTGAGTTTGTTAATAAACTTGTTTTGTTTGCCTGTTCTGGCCCTCTGACCCTGTGCACCGTGGACGTGTCACAACGTTTGTGTGAAAAGTTTATATCCGAAACTATTTCATTGTTTCGTAACTTGTAATTTGGCTAATGAATGTTCGTTTGTCCATGTAACTTTTAAACAAAATGTTAACAAATGTACAGACGTTCGTGTCCATATTCATACATACATATGCATGCATGTGTGTATGTATACATGCATGTATGTATTTATATAGATGTATAAAAAAAATTACATTCATTACTCTGTTTAACTAAATACTAAATCTAATGTAATTTTTGTTTTATGTTCTGTTTGTTTCTTGTCATTTATTTCTACATTTTTTGTTTGTTCAATTGTTTAACATTGCTTAGAACTGGATAATAATCTTTCATTATGTGCTTTCATTAGTAACATTTTAATTAACCTTTAATTTAACAAATAACTTTGTTTTTACATCTATTGTAAAGAACTTTTGTTTATTTTAATACAAATTGATATTTATGTAAGTAGTTTGTTTAAAACTTTGCTTGTACTAAAATATATTAGATGAAAATAAATAAATGTAAAACCATATAGATATTTAGTTGTTGTATAAAGGAAAATAAATCTAAAAGAGAACTAGCGGGAGATCTAGGTCAGCTTTTTCAAGTACGACAAGAATTGATCTTTAGACTTTGCATGAAAAGACATTGAAATAAACCAAATTACGTGAGCTTTTTTTGGCATAGCGACACGGGTCAGGAAAAGGGCGATCAAAATTCTACTATATTAATTCATGTTATACCTTTTATTATTGTAATAATTAACGGACTTAATGAACAGAGTTCTTGAAAAAAGACATTTGAAATAAAAATGCTCTTTAGTTTTTTTACTTCAAGTGGAAAGTATAAGGAGTATTACACAGAATGAAAAGCGTCGTAATAAATTCAATTATTTTCTACTTACCTTGAGTACAAGTCATACTCAAAATTTTGGGTACAAATAACAATAAAATGCACTTTAATTAAACCGAAAGCGGGATTACTTTAGATAACCAATCCTGTAGTTTCTTAAAATGAATACAGAATTCTTTAATCACGTTAAAAATCTTGAAGCGGAGTGGACGAGAACGTACACGAGTTGGTCTGTCCAATAACGATCCATTTTCATGAACTCGCTTCACAAATTGACTCAAAAACTGAACTGAAGGCCGATCTCGTCTCGAAAATTTCTTACAGTTTGCGTTAAAGACTTGCTACTTTGGAAGTAAGTTTTTAATCTTTCTATATTTTGTTTGAGCGTATAGCGTTTTATTTTGCAAATGTCAAACATAAACTTGAAAATAAAAATAAAAATGTAAGTTATTCTACCTTTCAAAGTCAAAGTAATTCGTAGTTCAAATTTAACATTTTAAATGGCCCAACCGTTACAAGATTTTAATTTGTAACTCGATAAATGTTGAATCAACAGTTGAGTTTTGGATGGAGGTGCGATAATTTAATTTGGTCAATCTTGTACTTCGCTATCAATTCCATAACGCTGAGTTTGAAAGACTCTCTTATACCATGAGCATAATTAAAACTAAAGAAAAAAATCGTAATAGAATTAAAATGCTTTATTATTATTACACATTAGATATACATATATATTTTTATTTGTTTCTTTAAACTCCTAAAAGGAGCATAGGACGAAGACAACTTCCTTCCTTCGCGATCTTAAGTTTAGCTTGGACGTCTCAAATGTTTTTAGGTATTTGCAGGTATTCAATGGTCGTCCTGTATGATGGCTGCCTTGTGGGTTCCATTCTGTAGATAGTTTAGATATATCATCTGGTGGTTTTCGCAGGACGTGACCTATCCAAGTCCATTTGCACGTACAGATTTCATGTTGCATCGGTTTTTGATTAGTTTCTGACCACAGGCGAATGTCAGACATTTTTGAGGGCCAGTGCACCCGTAGAATCTTACGTAAACATTTCGTCGTGCCTAAGTTATCTTTACGTATCTTCAAAAATTTTTTTTTCGGAAATTGAGTTTAAAGTTCCAACATTATATAAAAAAAATTACATGAAAAAAGTGGTCCAATATTATTGTCAGATATTATGATTGAAGTTTTTTATTGATTTATGAAAAATATCCAAAGTCATTGAAAAAAATTTTAAAGTTATAGCCATTTTGAGCTACAACAAATTTTTTTTTTGTATTTTTTTGTATATGCCACTTTTTTAAATATTTTTTACTTTACTGATACATACGTGAAAATAAACTGATAAGAAGCGCACCCTTATTTTATCTGTAGAAGTATCTTCACGTATATTACGTTTTTTAAATTTTTATCCGTTATAATATTAAAAACGAAATTCGCTTAGATTTGATAAAAAAAACTTAAGGAACTATTAATCAAGAAAGATAACTTTAAAGTTGATAGAAATGCTTCCAAACGATTTCAACACTTAATATTTCTTTAGCAAGACATTTACATTCCCAAAATAATATCACATCCCAGGTTTTTTTTTGTCACACTGTGTTAATGGATTAATAAAATTTGTATGAAATGTTTAAAAGTTTATTTTCATGAAAAGTTAAATAACTCAGTCAATAACTTATCTATTTTTAAACCCAAATATGCGTTGTAATCGTAAATAAACGTAATTTTTGAATAAATTCAATAGTATTATAGGTTCTTAATAAAATACTGTATAAAAACGTCACCAAAGTTGAAAAATTTTTGAAAAATCTACAAAATTTGTGTTTGCTCCACAATAACACCCAAATTTCTCAAATTTTCTTAGATAAGTTATATGTCATTCGAAATATCTCAGTTTCTTCTTTCCAAATCTAAAATTGGAAATCAGATCATTATCAACAAAATTACAGGCTTATAAGTGGGCAAAGGTACAAAAACCGGTTTTTTAACCGTAAATCCGGATTTTGGGGGTGTCCCAGAAATTTCAAATACAGAATCCTGATCTACTCGACAGTAGCTACTAGAAAAATAATATCACATCCCAGGTTTTTTTTTGTCTCACTGTGTAATTTTTTTTCGATTTATTGATATATGCATTAACCTAAATTTTCAGAATGAAAAGTTATGCTCGAGTGATACGTTCTATTGTATTTTGTACATTTTTTTTACATTAATCTTATGTGCTTTTAGATGCTGAACATTCAATTTTTTAAATTAGTTATAGAGTTGTACTTTAACTTAATTACAATAAAGTAAATTTAACCAAAACTGACTATAGGTCCTTTAAAATTATATTGTACTTTCCATCTATATAAACACAAAATAATAATTATACACTGTAACTATTCCATAAAATGGTCGAGGAAAGAATATTTACGAGCATATTATAATAAAGATTTTTAGCTTTTCATTTTTATGACGTACATACGTGAAGATAACTTATTAATTATTTTCTCAAGCGTACGTGAAGATAGCCCATGATTTTTTTAATAAAAAATATCATATACTTTTTATCGTATATCCGTAATAATGTTACATACGGTATTATAACGTGTTAAATTTTTATCAAAAGAGGATATACAATAAAACGCCTCCGTAATATCTTAAAATCTATAAGAGATAGAGATCTGGGGATGGCGGAGATCGATAGATCTGTTGAATTTACCACGGGAAGCGGATGATTTGTTCATAAAAACTTTTATGGCATGTATGTCTCGCGTTGCTGCGTTCCAAGTATCGCATCCATACAACAAGGTGGATTTTACATTAAAGTTAAACAGGCTTTATGCGTCGTGACTTATGTATGTATATCTCGAGTTCTTCACAGCATTTGATTGGCCAAAAGCTTGTCGAGCTTTATTTATTCGGCTGAAGATATCTCTTTTGACGAGTATGCCAGCTAAGTAGCAGAAGGACTCTACATTTTGAAGTGGTGGGTTTGTAACATAAACCTTTGTTTGTTGCTTACATTTATACGCACTGTTTTAGTCGGATTGTGTGAATCGTTTAACTTGTATTAATTTCGCTTGCTTATCTCATATAATATGCGGCAGGTGGCATTTTTATATAAGCCCTTGATCAGATCTATTAATTTACCATAAACTCCTTTGAACACTAATGCTCTTCATATGGCGGTGTGGCTTTGGTGTCAAATGCCTTCTCAAAATCTATAAATTTAAGGTATAACGGTGACCTCCGTTCTACTGACTGTTCTAAAATTATTCTTCAGCTATTTACATGGTCGATGCATGATTTATGTGCGCGAAAGATACATTAAATGCTCTTTAAAAAAGTTAGAGAAATGTTCCCATCATTTCGCAATTTCCAATGATATGATCAAATTATAAAATATCACTAGAATTTATGCAATTAATAATTGCTATTCTACTGGTGATGAGGAAATTATGAACGTACCTGTTATATATTTTTTTTTTTTTTAAGAACAAACACAAACCGCGAAGCCATTTTGGCTTGTCTGCAGAAACACCCAGGGTCTAGGCAGGAATCGAACCTGCGACCCCCCGACTAAGTACGCTATCTACTAGTCTACGGGGCTCCCCAATAATAGATGTGCATAAAAGTGTATTATATTGAATATATGTATATATATATAAGTATTTGCGCAACAGCCGATTATTGCAGCACCCCGATAATCGCAACAGGTAATTTTTTTACACTGCAATCGGTGCACATTTTACAAAAAGTTTTAATAAATTTTAAAATATATGCATACAAGTGTGCATATTGTTCTCCTATATTTTTCTATTTTTTTATGCTAAATGCCAAAAAGAAAAAGAAAAATTAATTAATGATAAATATTTTTGTGTTTTAGTAAATTTAAATAATTTTTCTTTAAAGAGTGCAGCCTTTGTTTGAATAACAACGTGAACTTACAACTGGCTGTTCACAAATTTCAAAGTTTAATTTGATATTAATACTGCAGGAAATAGCAATAGTAAAATTATATTGATAACCTATTGGCGATGTCACCAATACTATTTTATTTTAACTTAGTTCGAATAGGTACAAATATATATTTAAAATAAAATTAGGCTTATTCTGTAATTTCTTGAAGACGTCAATTCAACCCAACAACAACAAAAAAGCTCTTGTCTATTCGTTGTCGACAAGAATTTACTACTATTGACAGATTCTTACTATTTTTTAAGTCCTAGAAAATAGCAACAGAGTGTTAGCAGTAATCAATTGTTCTCGTCAACCGTTAGATAATTGTCTATTTATTGATGTTGTGTTGAATTGACATCGATTAATAGTTACATAATAATGGGGAATATTTAAATAAAATAAAAAAATAAGGTACAAGATATTTTGCAGTCTTTTTTGAGGTAAATTTTTCTTATTGTTAAATAACACAAAAGGAACTTCGTCTCGTTTTAAATTAAATATCATTTCTTAGTGGCTGGCTGAAACTTTTAGAAACATATGTTTTTGGCTTAAAATTTATTAATCAGAAGAAGAGAAGACTTCTTTAAACGGAAATATATGTACATGTATGTCTATAAAATAAAAATTCCCTCACGGTGCTTTTGAGCCGTCGGCTACCCGCCGATTTTGAGACCATCAGATTGATAAGTTGTTTTTAAACGTCACACATTTTCTCTACCTATCAAAAACAAAAGCAAAAAAAAATTTGTTGACAGTGCCACCAAAAAGACACCATAACTGTTGACAAAAATATTTCTGTGGATGCACTTAACGCCATGCTTCCTTCAGGGAAGGTATGAAATAAACAATTGTTTTGCTTTTTCAGTTAACATATCGAGTGTGTTAATTGGATAAAAATCTATTAAGATACAAACTTTGAGTGCTACCAAATTCCGTCCCACATGTATAGCCTTGGTTTTATATGTTATGAATTTCATATACATGTGATACATACACATGTATGTATGACGCAATTTTGTCTTAACAAACTTTACTTCCCTATTTTCACTATAAATCGAATTTATAAACTTAAAAAATATTGATTTTTTTACCTTTATTATATCTTCCCAACTTATTTTCTGTTATGCTTTAATTTTACTAATATTTTGGTACAACACAGGATGTTTAAAAAGTTATGTTCTTGAAAAAGTTGTATCTTTATAACTTTTTCACTTTAATATAAAAAATTATATAAATAAAGCAAATAAGTATTCTTGAGACCATTTAAAACCTCAAGAATTCAGAGTCCTTTATTATTTACACTTCTAAATATCAAAAACATTTTCCCAAACGTCTGGAATGTTAAAAAGAATGTTTACAATTTCAACAACTAATGCAGTACGTTATTTTACCAGCAACAATTTGCCTTTACGAATTCTTTTAGATGTAGCAGTATCAATTTTTTTTATATATAAAGTGTGCGTAGAATAATTCGGGGGATGTGTTCAAAAGTTGCATGAAATTTAAATGTATTTAGTAAGTTTTAAAAAACTTTTATATATTTGTTAAGAATATTTATTGGATATGTCGTGCATGTTTTGAGCCTTTGTGGATAATTTTTGTATGAGACTTATGAATCATTACACGAGAGAACAAGATGTTTGTTGATTAGGAACTGAATGTTGTTTTTAAGGTTATTTGAGACGCTGAATCCAACTCTGCAGTAGCTTTTTTTCTGTCAGCTAGACTTCCAGTATATATATTAAAATAACTTCAAAACCGTACACCATATTCAGTTAAAAAAAATCAAAAACTCGTCAACAATTGGTTTTAAATTTACTTAGTAGTTTCAGAGATATACAAAGTTGAAGTTTTGAAAAAAAGAACAATTAAAAATTTTCTCTCCTTAAACATTCTTTAAAAAATGAGACAAAAATCACAGTTTTGGTCTAAAACTTTTAATTTTGTTTACAATTCACTGTGAAAACTGCATTAATAAAAATCGCAACTTCCATACAATAATCAAAATATTTTAATATGTGTGTGTTTACTGTTGTTCTATTTATGTAATAAGTGTGTTATTGTAATTGTTTTTGAATAGATTTTAATAATCTATGTCTCATTTTTTATAAGTTATGTGACTTTAAGCGAAATCAATAAAACTTTACACTTTTTCCCGTTTTTGATTTTTCATGATTTTTAAAAAATAAAAATTTTTAGTTTTTTTTAGATCGAATAAAAAATACAGAACTTAAAGCGTAACTCATTAAATTTTCACTAGATTTTCATGCACATGCATGTTTTAGAAAGCTACTTTAATATGAGTTTTCATAAAGCCAAAAAAAGCAAAAGCCGATTAACTTTGACAGTGAAGAAAATAAAAAAAATTACATCTTTAAATAACAAAAAAACTATTTTGAAAATCGGCTGATGAAAAGCAAAGTTATGAGTTTTTGAACTTTTAATTTTTAGAAATAGTGAAAAAATCGATAAGTACCTGCAATTTAAAAATGCGAGCTGATAGAGAAAAATGGAGATTAGATGTGAAGCCAGTGACTTCAAATTAGTAAAAAAATTGCAAAATTCTTCCAGTCAACACAAAAAAATTTAAAATTTGTCTCTTGTGTTATTTGAAGAACTTTTTTATAGTTAAAAGAAGCACAGTAGTATGATCCGTTGTCAATAAGATGAAATGAACCTATATGTATGTACACATAAAAAGTTATTCTCAAAGTTTTAAAAAAGTTTGTTTTTGTATATCATAATATAAAGCGGATTTATCCAAAAACCGTTACCGAATGATTATCGGACATATTTTTTCCATCTCAAAATCAGTAAAACAATTTATAATTAGAAAACAAAATAGATATACTGAAAGCAGAAAGCAGTTGCTACCGGTGCCTCCATAGACTAGTAAACAGTGCGATCGATCCCTGCCAAGATCATGTATATTTCTGCAGATAAGCCAAAAAGGCTCAAACCGTTTTTGTGCATGTTTTTTAAGAACTTAAACTGAAGCATTGAAGGAATCACATTAAACATCTATTTTAAGTTTAAAGTTGATGAAAAAAAATGTTTGCCTGAAAATTGTTTTAGTGGTTCTATGTAATAAAGAATTAATTATTTGGCCATTATTATCTTAAAAAAATGCTAAATTGTCGCAAATATTTATTTGAGCTGCAAGAAATCTTCAACAATTCTATATAATAATGCGTGTATTTTTAAAGTCCAAAGCTTAATATTGTTATCTCAAAACTACCCTCGTTGCACCACACGAAGTTCATAAAGCATTTTCCCGCATGTCATAGCTGTCTCTGTTATCAGACTTGACACTAATGTTAACCAACATGCTAAATGCACTCCAAGCACCGAGGGCACAAGTTTATTTCTAGTTTGCCATCC
Organism: Gymnocheta viridis; assembly: GCA_956483585.1. Taxonomy (NCBI): domain Eukaryota; kingdom Metazoa; phylum Arthropoda; class Insecta; order Diptera; family Tachinidae; genus Gymnocheta; species Gymnocheta viridis. Next base: position 83,573,719 of record OY101440.1, on the reverse strand, counting down.
TTTACGCAACTTGTTATTGCTTTTACTGCTAATAAAATTTTGTTTAAGTCTTTTGTGGTATCTGCAACAAAATATCATTTACAACAACGACAATATGCAAAAATACTAACAAGCAAATTCAGTAAGTATGTAAAAATGATTGCTTGCCATGTTCTGGTTTTTGTGAATGTATCTGACTTGGGTTGACTAGAAGAGCATTTAACCAAAAATGAAATACAAAAAGGAGAAAATCATAAATAACATTTTAAATACAGATGACAGAGTCTCATGCTATATTTATGATATTAACTGTTAAAAAGTTAATCCATAAAAAATTTATTTTTTTTCTTTTGAAGATGCGGCACAACAGCAGAGGCACTGTGGACCAATTGCAGGATCACAGTTTGTAATGTTGTGAGCATGTCCTGATTAGAAACTTGTTTCAAGAAATTGTTTAAGGCAAATTTTCATATATTGTGTTATCTGTCTCCTGTCAACGTCCTTTGATCGGCAGCAGATATACGACGCACAAAATATAATTAAGTCCGTCTGTATGTCTGTCCTTTCATCTGAGAAAGTATCATAATAAGGAGACATTTTAAATTTTCACATAAAAAGATTTATTAGAGAAATATGTTTTTATCAGATACTCACTCACATGTTGAAGTAAGAGAGACCAAGGTCTTTCCAAATATTTAGATTAGAGCCCTTTCAGAGATTCTTGTTTTTAAGTAGTAATTTTGTTCCTATTCTATCACTAAATTTTTGTGAATTTCTCTTAACCCCACTTTTGTGAAATGAGCATAGTAAACCCATCAAAAACAGCAGGAAAGTGCTTAAAACTATATTTTTTTAAAAACTAAATTTATATTTATGTAGAATTGCTAGTTACAATTTATTAACGTTTCATTACCTGTGAGAAGAAAGTACTTTTCAGCAAATAAAAAATGCACACTCCCATACTAAATCTAGCATTTCTTTCACTGATGCTTAGTAACAAGATATTGTATTACTGCCTTGCCTAAGTAAAAGGCAGCAAATTGGAAAAATTAAAAATTAAAATTAGAGAGAACTTAGATTTAAGTTTACATTATTACTGAGCTAAACTAAATATATAATACCCTAATAAGAACAATTATATAATTAAAATTATATTGCACAGGAGAATCGCTATAGTATGATCTAAAATTCAAATAATCAAGACGGTTGAAATAATTGGGGTGCTGCTTTCATATTGTAAAACAAAAAGCAGTAAAATGTGATTTACTGCCTTTATACTCCCCTTTAATTGTTCAAAATCATAGAGCAGTAAAATGTAACCTAATGCCTTTATACTCTAAAACAAATTACTTCAACAATGAATTGAAATCGCTCCTATTCTTTAAGTCACAAAAGTTCAAACCAATATCACTTAATTCCAAGAAGTAAATTGTGGGTTTTTTTGTCGTTCACTGGTATGAAAAAATCCAAAGATTTTCGAAATCATATGATCTAAATGTTGAATATGCTAAGCAAAATGATATATCGCTCTTATTGCAAGGAAGTCATATCTCAAAAAACGTGATTTTTTAGTTAAGATTGCAGAATTATTTATCGTATCGTTCTTAATTTTTTGTGACAAATTCCTATAAATATCGTGTTTTCTCATGTCTTGAGGGGAGAATATTTTTTTATTTTTCCATTGAGCTGTCAGTAAATTAAAAACTTTAAGCTCGTTTTATGAAGAACTCGTTTTTTTCAGATATGACTAATTTGCAATGAAGGAGCGACATGTAAATTAATTTTAATTTAAAGTAATTTTAAAATATTCACAAGAGCCAAAGACAACACCTTTTGGGAAGGAGATATCAGTTGTTCAAATAGGATTTTCGGTTGTAAAATCATCAGTTTAAACAACAGGTATTTTACACATGTTTTCATAGCAAAGTGTAACCTGGGCTTTTGGCATGAGAAAAAAAGTTACACTTCGACTAATCAAAAAAATCATTTTCGAAGCTCACAAATTTCAATTCAAATTTAGAATTTTCATTAATAAATAATTCAATTTCATCAAAAGCAGTTCAATAATAGTTCAAAAATAAATTTCACTTTGGAAAGGTAATATTAAAAAAAAAAATTAAGTCAGCCGATTTTTTTATTACCTACTAAAAAAACCTTAAAAATTATGCTTTTTCCGCATGCCAAAAGCTAACGATTTTAAAACATTTATAATAATTATTCTAAATTAAACAAATGTATTATATTGTACAAAGATTTTTTTCTCACACTGAAACAGAAATTTGTGTGGAATTCGCTTTGGTGCCACCAAAAATTAAAAAAGGCACCCAAATTTCAAAAAAGAGTATCGCGCACCAACTAAGGACTTTTAAAAAGCACAGAAAATGGTGCGAAAAGCACGCAGTTGACAACGCTGCCTATTACCGCTTCGTATTTTTTACTATTATATCAGTAAGCAAAGGTTACTGCCATTCTCATAAACCAGGGTTACCAGAAAAAGACAGATTAAATGTGCTAGATTTCCAAAAAACAAAGTGCTAAAATGTTCTATGGTTCAAAAAAAATAGTGCTAGTTTTTGAAATATTGCTTTTTAATAATATAGTTTATCTTATTAACAGTTAAAATGAGGAATATTTTGTTGGTCTGCTGATAACTGTTATAAAAGACAAAATCGGAAAAAATATTTGAGTCATTAGTACATGTTCCCGGTTTTTCTGAGAGAATCGCACATTCTAATGTTTATGACAAAGAAAACGTCAGTATTGCACTAAAAACTACGAACACCTTAAACTCACTATTTACAAATACAAAAATTAAAATAGAAAAATTTGACAAGTATAATGTGATATACAAAATACCGTAACGACGGAGTAAATAGATGTGAGAGAGTAAGTACCACAAAAACAAAACTTAGAACAAGATTGGCTATACACAAATCAAACTGCAAAAATCAAAACGGTACAACTGAACATAAAAGAGCACTAGCTGCCCACTGCGCAACAAGTGGTCATTCTCCAGACATTAATAATACAACGATATTACAACAAGAACATAATTATAAAAAAGAGATACACAATCGAAATGCTGCATATAATAAATACTCCCGCAGACGTATGTACGTATAAACTATTAAACAAACACCGAAAATTACGCGCATACGTATAGACACATAATAACAAAACATAAACAAACGCTTTTTTAGTAATAATCGTTTTTTTGTTACCAAAACACTCAAAAAGTGGGCTTTTATTTACCAAAATTGTTTTTTAGTTCCTGAAGAAGGTGTGCGAAATATTGAACAAAAAAATTAAAAAAATTAAATATTTCTAATAAAAACACAAGAAGAGTTTTTTATTTGAAGTTTTTGACCTAGAGCCTGAATAAAACACAAAGTCAACTTTTGGAGTATTATAAAAGATTTTAATTTATTTTTTTTTTGGGTCTAATTAATATACAGTCAAAGCTCGGTATAACAAACGATATAATGTCTGGCCTATTCGTTATAATAAAAAATTCGTTATATACGGAATTCATAATAGAAATACTTTATTTAAAAAGATTTTCTACATTTAATGTTAATAAAAAGGGGTTTAGTCAATTCAAAAACTAAACAGATGTGAAAAATATGTTTATAGATGTTTCTTTCTGAGCGATTCGCAAACTTTTTTGAACAGCTTCTTGTATTTCGAAAAAGAAATATTATTTTGTTGACTCCATTGTATGCAGTGGAGAGCCCCGTAGACCAGTAGATAACGTACTAGACTATTAATCGAGGGGTCGCAGGTTCGATTCCTACCTAGAAGTGTTTCTACAGACAAGCCTTGTGTTTGTTTAAAAAAAAATTCCAAGCATTTTTTACCTCTGCATGTTTAATTTTGGTATCATTATTGGGCAATGTGTTTACAATATCTTCGTGCTCTTCAGTCATTATTGGTTCCAAAATGACCTTTGCTTTTTTTGCCTTTCCAATAAGAGGAGGAGTCATCTTCTTTTAACCCAATGCATTTGCGCAGAAACATACAGTTATCCTCTCTTTTGAAATTTTCCTCCCCGGAGCAGTTGATTCTCCAACATGAGCAAATGTTTTGTCTGGAAGCATCTTCCAACACAAACATGTTTCATCCGCATTAAAAATTTTGTCATGTGTCTAGTATAGCATTCCGCAGCTTTCTTTTAAATGGCTGTAGTAACTCTTCTCTTGATTGTAGCTTTTCAGCGGACTCTTTCAGAAGGCGTATTCCATACCGTTTCTTAAATCTACGTAACCATCCATCACTTCCATAAAATCCACCGGTATACAGCTTGACGTGTAGTTCTGGAGCCTTTGCTTTCAGTCCTACTCCATTTACCGCAATAAATCTTTTTCGTTGTTTTAGGAACCAACAAAATTTTAAATTTTTTAAATTCTTTTGCTATTGCCCATATTTCTTTGCAATACCAAACTTAGTTGATTAAAAACACTTTTTAATTCATACGCATGATCAACTGTATGAGAGAGATAAGCATGCGCATACATAGAAAAAATAACGAATAACCCTGTCTTTTTGTCTTTGTTTATTTTTAATACACAAAAGAATTTTGTTGCGGTGATATATTCAACAATTCGTTATATTGAAAAAATACCCATGCGTTATACCGCGAATTCGCTAAAGTGAGTATTTGTTATACCGAGCTTTGACTGTATATACATTTATTTGGGTCTTTCATACCACTTATAAAACACCTTAATTTTTTCAGCCTTCTCATAAACATTACAGAAGATTTTTATTTTATTAGGTCATCTCGCGACCTTTATTTTTATTGGTCATCTATATCAACATATACTTAGTGTGTGCAAGCTCTTGAAAGTCCTAATTAAATAATAGCTATGCAAAGACCGAAAAAATAAAAAAATGGTAAGAGAAGACCAACATAAATACAAATCTTTCATAACAATTATGAGAGGACTAAAAGATTTTTAGCTTTTCCAATTGTTATTTCAGGACCAAAATTCTTCCAGCTATTTCTTCTTTGACCAACTGAATATTTAAACTTACGACAAAGTTGTAGAAACGGCAGCATATACATTTGTATGTTTTTATACACTGAGAGAATTTATACTTAATTTGATATTATGCATGTGATTTTTTAAAGTAATTTTGTGATCTAAAATAGTGGTAAAAATACTAAATAATTATAAAAATATGCTAAACTAGCATTTAGCATTTTTTTTAAACTCTTCATGCTAACTCAGAAAAAATAATGCGAGATCTAGAACTAAAAGTGCTAAAATGGCAAGCCTGTCATAAACACTGCAGTACAGAACCCTTTGTATGTGTGTTTTGACAAAAACTAAACATTTCTTATGATTTAAAAAAAGATCTTCTTTCGAAAATATTTGCTTTGATATGGCAAAATACATTGTCTCACAGTGAAATTGGTCCACTGTAATTAAAGAATTGGAAGAAAACACAAATAAATACATTGAAAAAAAATTATAAACTCAACTACATTTTCCAGAAAACGAAAATTATAAAAAATAAAAGAAAAACTCGTGTCGCAATGAAAATGTTCTACATCAATAAAGCACAAAGATAAATTTAATTATTTATAAATATTGTTAAAACAATCAAATGTAGAATCAAATTTAACGAACACAAAAATACAGCGGTGAATAAGCACAGTCTAATCTATCGTATGTGCAAGATTGGTGGCACTAAAATTCAAAATAACAGAAATGGAACATTCCGGAAAGTTCTATAAGCAGCAACGAGAATTTGTAAGACTGTTCGAGAAATCTGTATGACAAATGATGATAGTAACTGTAAACTAGAATGCACTCGATTTTAATGACTGTTTAAGTTGACATGAATTGTTTAGTTAATTCACCATCCACATTATAGTGCATGAACAAAAATGAGTCTTATGGTATTTCAATAAACTATTAAAATCTCTAGCGGAATTTCCGGGAGGATGGGAAAATACCAACCATAAACTGGATGAGCGTGGAGCTTTGGATAAGTGGGGTTTCCCAGAGCTTTTGATAAATAAAAAAGCAATAAAATGGTTTCAATGGAAAATTAACTTACTTTTTATTTAAGTATATACTTACTATGTATTTGAAAAACCAATGGGGACAGGTCTCACCAATTTGGATGTTATACAAAGAGTGCTTACGTGTACTTTATTATAAAATTTGGCGCTATCGCCCAAAAGGAAAAAAAGGTATTTCACCAGGGCTGTTAATTTTTGAAACTACCCTACGGGAAATGTTGTACCCATTGTCCTGAATATACCTGTCCTATGACTGGTGAAAATGGGAATGATACAAATAGTTCCTGAGTCGTGACTGGTGAAAAGGGGACGTTTCACAAAACTAGAACAAAAGTGCCTACAAAATTCCCTCACGCAAAAAAATTTTACGTATTTTTTTATATTTTCTTTTATTATTTATGGTGATTAATGTAATCTACATTAATTAAGGATATTGTAATCTGATTAAAATAATAATGCATTTGTTGATTCGAACCAAACACATTTTTAGAAAATTATGTTAATCTAAACCGAAGTTATACCCATTGAAAAGCTAATAGGATACATATAGGGTACATTCTGCTCTAGGATACTTCTATTACCGATTTTTAAGAAGCCATAACAGGTACTAAGGATACAACCACAGGACAAGTACGTTAAGGTTAGGCCTAGAACCCGTCACCGAATATCTTAATTATGCCAATTGACCCCCTCCAATGACAACGTCATGCAAAAGTTACCGGTACCTCTCATATAAAGTTCCGGAACTCGAACCGGTTGTTAGTCCCTAGGAACCAGTCACGTGACGTATCCTGTGACAGGTTCTTTTCCCTCTAGGGTATGTACAAGTTTACATACATTTTAAATTCTTCAATAAAAAAACAGCATTATGAAAAATTCAATAAAATTCAAGAAATATACAAATAAAAAAAATCATTAAAAAGAGCCTGTTATAACAGTGTCATTTATACAATTTCGATGTAAATAAAACTTAAATGCGCAATTACATGATTATTCAAAATATCTGGCAGCTCTAATTGAAATACATGGGGAACAATATCTTGTTCTTCGTAAAACCGTCTAGAACTGCTTACGCTGCAATAAAACTGAAGACTGTCTAACCATTGATAAGACAACAGTAAAAAAGCTATAGAATTGTGAACGTCTAAGAGCAAAGATGAAGTATTTCCTGCTATACAGTAAAATAAACAGTATTAAGCAAAAAAAAACGCCTGTGAGTCTGTAATTTAATTTTATTTTCCTAAAATTAAAACAATAAAATAATATTTTTTGGATATACTTTTTGACGAATAACCGATTTAAAGCGATTAGGAGGTGGAGTTATAATTACCATGGGACAATTACATAACAGTCATTCCTTAACCACTCTACCCATGTGTTTTGGATCACCAACCTGATTAAAATGAAAGAAGTATTTCATCAAGAGTTTTAGAGAATTTTTTTTAAGAATAATTTTTTAAGTTTAAGTAAGTATTTCGTGCAACAAATTATAATTTACAAACACCAGAAGACGAACAAGTACCCCTGACCATCACTTGGCCACCACCATTTTTGACTGCCGGACGTAAATGCTTTGGATTTATTTCATTATTAGGTTTTCTCCAAACATTTATTTTCCCTTTCGACGTTATATTTACTTGCAGCTATAAATAAAACATCTTTCCAGAATGAAAACTCTTCCCCGCCGTAACTGCGAGCAAACTGTAATCTTATCTGCTTGTTTTTTTGCTTACAATTGATTTCTCACGTGCAATTCTGCCATTAAACTAATTTTTTCTTTGGTGCACTCAGCCATGGATCAAATTTGCCTGGCGCTCCGTAAACAATTTGTTGGGCTAATTTTTGGCTTGTTTACTTGCTGTCCTTCATTTTTTAAACCATAAATAATGTTTTCCACTGCTTTCGGGCAATTTACCTCGTATCTCATCCATTTTTTATAGTGGTCAATAATTGAATTTCTAATTTCCATGTATTGTGGTATCCCCTCCTGAAATGTTAAAATTAACAAACAAAAATCAATGATTGCTTTACTGTGTAGTTACTAAAAAAAATTAGTAAAAAACCAAAGCTGAATATAAAAAGCAGACCCGCTGTTTTTCATATCAGTCTACAGTGGACCATTTTCATTGTGACATGCGTTGTTCATTTATTTTTCTGTCAAAAAATTTAATTTTTAAAAAACTTTTGTTTGTTGAGGGGGTTTTTTAGCTTGTCTATATACTCGTACATGTATTTCATTGGTGCTAAAGCCAAATCATCAGTAGACCAATGAAATACATGTATATAGACTAGCTAAAAAAAACCCTCAACAAACAAAAGTTTTTTTAAAATCTTTGAAAAAAGATATGGAGGCAGTCTCGATTATTAAATTTAACAATTAAAAATTTTAATATTTTAGCAAAATTTTGTATAGTTCACAGCTTCTTTGTATAGCTATTATAAGAAAATTTTAACCATTTTTCTTTGTATCTAAGTCTGATTTCTACGAATTTATGCGTTTTAAAGTTCTTCTTCACAAGTGGACCAATTGCAGTGTGATGCTAGGAAAACAACTGAGACGAACGAAGAATCTTTGGCCGCGAATATTCGTCCCCAAAAATAAAATACATTAGTGTATATGAAAATACACACAATCATGGCGACGGCTAAGTTTGTCATACGCGGCGAACTCTTCAATAGATTTAAAGCTATTTCTTACGCCGGAGAACGAGGAACTAATCAGTACCATGTGTTTTTAGTTTTCTAGTTTTTTAGTAAATTAAGTTTCTTATTACGTTAATAATTGTTATATCGTTATTTTGGAATATTTACCATAAATATAAAATAATTAACTAAAAAATTGGATTTAGTAGCGTTTTTGTTAATGTTTCATTTTTAAATATGAATTGATTTCTTTAGTACGGTCACACTAACAAACAAAAGAAATAAAACTTTAATAAAAATTGTTGGTGAAAATGGAAGAATTATTTGCTTAGTTTCATTTCATCAAAAAGCTACCCCATTTCATATAAATATATTAGGTACAGAACCTCCAAGCGACTCCGTCTTGTAACACCAAGTAAAATTTGCGATTCATGGATAAAGAAACATGATATGCTTAAATTAATCTATAAAAATAATTTCATTTCGGTTCCAATGATGTTTGACATTTGGTAGCTGTGCGGAATGCTAATTATAATAATACTGCAATATTACATACATAAACTATTTAAAACATTTTCGAACATTGTTTTAAATTTTTTATTCGCACTTTTTCCCAAAATTAATATTTTACTTATTCAGTAAAACATTAACCATTTTGTTAAAAACAATTGCAATTGATTATTGAGGGGCATAGCTTGTTCCTATGCGCATTTCACTGTTGCTAATGCAGATCATCAGGGAACTTTACCCAAATATTTCTTAGAACAACTGGGGATATTATATTAAACCTTCATTAAAACAAATGAAAAGTTTAAACAATATCAAAGTTGTAACAAGAACTCAATAATCAACCAATTGTTTTTGTTTTCTTACTTTACCATTACTACCTAGGCTGACTTTTTTCAACTCTAATTGTAGTTGTAAGAGGTTTGTAGAAAATGTAAAAACAACAACTGCTATACATTTGTATAGAGTGATGTCAAACAAAATTTTGCGACCGGGTGCTTGTCAAGTTAATAATTGGTGCTTTTTTATGGGAATCTCTCAAATTTTAGTGTTTTAAATTTTTTATTCGCACTTTTTCCCAAAATTAATATTTTACTTATTCAGTAAAACATTAACCATTTTGTTAAAAACAATTGCAATTGATTATTGAGGGGCATAGCTTGTTCCTATGCGCATTTCACTGTTGCTAATGCAGATCATCAGGGAACTTTACCCAAATATTTCTTAGAACAACTGGGGATATTATATTAAACCTTCATTAAAACAAATGAAAAGTTTAAACAATATCAAAGTTGTAACAAGAACTCAATAATCAACCAATTGTTTTTGTTTTCTTACTTTACCATTACTACCTAGGCTGACTTTTTTCAACTCTAATTGTAGTTGTAAGAGGTTTGTAGAAAATGTAAAAACAACAACTGCTATACATTTGTATAGAGTGATGTCAAACAAAATTTTGCGACCGGGTGCTTGTCAAGTTAATAATTGGTGCTTTTTTATGGGAATCTCTCAAATTTTAGTGTTTTAAATTTTTTATTCGCACTTTTTCCCAAAATTAATATTTTACTTATTCAGTAAAACATTAACCATTTTGTTAACATTTATCCTAATTATAAAAAAGTCTAATTACTGCATTAAATTCTTTCATACGGCATTTCGTTCCATTCACACACAAACGGAGAATGAAGGTTTTAAAGGAGCTGGAGGTGGATCGCTTGATGATAATTGCGACACTCCTGTCAATCCAATGAATTTGTTTTATTTTTATTCTATACATAAAAAAACATCCGACACAATCGAAACTATACTGTTTACTTTTCCAAAAGTCGTGATTTATTTCATTGTGTTACATAAAATATAGTCAAAAACATAATATATATATTATTTTACAAAATTTTAAATTATTTGATTCATGTTTTTATTTTATTTCTTTAAACAAACAGTACACAATAATTACCAATTATAACAGCTGCTATTTTTTCGTCGTTATTGTGTTTCATACGACGAATTTACAGAGCGAATTATCACCGTCGCGTTGGGCGAAATTCGTCGTTCGTCTCAGCTGTGTTCCCAGCAAGAGTCACAGTATTATTTTTATTACTAACAAAAATTATTTATTTATTTCGGTTGTTGTAAATAACATGATTGTCACAAAAATAACCCAACAAGCAAGCTGAGAAACTAACCCACACCAAACTAATTAATTATTAGTGTTTCATATATAAATCGTTCATTATATTATATATAATTTCTTCACTAATGTAATTTGACTGATTTCTAATGGATTTAAAGAATCCAAGCAATTATGTCTTAGTTTTGAGCATAATCTGGTACTAATAGTTTAGTTTGAAACGTCTATTAACATGAATTTGCTTGGCAAGAAGGGACCCATTCACCACTTCTAATCTCAAGAAATATTGCTTACCAAACACAAAGGAATTCTTTTCATGGCTGAAACAAAAAGTATATTAAAATCCTAAAATTCATTTAAATTAGTATCCTTTAAATGCCTTGAAAAATTTACTCGTCATGAAGCAAATTTTATCTTTAACATTACAAAATGGCACTAGATTTATGGAATATTTATTTCAAAAGATACTGATGCTTATGAACACAACTATGAAAAGCCTTTTTTCTGAGATGGAGAACAAATTTTTGGGGCTAGATAATTTAAGTTAAATTACGACAAAATGTAAAATGTAACACAACTTCTAACAAAATTTATTTATTGGCTTAAAAAAAGATAAGTATGTATATCAAAATTGCACATATTTTCTATTTTCTCTGTCACTTCAGTAGATCATAAACGAAGACCAAAGCTTGTCAAAACTTGCACGGACATACATTATTTATTTTCTTTGAAAATTTATATTTATGTATGAGAGGTTGTATGACTACGGGAGCGTATGAGTTATTACGACTATTTAATGTTATATGTTTTTATGAGAAGATTACTTTGTTTAGGAAATTTTCAGTGTCACTTTTCTGCATGGGGTTACGTGGGAGCGTGGCGAACCTCCTGAGGAATCTATAGAAGTATATGGTTGAGGTTTTATTTTCATTTATTTTTATTTATTTATTTTTGTCTATAGATATAATATCCTTACAGACAGTTAAACAATATAATTAATATAGTAAATTCAAATAAAATACAAAATTATTGATTATTAAACAAAACGATAATTTTAAGTTTAATAACATTTACATTTAAAGAAAAATCTACAACTTTATAAAATTTATTAAATTTACTGCACATTCTTCTAAATGGATCAGAATTTGCATAATTTGATCTGAAGAAATTAATTCCTAGCAATTCAAAATGTCGAGATGGACAATGAGGAATATTAAACTAAATGTTATCGAGCAGGAAATTAGAAAAGATATCACCATTAATTAAATTTAAAATAAACGACACATTCAACATAGTCCTTCGGCTTTTAAGAGTTGGAAGTTTGATTAGAGCAAGACGGCTGGTGTATGACGGAAGATTTAATGGGTTCCACTGAAGACCACGAAGGCAGAATAACAAAAATTGCTTCAATGTAATTGTTGTGAGTCAGGTATATGGAATTCCAAACTATAGATGCATATTCTAAAACATGTCTGACGAGGGAAACATAAAGTTGATTTGTAACATATGGCTCCTTAAATTCTTTTTTTTTCAGTTATGGACATATGATTAATAAAGTTCAACTTGGCATACAACAAAACTCTAAGATCCAACACTGTAACACAATTTTCTAGCTGATGGTTCCCCAAAGAATAATTGACTTTTATATGATTTCCTCTGTAGAAGGACATTTGTTTGCATTTTTTAAAGTTAAGCACCATCAAATTTAAATTACATCATGACTGAAATGAGTCCAAATCTTGTTGAAGTAGACTGTGATCTCCATATTGATTAAGACTTAGGAAAGTCTTTACATCGTCCGCATACATTAAAACGTTGGAAAATTTAATGACGTTAGGAAGATCATTTATAAAAAGAGTAAACAGCAATGGTCCAAGGTAACTTCCTTGTGGCATTCCAGATAAGACGTCTATCGATTTAGATGTGACGTTTTTAAAACGTACACATTGTTTTCTATTTAACAAATATGACTCAATCCATCTGATAGAGTTATATGAAAACCCCATTGTGTTAAGTTTCTTCAGGAGCAGTTTATGGTTTACCTTGTCAAGCGCCTTGCTAAAATCAGCGCCTTGATGTCAGGTTGTTTCCATTGCATAAAATACCGATTTATAATGGGTGTTAGTTGTAAAAATTTGTTGTAGTAGAACAGCCTTTTCGAAAGCCATGTTGAGCAGATGACAATAGAGATGATACATGATGAGAAATGGATTCAGTTACCATCTTTTCAAAAAGTTTTGGAATTTTAGCAATTCCTCTATAATTTCTAATGTCAGACTTATTACCAGATTTTTAAAACGGAATAATAAAAGACTTTTTCCAGATACTAGGGAAATATCCTTATTTAATTGACATGTTAAAGATACGTGTCAATGGTACGGCAAAAAATTCAGCACAGTTTATCAATATACAGCTAGGAATATTGTTAGGACCACTTTTATACGAAAGTTTAAGTTTTTTTAAGTTATATAAAATTGTGGAAATATCAAGGAGTGGGATTGAAATCATTTGATTAGCTGATTGAGAACGACATTATGATGTTATATGAATCTTTCATTACAATTTGCATGCTCAATCGTTTCAGTTCTTTTAATTCGAATCTAAAATAATTGTTTATAAATAGAAAAAATTATTCATAAATAATATAAAAATATTAATTCAATTCACAAGCTGAGTCGTATGGCTCATCGTTTAAAAAGAGACGACATTTGTTTATGTGCAGACAATTTTGTTGTATTGTTATTTTTCGTATTTTAAATATCAATGAATTTATGTCTAACAACAAAATTAAATCAGATATGGGAATTCTAATTTTACACGTAATAGTTAATAACTTTTTCGTGACGAATAATTTAGATAAAAATGGTTAGCTAATTAAATTGAAATGAATCAAGTATGTATTTATCATTAAGAAGAATGTATTTTCTGGGTTAAGTTTTCACAAATTTAAAAGATTTTTACAAATTAATATAAAAAATAGAATATTTCCATACTTGGCCTCAATACAAACCATTTATAAAATATATAAAACTCAAACACACTTTTGTATGAAAATTATTAACAATAAAAATACAATATTGTATAATTAGACGATTACACAACACATACGAAGTTAATACGACTTCTGAATTGAACAATTATACTTTATTGTTGACTTGTAATATGAATCTTTCATATACATTTGTTTTGTTTAAGAGAAAGAATATAATTCGATAAAATAGTTCAAATTTTATGGAATTAAAGAAAGAATTACATTCTGATAATTAAAAAGAAATAATATTACTAATCGGGAATGATCGTCGACTGCAATAACTGCAACCAACGGTTATTTCAAATAGAATATAACCATAATGTAATTAGAAATAAGCTGATTCTGAATAAAACTTTGAAGTAAGAAGGTTGAATTTAATTTTCATCATCTATTCTAAATTTGAAGCACACAGGCAAATCGGAAAACTTAAATGTAGCGAAGATTGATGTCCGCCTACACACATGACCCTCGTTATTTAAGGAGAAAGTTCAGGCAATCACATCATTTGAGATCCGATTTTGTTTTGGAGTGCTTTGACTTACTAAAGAAGCTCTTAATATTTATTATATTAATGCTTTTTAGATTGTTTTCAGTTTTGCAACAGCTGCTAGTCAAAGTGCTTTCGAGCAAATACTTTTGGCCGCGGAGGCATGCTGGTGCGCAGCTCCGGCTGAAGTTTGCCATTTCCGGAAGGATCTACACAGCTGAAAAAAAACATTCCTGAAATGAAAAAAATTACAAGTTAAAACAAATTGTCCCAACGCGAATCTGGATCACTCTCATATTTACAAAACATAAACTCCTCTAAGTGATATTTTTGTAGGATATCTGCGCACCCCTTTTAAAACGAGAAAACCTCATCATGGTATCTTAATTAAATACTTAATCTGAAAACGAAGCTTGTGCCGTAAATTCTAGAAAATATTAAGAGGCAGCAAGATTCCTATATATAATGGATAACTGATCAAATCGGTCATAAGGGGAGTAAGGAAATAATAAAACTAGCTAAGCACACTGCTGCTATTTCATTTATGGGCCAATAAACTTTTTGTGTCGTCAATTTGTCAAAGGTAACCTCACTAATAAGAATTTAGTTCTTATTTTGAACGCGAATAAGGTTGGACTTGGCTTATCCTGGCTTGCATGAGACATTTTAAGTCGTTATTGAAATATTGTCTTGTAGTGTTAATCATAAATTCAGTACAAATAATTAGCTACCGGCTTCCTCTCCGATCTTGACAATCTACAAAAAAAAACGAAAACACATATATTATATAGTTGTGGAATTTAAAAATAAACTTGTTGAAAATATCGCAATTTAAATCTAATTATTTTCATTTTTAAAGCTTTTTTGTTTTTTATAAGTGTAGTCTTCTACACTCCACTATTATATGGATACGAATTACTGTGCGATGTCGTGAAATTTTTCTCTTTATTGTAATGAAGATTGACTTCTCGAATTAAAGAGGCGTTGGGCTGTCTGAAACTCAACGCTGAGTAATCCATCAATCAACTTAATGATTGAATACTATTTCCCATATATAAATTTCAATATGAATTCATACAACGAAAATATAAATGTTTACTGGAGCATGACTGAATACAATTTATAAATTTATTTAAACAATACGTTGACTTTCAAACACACATTTACGTACAATGAAGATATTATTGCAGAACAATTTGTAAATATTATTGTTAGTTTTTTCTTGAAAATAACAACATCATCTCTTTTGAGAATTTTTATAGTATTTATTAAATTCTTTAAAGTGATTTATTATCCTCTTTTTTTGTACATGTGGGAAATAAATATTTATTTTTTGACAATTCAGGAAAATTTATTTTTAAATTTACTTCTTATTTCTTTAGCAACAGGAGCATAACTTTATTTTTTAAATTTTCGGTACTAGAAAATATTATTCTTTTCAATATTTTGATTTCAATAATCTATAATATTTTTATTATTAAAAGAAATATATATATATATATATATATATATATATATATATATATGTAATCATTCAGCAAGCCTATTTTTAATTTACCTTTAATTATTTTTATGTGTTTTTTAAAATTTGTTTGGAGCTTTCTGTTTTATGTAAAACATGTTATTTTTGAGTATCCAGCTAAAAGAAACACGTATGGACAATAAATAATATCCCAATGGATCCAATAATTCAGGGTATATGCGCATATATAAATAGCATATAATAAATAACTATATATTTGCATAAATATTTATGTACGAGTGCCGCACAGAGGAGTATTTGAGCCAAAAAGCTGGCCAAAATTATTAAACACTTTTTTTGAATTGAAAGATTAATGGCCTGTTCATAGAAAACAAGTTATTCTAAATTTTTGTTGAAATGAGTTCAAAAATTCCTTTATCGTTTATATAATTGAGTAAAAACGTAAGAATAAACGTTTTGATATACATTTCGTGATTTTATATAACATTTACAAATGTTACTAATGTGGAAAGCACACAATCGAAAATAACTAGTCGTGTGGCAAAAATTTGTTTTGTTTTATACAAATAATACATTACGAACATCTTACAGACATATATACGCCAAAGATTTTGAATATTATTACACTTTATAACTCCCCTGCAGATAATATTGGATTGCGTGGTGCATTATAGCTGAAACGGAATAGTTATAACATGGTCCTATGCCATCATGGAATATGTCATTTTCAAACAAGAGCTTATTGCTATACGACAATCGTTCATGCATTCACGATGGTACTCGTACCTCTCAAACTCTACTTGTGCGTTGCCCACTTTTAATGACATGGACTAGTTTTTGGGTTATTCCGATGGAATGCAAACCTGCACCATATGGTCCAGCGTTAGTACATCGTAATGTTAAATAGACCATGTTTTCGACATGCATTTGGATTACTTTTGAACCAGTCCTAGTCCTTTATGAAGTATATTTTACATGCGTGCTTTGACTAGTCACGTTATCTGCAGGGTCACCATCAAAAACGCTACCACACAAATCAAATACCAAAACAAATCATACCATCATCAACACCCAAAAAAAAAGAAGAAAAAAAATCAAGAGGACCATTGGAACATAACAGAAAAATAAAACACAATGAAACAACACCGGCAAACAGAAACTGTTAAAGCAACAAACAGACTTTCAACAAAGCACACAGGACATTATGCACACGCAACTGAAAGTATCCATAAAAAATGCAGAGGCGGCAAAAATTCATGCAGAAGCCTCGAAAATACAAGCCGATGCATCAAAAGAACAAGCTGCGGGTATGAGAGAAATAGCGATCTCGTCAAAACTTATGGCTAAATCCTTGGTTGACATTATAAATGATTAATGTTAATGCCAAACACTGTTATGATTCCTTTTGAATAAAAAATGTTACAAGCTTTAGAGTAAATTAATACAAATTTCGTTAATTCTTTTTTAATAGATTCTATTTACATTGTAACTTACCTATAAGTTTTGAAATACAATTTTAATTTTGTTCTTGTACCTATCTGTGTATATAGTTTTTTTTTAAATTATAAGCACGTTTCAAATAAATATCAAAACGAATAGAACGTGACCTAGACGAGTAGTTTAAAAAACTCATTCTCTTACGTACATGTTTTTGTTTGGGTCTAAGATTAGATTTTATAACTTTTATTGTTGTATAAAACATAATTTATACATTTGCTATCCTCACTTTTAAAAGCCTTTTTTTTAAGAAAGTGTATGAACTGTATAATTTTAATTATTTTTAAATTTTCTAACGAATGGTTTTCAAGTTAATATTCAAGACAATTTATTTTTTAAATATTAAAAATAGCCTTTGATTAAATCTTTCAGTGAAAAAAAATTAATGTAATACCTTAATTCTTTTAGCCACAAAAAAAATCAAATAAACATCTTGAAGCCGAGAAAAACATTAAAAACGAATGTAAGTTTTTTAACTTTCCCGATTTCAGCAGTGTCTCAGAACTACAAATCGCAACATAAAGTTATGAAAATTTACAATATGATGTAAAATTTTGCTGTGTATCATGCTGCGTACCTAGTTTTTAGATTTCTTTAACCTTTATGAGCTGGGAATCAAAAACTTACATGGGCGGTCGAATGACTACATTTGTAGTAATATTATTTTTGTACTACTTTGCCCTTATAAAAAATAAAAAAAGTTTATATAATTTTGTTGAGCCGCATTACCCCCCGAATACGTAAGTGGTGAAATGTGCATCACATATCGGTTACTTTACAGGATTTATCGGCAACTTATCGCCAGATATTTCAGTTAACTGATAATTTGGAGAAGACGAAAAAGTTGAATTTTTCAAGCGCCATTTCGATAGCTGGGTGTTTTGGAATGTAGCTGGGCGCTTAGAATCTATCCTTGGAATTTCTGAGCTGTGTTCAATTGCTGTCATAAACATCTGTTTTGCTAAGCTTCGCAAAAACTTTCTGCGATTGTCTGTTTTTGATAGTGTTTATTATTTTCTATGTAAATTATATAAGCAGCTAAGGGAGATATTAGATATATCGGCCAGCGTAATTTTTAACGTTTAGTAGAATATGCAGACGGATTTTGTCCAGTGCATCAACGCCTCCTTTACTTGCGTTATAGTCAAGTATAAACTGCAACTTATATATCTTCTCTGGCACAAAAGCTTTTGTCAAAGTTTTACTAGATAATCTTACAACTGCCTTTCCCTTTTTGGCATATACGATGACAGTGCAAGCTTCGAGTCCAAAAAACCAAAAACTGATGAATATTCTGCACGTACGGTCTTTCATTTCATCTGGTACAAAGGTTTTATTCTGGCGAACTGTACCAAGAATTTCAAGATCTTTAGACAATAAATACCTACATGAATTTAATGAACACATTATCAGCACCATTTGAAGATCGGCTTGTATTGGGGCTCTTTCCTACGTAAATTTCGCTATTGAGAGAATAAAATGATTTTGCATCGCAAGCACACCAAACTTTAATACAGTAATGCCTCGATTTACGTCGTCTCGATTTACGTTGTTTCGATTTGCGTCGTCAAATATTTTGTTCCTTTCAACTTCGATTTGCGTCGCCATTCGATTTACGTCGTCTCAGTTTGTATGACTTATGTATGTATGAACTACCACGGAATTCCATGTATGTAGGGGAATCCCAGTTTTTAATTTAAACGTTTAAAAATTTTGTGTGTGCAACAACAACTAAAGTATTGCCTCTCATGGACAGGTCGTGTGTGTTTGGCAGCGCGTCGTGTGTGTTACTTTTTCAATCTGTTTTTGATCGTCGGGCGCAACGTAGTAAATATGAGCTCAAAAAATAAAACTAATAAAGTAACATCTCAAATAAAAAAGAAAAGAAATGTAATTTCGTTAAAAACTAAAATAGATATTATTCGCCGTTATAACAATGGGGAAAAGGCTTTTATTATTGCCAGTACGATGGATCTTCCACCAACCACAGTTCGAACAATAATAAAAAATTCAGCTGAAATCCGTGAAAGTGCAACATCGGCTGGAGCTGGTTCTGTTGAAACCACCACAAAAAAAAGGCCAGTACTGATGGAAAAAATGGAAAATGCACTAATACTGTTGATAAAAGACTTAAGTGAAAAAAATATTCCAGTAACTACGTTAATTATCCAAAGAAAAGCGATAAGTTTGTTTAACGATCTAAAATCTGACTCTGTGAATTCCGATTTTTGTTTTAACGCCAGCGGAGGATGGCTACATAAATTTAAAAAAAGAGCACAACTTCACATCATAAAAGTTGTCGGAGAATCTGCAAGTGCAGATAGTGATGCAGCTAAAAGTTTTCCGCAAATATTAAAAAAAATAATTGATGATGGTGAATACACCCCTCAGCAAGTTTTCAATGTCGACGAGACCGGACTTTTCTGGAAACGTATGCCGGGGAGAACATTTATATCAAAAGAGGAAAAATTAGCAGCAGGGCCAAAGGTTTCGAAGGATAGGCTTACGCTTTTGCTCGGTGGTAATAATGCAGGAGACTTGAAGCTTAAGCCCTTGTTAATATATAAATCCGAAACTCCAAGAGCTATGAAAAACGTTTGCACGCAAAATCTTCCTGTAATTTGGATGTCTAACAAAAAAGCTTGGATGACTTCTAAACTCTTTGACGATTGGTTTAAGACACATTTTTGTCCTGAAGTTAAGAAATATTGCGAAAGGAATAATATGTCTTATAAAGCATTGCTTTTAATGGATAATGCTCCGGGCCACACCATCAGTTTGAATAACATGAATGACAATATTAAAATTGTATTTCTACCTCCCAATACCACGTCTCTTATTCAACCTATGGACCAGGGAGTTATTGCAGCATTCAAAAAATATTTTTTACGACGAAGTTTTAACGACCTCATTGATGCAATCGACAAACAATCAGACCAAAATGATAAAAATAACGATGTTGTCAGACAATTTTGGAAAAAATATGATGTCATGCAAGCAGTGAATAGTATCAACAAAAGTTGGGATGAAGTTTCTGCGTCGACCATTAGAAATGCATGGAAAAACGTATGGCCTGAATGCACAACTGAAGGTGGAAATGATGGAAATCTGAACGATATAAACACGGAAATTGTACGTTTGGCCCACACATTAGGGTTTTCTGATATTGAAGATTCCGATGTTGTTGAACACTTAAATTTGGGGGATGAACCGTTAACTAACTCGGAGCTATTTGAGTTGACAAATCTTTCAAATCAACATGGTATAGAAGAAGAAACTTCAGATATCGAAACTTGTGGAGAGGATTCTGAAATTCCATTGACAAAACTGTCAGAAGCCCTTGCCAGCGTAAATAAGGCTATGCAAATTTTGGAAGAATTTGACAAAGATAACGAAAGACTTGATTCGACAAAAAAATCAATAAATGCAAGCCTTAAATATTACCGGGATCTATCTGTACGAGCAGAAAAAGTTGACATTAACCCAGAAGCGAATTGATACATTCTTTAAACCAATTTTATCAGAAACGCTTGTTATAAGCGAAAGTAGTGCTGAAGATGGTGACCTCAACATGCTAATTTCAGAAATTCTCACCGAAACATCGTCGGATAGTGATTCCTATAATTAATACATACTCCTAACATACAATTACATATACATACATATAATAAACAAACATATGTACAAAATTTTCACTACATTTAATTAATATATTTTATTGTATTTATTTTTCTAGATATTGTATTGTCGAATTTTTGTTAATTTATTTTTTTTTACTTTTTATCTGAACACATGTTTAAGTTTTTATTTATTTTATGAATTTTGTTTTTAAAATCGAAATTTTTTAATATTGAATTGTTGATTTTTTGTTGATATGTTTACTTTAGATATTATTTAATTTTTTTAACTGAATTTTATATTTGTTTTAAAATTCTTATACGAATTAAATGTTTATAACAAATATTCTATGTACAATAAAAGACTGAATTACTTGTAATTTTTAAGTTTTTTTTTATGAAATTAAGTGAACGTTTGGTATGACCAATATCAAATTCGATTTACGTCGTTTCGATTAACGTCGTCAATTTCCGGAACCAATCACGACGTAAATCGAGGCATTACTGTACCATATTTCGCAGGCTTTGAAGGTATGTATTGGGTAAATTTGGTTCGTCCTCGATGTCCAATTAATTGTTCATCCACTGTTATTTCTCCACATGTCTTATAATATCTGCGAAGGCTTTGGTTCATTTGGTTTCCAATAGTTGAGATTTGTGCTGCTTAGTCTTCAAGTAGTCGAGCTGCTCTAGTATGCTGGCTATCAAAACGAATAAATCGGGGCATATCCTTAAATCGTGAATTTGATATTGTTGCTCGGTAGTAGCATACAGCTGTGACTACAAATGTAGACTAACGGCCATGGATTAGTCATTTTTGGACCTAGGAAATAATTATTCTAACATCATTAACGCTTAAATTTGCTTAAAAGAAGATTTTAGGAAGCTACTAAAAAAATGCAAACCATTTTACTAACAACTTAAATTTTTATTCCCTAATTTAATCAAAATTAGTACAAATGTAGACTTTCAAGCACATAAAAGTTAAATTCATTTTAGCATTTTTTGCCAGTTTTTTGGCATAAATACTCCTGTGTGAGTCACTATAAATTTAATATAGAGCGTTCATTTACTTGCATGGCTATATTAATTTTAATACCCAGATAAATAAGTTATGGACCATATATTTTCGGATCCAAAATTTCAAGATATATGGGCCCATATATTCATATATGCTCTATATGTGTTCATACATAATTGCATATATGATGATATATGCATGCATGTATCGCATATACATGGAACATATCAGGAGCATATTTAACTGGGTATAGACAATACATGTATGGAATTTTATATATGATGAGAATATTAAAATTGAGGATATATGGAAACACGATATTGGGAAAAAAAACGCTTAGATGTGGACTGGATGAGTAATGAATGTGGATTGGAGTGGACACAAAATAACTTTGAGAGTGAAAAATAAGGCATACTTTAAGGTTTTCACGAAATAAGATTTCGTATCAAACTTTTCATATATCAATACATATAATAGAATAGGGGAAGATCCGTAGGCAAATTACGGCATTCGATAACAAACGAAATTTCAATACAAATTAAGAAACTTTTGCACGGGATTTCGTTCGGTATCGGCCGGCACTGCGACACCTAATGGATCTTTTCTGCCATAATATATCGATACATATATATATCTGTGAAAAATTGTTCATATATTATTCCATACATTGTCAAATATGTTCCATTTTTCATATACTGGTGGTATAGGTTGTCCTCCGGGAAGGTATACTACTTTCTTTGCTCAAAGTTTTTGAATAACTTAAAGAGAATGGATCTAATAGTGATAAATGTTTTATTTAATGCCGGCAATTATGTATGGACTACAATATCAGATAAATGTCCGCCTGTTTTAGCCTCACAAATGCGAGCGCTTTTGAGCACATTTTTCACAACATTCTCACACATTTCACGCGGTATTTCTTTAATTTTATCACAAATATTTTGTTTGAATTGTTCAAGCGTTTCTGGTTTATTTGCATAAGCCTTGCTTTTCAGATATCCCGACAAAAAGAAGTCCGGAGAAGTTAAATCAGGCGACCGTGGAGGTCAATCAACATCACCAATTCCTGAAATAGCTTCTTGTGCAAAGAGGTCTCGCAGTAATTCCATTGTAACCCCGGCTGTATGCGATTTGGCACCGTCTTGTTGATACAATGTATTAATCAAAGTTAAAGCATGCAGTTGTGGCGAACAAAAGTTTTCAATTATATCACGATATCGCTCCCCATTCACAGTTACCGTTACGCCTACTTCATTTTCAAAGAAGTAAGGTCCAATGATTCCTTTCTTGAGCAGCAGTAATGTTTTCAGCCGATCTTGTAGTACATTGTTGTCCAGGCTTAGGCCTATCACCTATAGACCCTCTTTCTGCGAAACCATTCACTACACGATAAAAAGTGCGTTTTGTTAGTCCGTTGTTTCTCCCAAAAATTTCACGTAACTTTCTCATCGTCACAGTAATCGATGATTGATTTTGATAATAATAAATTTGCCACGTGTCTACTTCACGACTGTCGAATATGAACTGTCACGACTAATGTTTATTAAAAGGGCGGCAAAACAAAGTAGTATAACTTCCCGGCGGACACTCTGTATAAAAATATTTTCTATATTTGATGCGACACAATACAATGAAAATTTGAATCTCTTCATCTAAATTTTTTGTTTTATTTTGTTTTAGAAAACAAAGTTCTTGTTGAAAATTGTTGTAGTAACACATGCAAGTGTGTCCATTTGCTGTTTTATTTCTGCTAAACAAAAAAATTATAGTCTGCAAAAGCACATTTTATTAACGCCTTAATCGCAAAAATGGGCTAAAATAAACCTGTATGATAATATTTAGCAATTAGAAAAAATCTTGTTGAATTTTTACTCAAAATGGATTGAAATGTCTCACCCGTCCCAATTGGAATCCCTTTATACTGTGTACAATTAAAAAAAAAAAAACAATAAATAATTATAACTTCAACACAAAGACGACGACTGCCTCTTTGTATTAAAGTTTACAAACTACAAGACGAATGCAATTAATGTGCGTGAATATAAGTTTCTCACCTAAAGCACAGATTATAGAGTTTAACAGAACGCTGTTAATATGACAACATGACGACTAGGAGCCAGCCCATTTCGAAAATGATTTTTCGCCAATATCGTACACTTCCTGATAAAATTACAAAGTTCCTTCTTCAAATTCAAGAAACAAGAAAAATAATTTGACAAATTAAGGGCCTTTTACACTATCATACAAGTTTTAAGATTTTCATTGGATTTTGTATAAAAGAAATCTAACGAGATTTGTTGCGACTGTCAAAAAATATATCGTACATTTTGTTTTCAAACTATCAGATCTCAAGTAAAATGAAATGTATGAGTAGAAAATAAGCGACGGCTGAGCAGTTTCATGTAGCCGGCGAACGTGCCAGCCTTTTGAAATGTTTAGCAGTTAAAGCATATATATACTCTACATCAAAGTACAACATTAAATGACACAATATTTAATTAATTTTAGAAATGGTGTGATACACATTCCAAATTTTGAGCCTGTGCATGAGAAAAAAAAACATCCATCAGACACGGCATGCTATCGGCGGCAAAACAATCGACTGTTCAATTTGCCTTTATGAAAATTCAACCCAGATAAAGTGAAAAATATTATCGTTTAGAAAAATTTCTAAAAATTGCGAAGTCGTATGGTATGTCAAATTTATTATCATATTATTTATCATTTTAATAACATTTTGGTTTCACACTATCACAGTTGCACGTATTATTACAGTTTTTGACAAGTCTTAATACATAGTATAATAGTGTGAAAGGCCCTTTTGTAATGTTTAGTTTACTCAAACGTTGCATAGACTGTTACGGGCATTAATACGTATAATTATACGAAATACATTCAAATTTGTGCTGATAACTACTAATGATGTAGAACATATCTTTAATATATTTTCGAGTGTTTTATATGATTATTATAATAGAATAAAATTTAATTCTTAATTTATTTATTTTATGTATTTTTTAAGGTATTTTCCAAGCCAAAAAAAAACATTCCGCGTTAAACTTGCCTTCTACGTATTCTTAATCACACGAAAAAATCCCAACATAATTAATTTACTGTTTCCTTTTCTTCTGAAGGCAAATATGATGTTCAGAATTTATTACAAATACATTTGCTTAAATTTGATAACTCAACTGGCATTACAATTGTGCATTAAATTAGCATACGCCTGAAACCAATAGCTACAAGCTTCCACTACAACATGACTCTGAAACCATAATTAATTCAATCACAGTTTTAGTTATTTAGAAATGCTCTAATGTTGTAATGCAGACACAACTTAAATGGCATCAAAAGCAATAATATGTGTGTGTACACATCTAGTTTATAAGGCAATGTATTTTACATATACATATGGTACATTCCATTTTTATGTTACGTTACATTTGTACGACAAAATGTTGAAAAAATAATTCTAAAACCAAAATTGAGTAAAAATTTTTTCTTACACTAGAAAAGTGATTACAAGGCTCTATATTTAGTAAAAAATTGCAAATAATCGAGCCCAAGAATTTCAAAATATACTCAAAAATAACAAAATTGTATAACTCTGCGAATTGCGCAAGTATTTTTAAACCAAACTGCTTTGTTAGGATTTGGACATTTATTTTCCAAATTTTCAAATAAATAAAAACTTTTTTGCTTTTGTTTTCTTTTCATTGGCATTACGTTACTCAAATCGCAACTTAATATTATTTTTGTTGTTAAAAAATACGAAAAATATATAGATATTAGAAAATTATATGGAAACTATATTTGATATTTATGTATGTATATTAGAGTGGGTCAATTTGTATATATTAAAAAAACAATCACCTAGCGGTTGTCAAAATCGTAATCTACGACGAATTCTAAGAACGTTTGCACAAGAATCCATGGGTCTAAAATCGAAATCGAGGTTCCGGTTTTTAACGAGAAAATTTTTTTCCTACTTTATATTTTTATATGGCAGCGCACTCTCATACAAATTTATGTTTTCAAGGCAATTATTTTCTCAAGATCTGCTCCATACCATAAATAATATTCATATAATAATGCACACTTAGAAAATGTTTTTCTAAAGCAATCCATAGACGTTACAATCATTGGTTTTAATTTTTTTGGCAAGTTGCACAACACTGTTGCAACGTTTGTGTATCTGTCGTACACTATTTTATGTGTTATACGTGTTTATTATTGTTGTGGCCATCTTGAAGTAAACATTGAATATTATTATTTGTGGACGACAATGATGTTGTGCACGAGTTCGCACACCTAATTGTTTGTTTATGCGATAAGCATGCAACTTTATTACCAACCGAGTTTTACCAACGCTCGCAACGTCTATGCGGCAACGTCTTTTTGACGACAGAAACGAAGTGCGCGAGAAAAACTTTAGGACCCAACAAAATTAAGAGCTTACAAAAATCCCACTCTAAATTTTAACCGCCATTCACTGCAAACATACCATATGAAGATCAACCGCTTCCAGATCCACAAATTCACATCGAACTAATGAAAAAAATTACAATGGTGTTATGGCAGTTACGGTTGAAAGTCGAAACGCAAGACCTAGGATGGACAGCAAAAAAGACATTAAAAATAAATAAATTTTAGCACTTAACAATTAATTTTTTTTTTGCGTTTACATATAAAATAATTTTGTTTACTGATATACGAGTATGATTTGTCGGAAGATGAAAATAATAAAAGTTTGATATTTTGAAAACACCGCAAAATTGTTTATTTTTTTTTAGTGGACAAGTAAAAGAACTTAACATAAAAAGCATTCCAATTTTTGGATCATTTCGAAAATAATTGCTTATACGTTTTTATTTTTCTATCCTTTATTTTAAAAAATACAATATACGAAAATAAATAATTCTCGTTAAAAACCGGAAGCTCGATTTTGATTTCAGACCCATGGTTTCTTGGCGGAGCCTTCTTAGAATTTATCGTAAGTTGCCATTTTGACAGCCTCTTGGTCGTGAAAAAAAATAATCCACTCTAACGTTTATATTATTTTATAATAGTTTTATTTGAAGATGCAGCTGCTTTTTTTGCATGTCTTCGCTGCATAATAAAAAACTAATTTTATGTATTCCATGTATTTTCGACAGATTCTTCCGAGAAATTGTAGGTTAATTAACTCCAAAAATGTTATTTGGAGCATATTGATAAAAAGCAAATGCTTTTTTCTAAAATTAAAATTTTGTGTGTTTGTCATATGCCAAACTTTTCGTTTAATATTTGCTCCTACCCCATTGACAGCACCTTTGCCGTGAGAACTCGCAAAGTAATTCCATTCCGAAACCATGCTGTGGTATTTTCGTTTGATTCCAAAAACCTTTTCCTGTATCTGGATACTCTTTCCCTAGTATTTGCGCGGTTTATCTTAATCATACGCGGATACAACTTTAATTTTTCCTGTAGCGCTTTAAGTAATTTGTACTTTCTATCGAAGATTTCATCTGCAGGAACCAAATTTTTTGTAAATTTAAAAACAACATTACACCATGCAAGGAAATTACGCACAAACTTGCGTTACGTTGCACACTTTTGAAAAAATATAATATATGAAATATTTGTTTAATAAGCTATTTTTTAATTGTTAACATTCTACTGCCTGGTCCACGATGTCAAACGATATGGTTCTTGTCTGAAACTACGTTTTGAACAAAAACAAAATTTTAGAATTTTTTTATGTTTGAAATGTAATTTCACAAGAGAACGATATCGTTCCACATCGTGGGCCAGGCAGTTAGGTTATAAATCTGTTGTAAAATGCAAAATTTCACGCATTTCCGATCATCAGCCTAGAGATAATGAAAACAAATGCTGTTTTGTCTGGCGTTACGCTACATTCGAATATCATTTAAAGAAAAACAAAATTTTAGCGTTTATAGATACTTAATTGAGTTTTTGCATTTGTTTCATAATTAAATGCTGTTGTGGCAAGATTTTTGCAATAAGAGTATTATTACGCAACTTCTATTAGGAATGTTAATTATAAAGTGAAAATGCTCCTGAAGTTAGGTAAAAATTACCAAAACGAGAAGTTTAAATTTATTGCTAGTAATTTGTCATCCCAACGAAATAAAACTTCGAATTCTTCAATTTTATTTATTTTAGAGGTTTCTCTTTTATAATACAGTGAGAAAAAATCTGTTGGTTAACTATTAATTTTTCAGTCAAGGTGTGCTTTTTTCTAGAAATGCACATATGTTCTTCCAATAAGAGGTTTAATTTTCATATATAAATTGTCAAGCGAAATTATCGGATGTTTATTTGATAATCAGCAATTCCATTAACAATTTACGACTCTACGTCCACGATAACTTCACGACTTCTATTTTTGAGGTCTTGAATCAGCAGTGGATTATTGTCATAGACCTTATATTTCCCGTAGCACCAAAGAAAAAAAAACCAAACGTGTCAAAGATCAAGATCTCAGAGCCAATTAAGAAAATGGGCGATGGTATCGTTACTTGTCTTATCGAAAATAAACGTCGTCTACATCAAAAATTCGGCCATACAAAATCATTTATAATCGTTCGGCTCCAAAGATCGACGAGAAATTAATAAACCTGGGCTATTCACAACACTACAACAGCAATATTTTCAGTTGTTCTTGAGCAACGTGCACGAGTTCATATCACTAGCTTGTCCCAACAGCTCAAATTTTTCCACCAGTTTCACAATTGCTGGCCGAGAAGATGCTTCATGATGACTTAAAAATGTTTTAGTTTTGCAAACTGTAACCGCGAACTATTGTTCACTGTTTTTAAAGTAAATGTTAATGATTGAAAGACGTTGTTGAATCGCATAACGGTTTTATTAATAACAAAGTTTTTATATGTCATCTGTCAATTAGTTGCAGGTTGAATCATGACAACTGTTAATATTGCGGCCTATTTAAAATTAAACATCTTGTTGGAACACCCTGTATTTGAAATTTATAATGTTTATTAAATTCTTTATACACAGAAAGATATAAAATAGCGTTTCAAATCCGAAAACTATAGAATCAGCTTATATCGTTGCTAAAGTTTGGCATACGATCAAACTTGTATATTCACTTGTTAAAATTTTGTGAGTCATGTGATATTTGTTAAAATTTATGTTATTCTTCCGATTAAGCCTAAGGTCACTTTTTTATAAAAAAAATCCAAATTTGTTCTTTCTCAATATTTCTTCTTTAGGAGAAAAAATCGGTAAACAATTTAAAAATGTAACAAAAAATAAACAAATTACAAATTAACAATTATTTTCCGTTTTGGTTTGAAAATTGGTTGTCAATTGAAAAAATTTTTTTTAAATGTTTTTGAAAAACGAGGAAATGAACTAATTCTGAAAATTTGAAAACATTAATATTGTATTATTTTGTTTTATTCTATGTTTACTCCTTTAGCCGTTTATATTAAGTGCCTATAATTTGGGGGAGTTCATCAAAAAACTTGCAATATTTACCATTCAATTGTTATTATATGATTTTTATTTATGTATATATTATAAAAATCATCTTTCGGGTGATTTCCCCGAATTATCGGGAATGCGATATTTTGATTGCCGTTTCCCGGGAATTAAAAAAAACTGGAGATCCCAAACCTTTGCACGCACATATGAACATGTAAACTCTCCAATGAGTGGTTAACTTACAAAACGCTTAATATTGTATCTACTTTATTAGGGGATTCAGCAAATATATGTTAAATTCCAAATTAATTTCTTATTTTTTGTTCACCCTACACAATCAATATTATTTTAGCACACAGCAATCCAGCGGCACTTACGCAAAATAAAAAATTCTCTTGATTGTTTCATTTTCAACAGGGCCGGGTTAATATATTTTATTAGCTCTTAAGAATTATGTAAGTTTGTGTATTCAACGCTTTCTACTTTATTGT
Source organism: Gymnocheta viridis (assembly GCA_956483585.1). Taxonomy (NCBI): domain Eukaryota; kingdom Metazoa; phylum Arthropoda; class Insecta; order Diptera; family Tachinidae; genus Gymnocheta; species Gymnocheta viridis. The sequence continues at coordinate 83,543,850 of OY101440.1, read as the reverse complement.
CTAAACATTAAGTCAAACAAGCACGTGTGTGGTAAAGACCAAATAGTAAAGAAACACTTGGAAGAGTTATTATCTATTTACTGCATAAATTTAAGAACGAATGTTAATAAAAGGCTAAAAACTATTAAAACAAAATCTTGAAGTATTTGTTGTTGAGTTAATCTTTTGTTTGTTTTTAATGACACTGAGGGTATTTTATGAAAGACCCTTGAAAACTCTGAAGAGTCCTTAAAAATAAGAATGTTCATGTAAAATGTGTATGTGTGTGTGTGTTTGTGATGATTGATGGTTTGATGTATGGGAGAGTTTTTTATAACAGGCTTCTGAGTTGTTTATTTTTATTTTGAATTTTTTTTTTGTTAAAAATATTTATGTTAATTTGTATTGCTAAGCTGTAAGATAAATAATTTTTGTTTTAAATTGTTTTTCGATGCTTTATACTTTAGTTTTGGCTTTTCGAAAAAAGCTTCATTAAGGCAATTTCAGGCACTTTTTAAAGATCCACCTTTTTTTTGCTCTCAAAAATTTTGATATTTTGACAATTTAAGATCAATTGCTGTTTCACTGCACAAAAAAATACCTCTGCTTAAATAGTGTAGACAAATTTTAGTTTTATTTCATAGAAGTATCCTTTTAATTTTCTATTTATGAATTCCAAACATATAAGTTGCATAAAGAAATTTTTTTTTGAATTGACAATTGAATTAAAATTTTTTATTTAAGATTCATATATTCTCTTCAAACAACTTCGCGAATGTAAGAGTTATTTAAAACAAATTCTTATTATTATATATGCCATTAATTATTGCATTAAATTACATATTTTCAGAAAAGTGCTTTCCTAGTGTATGCGGTTTCGATTCCTGCCTTTAACAACCGTGATCTAGAACTAAATTTTTTTTTCGCCGCAATTTATCAGACCAAATTGCACATAACGTGTTTGCTTTTTTTCGTCTCTCTCGCTCAACAACCTACGCTCCTTCACCTTTTCATCACCCTTTCATCACTCGGCAAATTTAATATTTTTTGTATTAAATATTTATATATATGTAAGTACATAATATGTTAAATTTTAAAAGTCGATTTTTATTTTGAATCCCGTGAAGATCCAGGTAACTCCTACTGCACTTAATTGATCCATTAGAATCACCCTTGTGCTTTCTGTCCCGCCATTTTATGATTCATAAGAAATACCCCGTGATTCCTCTCAGGAGACCCATCCCATTGTGTTCTAATTCATGAATAACTCTTCTACTTTATCATTATCAAACAATTCCATGAATTTAAAAACAAGGGTGTTTTCACAAACAAATCTTATGCTCAGTTTGTTTTACGAGTATATATTACAAAGTTCTTAACCTGGATGAAAAATGCTTAGGAAAAAATTCATTTTAAATTCATACTACATATTTATTTTACTGAATACGTAAAAAATTATTTCTGGAGATAATTGCGATTATAAATCTAAATATAAAAAATATATAATTGTGATTATGATCAGTAATTTAGAAGGTGAAATTATTTGATTAAACAAAAGTATGAAAAAATAATCATGAGCAAATGCAGGTACATAATTAAATAAAAAGTGTATTTCTAAAGCCCATTTTTTAATCGGAAAAAATCTATTTGAAAGGTCAGTAAATGTCATTAATATTTAAAAATATATTTGGGCATGGCTGTCCTTGACGAAGCGCATTCAATTTTGACCACTTTTTCGAGTATATCCGGCCGTATGTTACGAATCACACCAAGAATTTTGGCCTCCCAGGCGTCAATTGTCGCTGACTTATCAACATGAGCCAGTGACTCTACGTGGCCCCAAAAGAATAATCGCAGAAGACATTGGAGATCAATTGACATGTCCATTTCCCGAAATCAACTTATCGCCAAATTTTTATTTCAACAAGTGGATTATTGCGTCGTCTTATAACAATTAACGCCATCCTGTTGAAATCACATCTCGCCCGGATCAATGACAAACAGTAAATGGATAGAGTCCCAACTTCTGCGACTAACGACGAATCGATATATTTTGATCTTCTTCTGCAATACGGCAGTATTCTCTTCAGTAAGCACATTCATTTAACGCATTGGTGATATTGCATCATGTGGTATGAAATCTATTCTCAGTTCGGTAGATGGATTGCTCAAATGAACGATAAAAAATCACCGTCTATATATTGCGCGAATTGATAACTGATTTTCATATTAAATCTGGATAATTTGGTAGCTTTGTTCAAGCGTCAGTCTATTTATGTTGCCTGCCCATTCGTAATATCTATCGGGCTTAAACAAATATCATTCACAATTAATAGACATACATATACGAGTATAGAAATTCAAATGAACACTTTGTATTTTGCTTTTAAAATTTAAGCAAAGATATTAAAAAGGCATATAAAATAATAAGAAACCACAGAAATAATTTTTGACAATTGAGTGTTTGAAAATATAGTATTTCCTATGTGATGATAAATTATTCATGAATAGAAGCTCCTCTTTCTGTGTAAGAAAATAGTTCTTTATAAAGTTTTGCTTGTGATACTTTGAAGTTAAATACATACATGCATATATTAAAATTTAATTATTTTTAAATTTATTTTTAAATAACACCACACGTAGAGAGGACAGAAAATTATGAGGAAGTTTAATTTTATTTTCTTACAGCTCTGCTATAGCGTGTTTTGCTATTTTTTGAAGCAGTCTTGCAGTGCCTCTGGAGTCAGTTAGGCCCATTGACTCTTTTTTAAGCTGTATGCGCGCGCTTTGTATATATATATATATATATATATATATATATATTTCATGGTGAAATAAACAGGAGGCATTACTACCTTTTGCTCTAGCATTGTTTTTCCAATCTTATGTCAGTTTTGTTTATATTAGAGATGGGCACTGTTCACTTGATTAGCGTGAGTCATCGTCATTAATTTTCTGTTTGAACTACGTGAGCGTGCATTGATGCGAGTACAAACAAATTGAGCGTGCATAAGTAGATTTTTGACGTAATTGCTTCGTGATTTTTTTGCTATATTATTATTTTTTCGTATACTTTTTTAATTAATATTTCTATGTAATTACTTAAGGTGTTTTAAGTTTATGTTGAAAGGAATTGTTTGGCTCAAGTTCAAATCTTACTTTACTCATTTCTTTATTAATTTTTTGATAAACTAAAATTATTTTTATTAAGAAAGTATTATTGGAACAGTCTATTCATCAGATTAGCAAAATGGGTCAGTGATAACAATAATATTTTTTTAATTATTTAAAATATATTTTCGTGATTATTTTGTGAGTGTGAGTTTCCGTGATTGTGCGTAACTGGGAGCCATAAATATAAGGACGTACATGAGTAAAACTTTTTATCGTGAGCGTGAGTGAGAAATCATTTACGATCCCATCTCTAGTTTATATTTACAAAATATCCTAATTTTTGTTTGTTCAATTTGTGTTAATTTTTTTATTAAAATTTTCAATAATTTTTCTAGGTACTTATATATTTGTGCTTGTTTTGAGAGTGGCACTACCTTCTATATTGACCGCAAATACTTTCAAAGTAATCCACACTTCCTTGTCTTGCTCATTTGTAGCGTCCGAAAAATTCTGTGGTTTCTGTTAACTTATTTTATTTGATTTTTATTTACAATAATTTTTGACAAGGGGTTAGACTTTGCACAAACAAAAATTCCTTTTTTTGTTGTATTGTTGTAGTTGTAGCTCTAATAATGCCCCCTGTTTATTTCATCATGATATATACATGTATATATATTAGGGTTATCGTTCGAATTTTCGTACGAACGAACAAACATTTTTCAATTTAGAATAAAGACTTATTCGAACAATTTTTGTAGAATAATCGAACATTTAAATAATTTTATTAACGATTTCACGTAAAAAATATTTTACATCTATCTCTTAACTTTTTAAGTTGTTAATCAAATTAAAGAGTTTAAAATAAATAGCAATTGCTTTTTTTCGGATTTAATCAAAAGCATTTAGAATCGAATTAGTGAACGACCTATAAAATCATTAAATACTTTAAAATTATTCCTGAACTTTGGGAATTTCCCATATAATACCAGCTTTTTAAAATATGACACAAGAAGCGAAACAAAGGAGTACGTAAATACTTTGTTTTCACGATTATTTTGTGCTAAAGCTATTGCAAATGACCTTAATTACGATGAAGAATTATATGACATTTCTGAGTAACTGATAACGTTTTATTAACTGATCTGATAAAGTAAATTGTACTAACGCAAAAATCGTTGATGTAAGTGATGATGAGATCTAAACTATTCAGAAAAATCAAAGAAGAGAACACACACACTTGATATGCTTTTTAATGGTCGTTTTAACTGTATCACCAACATCAACAAATTGCGAATGAAATATTTCTAAAAATAAAACAAAGAATCCTCTACAACCTAAAAGGTTGGACTATCTGATGTTTTTAAAATATAATTTTAAAATTAATATACACACAAAAACAAAGTTTTTGAAATCAAGAAAAAACAATTTTTTTTTGTTTTAAAATTAAAAATTTTTGTTTTAAATGTTTAATGTGAGAAGAAAGATTAAAACAAAAATAAGCAAAACTTTGTTGTATTTTAAAAATGATTATTTTTGCTTTTAAAATTACTTTTTTTAATGAATTTTATTTTGTTTTCAATAATATTTTTAAGTTTGTTATCAAAAACATTATTTCTTTTGCAATGGATAGTTTTGTGTTTTTTGTTTGTAAATAAAAAAGTTTAGATAATACATATGTGTCGCTTTTTACTTATTTTTTAGATTATTCGAATAAAATTTTTTATTCTTTGTTCGTTCAAATTATTCGAACAAAATTTCAAAATTATTCGTTTATTCGAACAAAAAACATATCCTGAAATTTTATTCGAACATATAAAAAGCACGAATAAATGACTACCATAATATATATATATATATATATATATATATATATATATATATATATATATATATATATATATTTATATATATTCGTCCCTCTTAATCCTGCAAGGAGCATAGGCCTGTCAATTTGTCTAGTAGTTACGGTTTCGGTAATTATGTTTAGTTTAAGATGAATGGCTGATTGGCCCAAAGGGTTCAGGGCAATACCGGAGTTGGAGGTGCCAGCAAGACCTCAGTAGTATATTTGTGGGCATTCTGGCACACCAATTAGAATCTAATTAGATTTGGCCTCCTTATGGGTAAAATACACGTATGGGCATTCTGGCACACCAATTAGAATCTAATTAGATTTGGCCTCCTTATGGATAAAATACACGTATGGGCATTCTGGCACACCAATTAGAATCCCACTAGATTTGGCCTCCTTATGGAAAAAATACGCGTATGGGCATTCTGGCACACCAATTAGAATCCCACTAGATTTGGCCTCCTTATGGAAAAAATACATGTATGGGGAAAATACACGTATAGAGATACTGAGTCATATAATGAGAAAAATATGATCATTCTGTTACACATGCATTCATATATTTTTCCATGTGTATGCTTTTACAATAAAGAGAAATTCAAATGAGATATTTTTTTGCACCATGTCAATGAGATTCTCATTTGAGTAGTTTTTATTAAAACCTAAAATAAGAGTTTTACTATCCAGCACAAATCGATATAAAAGAACGTTCAGATTTTTTTGTTTATTATTGTTCTTCACAGTTACTTGAAATCACATTAAACAAAAGTTAAAGCAGCTTTTCGCATCAAACAAAATGGTAAGTATACAGTTTTATAATATATAAAAAATTTTTTATTTATTATATAGATGCTGTAGAAAAAATATACAAATATTTATACATATTATATGATTGTTTTTATTTAATTGCTTTTAGATCTATCAACAGTTAATTAACATAGCCCAAGGAATAAAATCAGAGTACACGAAAATTGATGATATTCCCTTAAATAAACCATTAAAAATTTTAAATTTTGAGTGGAAGGTTACACAATATGGATCCAAAGTCATAGCATATTTGGAGAACAATAAATGGTTTTATCTACCTCAAAGAATGGTTAAATATTTAAACAGAGAGGATCCTTACTTAGCCAATATGAATGAAAAAATTTGGACAATTATTTACAAAGGACGACAATCGCCAAATGGTTCTGCAATATTCGAACTAAACTACAGCTAATTTTTTTAATAAACAAAACTAGTTTTGTAATGTTGTAAATCTGTATATTATAAAACAATAAAATGTACATATGTGGTAATGTGAAATGAATCTCGATTATGTATTTATTTTTGCACATGCGTAGACTTGTATTTTATTCGCTTTATATATTTATTTTTCATTTTAAGACATGCGTAGGCTTGCATTTTAAGAAAAAGTATAGAACAATTCAAAATTAATTGAAAAGTTAAACATGCATGAGCAAGAAATAAGGTCAAAAATATGCTGCATTATTTCCTATTTTATTTCATTTGTTGTTTTTAATCTTTCTATGACAAGGTAGTAAAATTTAAACATTTGTTTGTATGGAAAAACTCTTAAGAACGAAAGACATGCGTATGCTTGCTTTCACTTATTTTTGTCGTAGTGTGTGGGTGCATTAACTATTTTTATTGAAGGACACAGTTTCAGTAAAATTTCTTAAGAACGAAAGACATGCGTATGCTTGCTTTCACTTATTTTTTGTCGTAGTGTGTGGGTACATTAACTATTTTTATTGAAGGACACAGTTTCAGTAAAATTTCTTAAGAACGAAAGACATGCGTATGCTTGCTTTCACTTATTTTTTGTCGTAGTGTGTGGGTACATTAACTATTTTTATTGAAGGACACACATTTTTTTCTACTTCAATGTTTTAAAATGCAATAATTTATGAGGCTATAAATCTGGTATGGTATGTTTGTTACTTAAGCAAAAAAAGGGTATGGAAAGGCAATAAAATTTTAAAATCCGTTTCAGGAAAATTTCTTAAGAACGAAAGACATGCGTATGCTTGCTTTCACTTATTTTTGTCGTAGTGTGTGGGTGCATTAACTATTTTATTGAAGGACACACATTTTTTTCTACTTCAATGTTTAAATGCAATATTTTATGAGCGCAGAAATGTGTTATGATGCTTTTGTTACCTAAGAAAAATTTTTAAACAAGGGTGATTAACAGTATATGTGTATGTAGTAGTGCCTCTAGAAAAGTATAAAATCAGCTATTTTTTCGAACAAAATTCTAGTTCTGTGAAATTATTCAACATAGTAAGATTTCTGTGAAATTATTCGACGTAAAAAGATTTATAAAACTTTAAACATGGAATGTAAAAAATATATTTGCGAAATATGTAAATTAATTAGTTTTTCCACATGGTGGAACAAAAAAAGACACTATTTAAAACAACACAACGTTGTATTAAGAAAGCCTATATGGAACACTCCGCTGTACCATAAAGTTATGAAGGCTAATTTAAAAAAAGCAGAATCAGAAGCAGCAATAATAATATCATCAGAAGCAAGAACTACATCAGCAAAAGCAACACCAATAACATCATCTGAAACAGCAATATCAGAAACAACAACTACATCAGCAGAAGCAACACCAATAACATCATCTGAAGCAGCGACATCAGAAACAACAACGATATCAGCAGCAACAAGAACAGCAATATCATCAGCAGAAGCAGCAGCAGCAACAACAACAACATCAACAGAAACAACAGCAACAATATCATCAGAAGCCACAACATCAGAAACATATCATCATCTTCTCGATGGAGATGATGATATCTTTCTAAATATTAAATTATCGAAAGAAATTATTCACATTAGTGAAATAATTATGCTGCCTCCATTTGATGTAGCATCATACTTGGCCCTATATGATGGCCAAGATGATGTATTAATGGAGGCAGTAAATAAAATTCCACTAGTCTAGAAAAACTTATAATTGAATAAATAAAAAAATATATAAAAATTAAAATGTATGTCTTTCACTAAATTTTATTATTTCTCTTTTTTATTAATTAGATTTTTTGAAAATTACAATTTTTACATTTGCTAATATTATATATATTGTAATAAAATTTCATAAGTGTGGTTGCTTCTTTCTCTATTTCAGTATTACGTATTCTATGTTGTACACATGAACAGGTATCTGGTCCACATGTCTCATTTTCATTAGACCAACAGCAATTGTCATAATGCTCTCCATGTTTATTTATCGTTGTTTTCAAATTATTTGTCCCTTCTAGATGTGATTGAATAGTCATGAGTTTATTTTTATCTTCATCGGAAATAATATGGGAACACCGTTTTAAGAAATCGTACATATCTTTTAGAATCATCCTTGTTAATGAGAATGACTACATATGTAGACAAAGTGTTTGTGAATAAACCTTAATGATGTTAGATTAGATATTTATACCATATTTTAATTTATTTATATCTACAATAGTTTTCTTATTTCATTTGTCAGGGGGATATATTCAAACATTTTATCATGTATAATTAAGCAATAAGCAGACATATTAGCGGGGATATTTTTTAAGGTTTTTATTTCAATCCGTATGTCGATTGGTCCAGTTTTGATTGATTCATTTTGATGTGTTACATCCAATACAACTATTGGAGCTAAAGCTTTAAAATTTTCTCTTGTTAATAGTGGTTGAGGATCGCGTGAATAATAAGTTGATTGAAACTTTAAATACATATCATATAGTATGGCAAAACGATTTCTATCAAATTTTAGGTTTAGATCATCATAGGGATATGTATCAGAGTTAAGATGTACTTTTATATCTGTCAAATCACAATGTTGAAATTTGTTGGCACTGTTTCGAAGACCCAAAAGTAGGAAACGTGGTCTTTCGTTTTCGCTGGCTAACTTAACATTCCATAAAACCGTTGTACTTTCTGGAAGTGACGGGTAGTAATACATATCCCAACTTCTGAAAGATATATTTAAAGGATGGCGATTGTTAATTGTTTTAAACATCTGCAATTTGTAAGCGTCAGCAAGTTGAATGTGTGGTATTTTCCAAGAAATGTTTAAAATAGACAACTTAGTTTTTTCGGTTGATATATTAGATTTTAAAACTTGTTTATCATCTTTAGATCGCAAAAGAATCAATTCATGTTTAGAATTAACTATTATTTTATTAAAATCTTCAGCAAATCCAAGTAAGAATTTTAGTGGCATACAGAAATTGAAATAACCGTCTACAAGTGTAAGATCATCATTATTAAGTGGCGACCATCCTGCATTTACTAGATTATCACTTTCTGACTTATTCAGCGACACAAAGTTTTTTAATTCTGTTGCAATACCCAAATGGCGTGTACGATCAATTTCTACACCATTGATTTCATATCGAATTTCGTCAAACAGATGTGCAATACAATTGTTTAAGAGACGTATAGATGTGGAAGCTGTTGAATCTTCCTTTGTTGCAAGCCCTTCAATGTATAGAAGACTTTCGCTTGGTAAAACATATAAATCTTGATTTTGAATTGTTATACGAATTTCATCATTATTTTTGAATGACTGTAGATATGATGTGTAGCTGTGATACTCCTTTTTTATAATTGAACTATCCAAATGTGGTTTTTGTAAAATATTAATAATATTACTCATTTTATAGAATTTTTCAGGCTCGATAGCTATATGATTAGCTCTATTTTTTTAATATAAATCCCAAATTTATTAAAAACTTTTTATTAACTTCACTAAGAGTGTTACTTAGTTCAGGCTTAATACCTTCAATTTTTCTTTTATACTTTTCTGATTGACTTTCACAGCGCGATGACTTTTCTGATTTGTATTTCGTTGTTGTTGATGCTAGAATGAAGTCGGACTTATTTTGCAACTCACTTTTATTAAATATAATCATTCTCTCATTGGCTTTAAATGTAATCTTATTGTTATTTTTTCACCGCGAAAGTTAATTAAATTTCCGTTTTGATCGACGACTTTCAAAACAACACTATTAACTGATTTTGAATTCACGGGTAAATATATCACATTCGATGGCGCCTCTGTTATTTTATATCCTGGGCTAACGTTAAGTGAAAACTGATGTAAAATATGTGCAGACATGTTATTTATATATGATCCGCTTACAATATTACATTCAACGATTATTGTATTTATTTTTGTTATATCTATTGTTTTATCCGAGTAATGATCAATATCTGGTTCTAATACTCTTTCGCTAAAGCCCAATAAGGAGCCGATAGAGTTCTTTTTATTGAAATAAATGGAATCAGTTGTGCTTTTAATGAATGTTTGTAATGTATTATAATTTGCTTGTATGTCAAGGGTTCCTTTCTCATTCAGATTATGATATTTCTTTCTTAGTAATTCAGCTATATCAGCTAATTCATATGATCCAACAGGAATTTCTATTTCATGATTGCCAATATGAAATAAATTGTTTTCTACATCAACATTCGGAATTGAATGATATGTGTCAAAGCTTATTAAGCCACAAACATAATTTTCATTTAGTTCCATCGGTGGAAAATAGTTTGCAACAAGATATGAAGAGTTTCCGTTTAATGTGAGTGTTATTGACATTTTAAAGACTGATGAATGAATGAATTATTAATAACATCTGTTATGATTTTTATGATTCATTGCTTATATTAATCCAAGAGTTGTGTTCTGATGAAAATCCTAGCCATTTTACATAAACCTTATTCCTTTTTCGTTTTAAAACTTTTTCTACTAAATATGTGTCTGGAAATTTAGTTCTCATTAGCTCGGGCTCGTAAAAACCACCTTTAATTTCATGACCTTGATAGTCTTGTAATATATAAGTATTAGGGTTTGTATTTTTTATAGTTTTAATTTTAAATATTTCTGTAGTCCAATTTGGTGTGTAACCTTTTTCAAATGTATGCTTATATTTACTTATTCGAACATTATCATTCACTTTAAATTTTGGTTTTTTAAATATTTTTAAATTGTTGTAAACGGTATCCAATAACAATTTTTCTTTTGAAGAATTCACTTCATTAGGTGACATTTTTATTGTTCTGTGATATGTGTTATTATATTTGTCAACAAGGTCTTGATATATGGTTATCCATTTATATGAACCCCGATAGCTAAACTCTTTCCACATCATTCCTTTTAAAGTTCTATTAAATCGTTCTACTATGGATGCCTTTAGAACACTATAAGTTGAGTAGTGATTAATTTTGTTTGATTGCATTAGTTGATGAAACTGATTATTGAAAAATTCTTTACCATCATCTGTTTGTAAATTTCTTGGTTTTCGATTGTTATTAGTGAAAATACTCCTCATAGCATACGCTACACTCAGTGCAGTTTTATTTTTTACTGCTGCAACCCAAGCTTTTTTTGAGAAGGTATCTATTACTGTTAGAAGATAACGATATCCATTATTATATAACGCATAATTCCCCATTTCAACCAAATCAGCTTGCCATAAATCATCAATTCCTTTCATTATAACTCGTCTTCTTTTAAAATTTTTTCGCGCTTGTTTGTGTAGTTCATTAACTATTTCTCTTTTATCCTCGTTCATTTTGTATATGATTATTTTTTCTATGTCATTCTCATATATATATATCTTATAAAGTTTTGTTTACTTAGCCGTCTTAATTTTAGGCCATTCAAGTTTTCGTTTTTTCACATCATCCACATTAGTGTTTTTATCAATCCGTTTAAAAATAAAATCATCAATTTTATTAAATCTTTCTTCTATATTTTTTATAAAGTCTTTATTTGAAGAGTATATTTGACCCTTCACAGCTTTTTCAATAAGTGCAACATCTTCATCAATATTTTTTTTTATGTTTTCTTGTAATATTTTTATATCACTCCTAATAATATTTAATTGTGAGTCATATTCATTTTTAAGTTCTTCTATGCTAATCCATTTAAAAATATAGGCTTCAATCTCATTTAGTCTATTTTCGACTTTATTGGAGATGTTCATATTTATATCATGGAACTGATCCTTTATAATCTTTATAGTAGTATATATCTTTTCTATATCTTTTGTTATGTTATTGATTTCTAAATTGTATTGGGATATCCTTAACTTCGAGTTATTTAGATTATGCTTAATTGAACTTTCACCAAATTTATTTATATAACTCATTTTTAATATATTATGTTAGCTTCTCTTAATTCTTCAATGATGGAAATTATTTCATTTCTGTGATTATTATGACCAGCACTTTCCGATGAAATAAGTAAACGCATTCTGTCAACTAATTCATTCGGGTCATCCCAATATATATAGCTAGGCTTACGATTGTCTACAGATTTTAGCGATAATCCACTACCTTTCGTAAAAACATTTGTTTTAGTATTAAATAAATTTTTTATTATGCGAACATATTTGAACGCTCGTGTACCTTTAATTTGAGCTTTTGATTGATATTGTCGTTTATGTGCATTTGTACTTATTAAAATTTCTTTATATTTTTTTAAATCATTTTTATTGTAATGTAGGGGTTTTGAATGAAATAATAATTCAAATAATCCTGGAGTCATTTTCCACGTTAAATTCCCTATTTGAATTGAGTTATCCACATTAAAATTTAGCACATTATTTGCATAGCGCCATTTTCCACTTTCATCTATGTTGAAACCATAAACTTTATCTATCGTTTTGTTAGTCAGGAGCAATTCTATATTTTCCGCTAGTGACGATTTTTTACTACCATTTAACGCTTCTTGATCATAAGCTACAGCATCGTCATAATTATCAGAGCTATTATCGGATGGTAGTGATGGAAGTTGTGAATCTGTTATGTCATCATCATTTGACTGAAAATCATCTGATTGATAATCATAAATTTTTTCAATTTTCTTATTTGAAGGTTTTGTTATATCTTTGAATGACTCGTGCAATGAATCATCTGATTGGTAATCAGAATTTTTTTCATTTTTTGTATTTAAAGGTTTCGTTAGAGATTTAAATGTATCATCTAATAAATTGTCTGATTGATAATCATCAATTTTTCTAATAATCTTTTTCAAAGGTTTTGTTATAGGTGTAAATGTATCTTCCAATAAATTAAGTCTCTCTACTTCATTTAATTTAATATTTTTTAGTTTTTCCTTTAAAATCGCCCTTGTATTAACAATATCTTTTAATATTTTATTATTACTCATATCGATCTGATTTATATCTGAAATCAATCGGGCTTATATCTGATGTCGAACTGCTTTATATCTGATTGTGAACTGTTTTATATGAACTGCTTTCTATCTGCTATCGACCTGCTTTTTATCTGATTATAAACTGTTATGTATATATTTGTTAACTACTCCATATATTATTGTGAACTGCTTTTCTAACTATTCATGAAGTGATTTATATATCTTCCTTACAGTTGTATGAATTCATCAAAACCTTTCCTATATCGCCCTTTATTAATCAAATCGTCCTTATTGACAACCATGAATCCATATTTATCTTTCCAACACTCACTACATATATCCGTAAATTCTTTAAATGACATATCTCCAATAATATGATCATTATATATATGACGCAAATTCATTTCGTCCTGTTTAAATATTATTATCATATTCGCATTATCCCGAATAAGATGTTTGGGAATTTTCGTATATGTTTGACATAAATAAAAACAATCTATATTCTTATGTCTACCCATGCAAAAGTAATCTCTTATAGCCCCCTGTTTCCCACATATAACATCATCAAAGATTATTATTGAATGAGGGATGGCTTCAGTCGGGCTTAGAACTTCCTCATTTTCCGCAAATGTAAAAATATTTATTCCGTTTATTGGGTCTATCAATTTCTTTAGATAACAATATTTTGGTTGATACAAAGATTTTGAATATATGTAAATGTTTTTGAAACTAAGACCGTTGGGACTTTCTATTAAACTAATCATAACATTAGTTTTACCACAATTTGAGGGACCCACAATTAATGCTCGTATTGAATTTGGTAAAAGTGTACTATGTTTAATTTTAGATTTCTTGTCTTGAGCTTCATCAGCATTTCTTATTACAATTTGCTTAGCTTGCTTTACTAGTCTCATTTTGATAACTAAATGGGTTTTGATATAAATTTCCTCTTATATAACAAAACCTAATCATTTAAATTTTTAGTGTCAATCATATTAAACGTATATTATATATAATTAAAAGAAAAAATGAGTATAAACTATAGCAAAGGAGTTAAAAATAATCAGTATAATTTTGGAAGTGGTTTTGTAAACAACTTAATAAATAAATTACCTGTTGAACTGCATTTACCTGGTTATCAGTTTTGTGGACCTGGAACAAAACTTGAAAAACGTTTAGCGAGGGGTGATAAAGGGATAAATTTGTTAGACGCAGCTTGTAGGGAACACGATATTGCATATTCACAAACAAACGATATTAACAAAAGACATAAAGCCGATCAAATATTAGTTGAAAAAGCTTGGAAACGAGTACAATCTAAAGATAGTGATTTCAAAGAACGAGCACACGCTTGGCTCGTAACAAACACTATGAAATCAAAAGTTAAGTTGGGGTTAGGTATGAATCATATCAAAACTCGTAAATCCAGAAAATCACAGAAGAAAAAATGTAAAAAGAGAAAAGCATGTGATAGAAAATTGTTTTCAACAACTGTTAAAAATACTCTAAAGCTCTTGAGAAACGAAAAACCAAACAATTTAAATGCCGCTGTTAAAATTGCGCGAAAAGCCGTTACTTCAAACTTTAAAGGGAAGAAGAGAGCTAATATTGCTATACCGAGAGTTATACCAATGCCGAAAATTGGTGGATTTCTTCCAATTATTCCAATCCTAACAGCTTTGTCAGCACTTGGAGGTTTGGCTACAGGTGGGTCAGCTATTATTAAGGCTGTTAATGATATAAAAAATGGAAAAGAACAACTAGCAGAGGCTACTCGACATAATAAACACATGGAATCAATTGCTATGGGAAGAGGTCTATATCTAAAACCATATAGATCTGGATATGGTCTGTACTATAAGCCAGCTCCAAAAAACTTTTAGATAAGCTACCCAATCGACCATTAACTGATATAGATTTGATGAAATATGGTAAACAACTAAGTAAATTTAGAGGAGTTTTTATGCGTGACCGTTTACCTAAAAAACCATTACTTCAAGAATGTGGTATTGTTAATTTAGATAATTTTCAGGGTCCTGGAACTCATTGGGTAGCTTATTATAAAAATCGCAACTATAAAGAGTATTTTGATAGCTTTGGAAACTTACAACCTCCAATTGAAGTAGTTAATTATTTAAAGAGACCTATTGAATATAATTATGAGCGAAAACAAAACTTTAATACATTTAATTGTGGTCACCTATGTCTAAATTTTTTATTCAATAAATATAATTTGAAATAAATAAAACACAAATAGTTATATTTTTATATTTAAACATAAATACATAATTAAAATTTTATTAAATTTTTTCTTTTTGTTTCATACTATAATCGTTTGAATTCAGTTGTAAAATATATAAATATTAATAAATAAATATTATATTATTATATTGATAAATATATAATAAATATTATAAATATGTAGGAGGGGTTGTTATCGAAGCAGTCCACAAGTGTAACGGGACCCCTTTTCGATTCCCCTCCTTTCGTGTCTCAGTAGTTGATTGTTCAGTCCACCATTGGGATAGATCTACCAATCCCTGAGACACGCGCTAATATCAGCGTTTGCTCTGGACTTTAGTGATTTCTGGGAGTCAGATTGTAATTATCGACTTCCATTTTCATCACCGGTGTCCATAGTAATTGCTAGCATATGACATAGACTTAGGTGTCCACCCATATAGAATCGACAACTAATATGTATCGACCCGGTGGTTCTGAGTCTAACTCATGTGCTAACCAAAGCTAAAAAAAATAAAAATATAAAAAAATTAACAATCAATTTCCATTAACAAATTATCGTCAGCAGAATCATTTATAAATTGGTCTATACAATCAGGTGACCTTTGATTGTCTATATGATCGATTTCCATTAGAAAATCGTCATTGCTATCGTTTATAAATGATTCTTGATAATGCCCCCAAGCAAGGGTTTTTACACTATTATTGCACACGTATCTTTTGTTGTCTAAATAACTTAAAGATACCTTATTGATTAAAGACGTATATAAAACATGTAGTTTTGACTTAAAAGTATACATACTTCTATAATATACTTTCTTATTATACAGACAGTTTTTGTAATCTAATAAACTTAAATTTCTAGATACATTACTTTTTATACCCTTTGCTTTCTTGACTTCATTCATATCTTCCATTTTGTATGAGTACATTTTCGCTCTCAACCCCACAAATTCCTTCATTACCCTACCATTATTTTCATCCTTCATCATGCCTAATATTTTTTTATTTTTTTGTGGAATACCAAATTTATTATTCGCTTCATAATCTGATGTATCAAACTTTCCATCAATATCGTTTATTATATCTTTATAAAAATCATCAGTTTCGATTGTGTATATGAACGAATCGGTATCCATATAATTCAGCTCTGCTTTGATATTATATTTTGGTAGTATATAACCATAATGAAAGTTGTACATCTTCCACTTTGAAAGTTCTAGTATTGTAAATCCTAAATAAATTGGTTTATTATAAAACGAATAACTTCTGTTTAGCTCCACAGCTATCATATTTTCCTCAAATATGCTGAATGAATGAAATTCTGGTTTGGCAATAAGGACACGAGCACCCATTTTCCTACCCATGCTTTCCCACTCATTAACAATTTTAACATTCTTACGCTTGTCAACGTTTTCCATTGTTTTACCGTATACGGCATTATTTAATAATTTGAAGAAATTTTTTTCAAACGTGTTTTGGGCGTTAGTTCTATGTAAATTATTTAATGAAATATATGGCTTTAACCAAGCTGATTGCTTAAATTTCAAAATTCGATGAGTTTTTACTAATTTTAAACCATGTTTTAAACATTGTTGTAAATTTTTATAATATATTACATATCCATATTTATTGTTTAAATCAACAATTAATTTCTTTTCTTTAGAATTTGGAGGATTTTTATTTTCACTACAAAAAGGTAAATTATTATGAATATCATGAATTTGTAATGGATACAACAAATCAACTTCTAATATATATCCAGTAGCTGAGTCTTCTGGTATACTATCCAGACAAAAGTTTTCAATATCTGTTTCCCACTCAAAATTACCTTCTGGTAGCGCTTCAGACATTGCCCAACCATACAAATTATTTGCATCTAAATACATTAAATACTTAGATGGTAGATTCTCATTGTAATCATTCATGTATTTGTTGTTTGCAATAGAATGCCGTTGAGAGCACTGTACTATTCCTCCTCTTATCCCCTTTTGTATAAAATGAATCATTTCTATGTCTATCAACAACTCTAATTTAATATCTGTTATTTTTAACATCGCGTCCCAAGAAAGTCCTGGGGCTGTATAGTAATGACAGGGGTCTAATTTATAAATATTTTTGCTAATAAATCTAAAGTTTTCAAAAACATCTGTTAACAACAAAACATCAGTTTTCAAATACAATAATAAATAATCTTCTAAAGTTGAACAATCAAACGTGCTCCATACTTCTTTAGCATGGGCGTAATCTTCTTGAGAACAGTCTTCATCAGTTAATTTATTATAAAAGCTCTCTATATTCGGCAAAGAAGTTTCTTTAAGTTTTTCTATAGTATTTAAATAGCTGTATGGAAAGACACCTTTTCTAATAAGCAAATTAAATTTACTTTCGTTTTCTCCAAATATTGATTTTACTACTTTTAAATCTTGCTTAGCTAAATTTTCAACCAAATCATTTAAGCTTGCTGGTAAAAATCTATAGGAATCTAAAAATCGAATTTCAATGTTAGCACTATTCTCATCAGTTATAGTTTTAGAGAGAGATATATAAAGCTCTTTATTGAGTGGAATAATATTTATAGGGCCATCATTTATATTATTTAGCTCCTTCACAAATAAATGGCAGTCATAACCAGAAAAATTGTGGAAAATTACTGGAAAGAATTTTGGCACTTTGTAATTAAGATTACACAAACTATGTGCAGCGCCTCTATATTTCCCACTTATATGACAATGATCCCTAACTTTTGAATCATCTAAAATAACTTTAGAACAAATGTGACATATATTGGTCGAATGGTAGTCTAAATTTTCTTCTTCTGTTAGGGGTAGCATGGGTTTTACTATAGATAAATAATTATTACTTAAATATTTTACGTCTTTAATTAAACTCTCTATAAACAGTGTAGGTGAATCTAAACCTTTAAAGCTACATAGCTTATTTAAATTGTCGTTAAAAGTACATTTAATGAAATATGATATAGCATACGGCACATGTCTATCAACTAATGTTGTTGAAGAAATATCACCACACGGAATGCAAGTTTGAATATTTTCAAATATGCATTCCGAATCTGCGTATATTACGAACGGTACATCTATACTATTACTATAATTACTAAATTGTATTGTAGACTTATCTGCTTGTGGTGTATATGCAATTTGTTTTTTACAATGTTGCCTATGAATTTCTAATTGTTGTTCATGGTGAAAATTCTGTAGACAATCATCACATAGGATAATGCTTCCATGATGAGCTGTCTGTTGAGCTCTAATGAATCTGAAAAAATTACAAAATGGATGTATGAATAAATAAAAAAATAGTATAATAAAGAAAACTAAAAAGAAATTTATAATTTTATTCGTAATCATAACACTTACCTTGATATATTTTTTATATAAACATAGTGTGAAACTATGTTTCCCTCAACTTTTTTCTGCATAAATAAAAGTTGGATATGTTTAGATTTTTTTCCTTTTGTTTTATAATAGGGTCCCACAATCAAGTCTTTTTCCATGTCATATCCAAAGACATTTACACTAATATTCGGATTATTAGTTTCAAAAATTTCTATATCTTTTATTTTTAGTGGGAAGCATAAGCCACTAAAATTTAAGCCAAAGCCGTTAAAGGAAATTAGTTGTTCATCAATGTTGACGCCATAACTGCTTGTTCTTTGAGAATTTCTATGGGTTGCTAAGGCTGATAGTATTGCCCATTTGAAACAAAATTCATCACTGTTTTGTACATTTATGCATGCTTTTTTTAACTTTATTTTATTTGGGAGAGGAATGAAACTGGAACCTTTTAGTGGTTGGTATCTATTTAGGTTTATATGAAGTTTTAAAAGTTGAACTAGAGTCCAACCACTATCCCGCTCTTGAAAATCTTCCATTTTTGTTAATATTCTTTGAATATTATAACAATATTCATCGGCAAACTCTTCTATATGGAAAATTTCCTTCATTTTCGTTTGAAAATGTTTCACCTCTATTGGGGTATTTTCTAAGTCATTTACATTGGGGCGAGCATATAATCCATATATCTCCATATTAAATTTAAGAGCATCATTAGCCTTTAAGAAATTGTCAACTTCTCTCTTTAACGGTTCCTCAGCTTCCTTCATAAGCATCTCCGGTAGAAGACATTCTTCATTACTATTTTCATATTCTAGTGTTATAAGCCTCTTTTTAAAAGCACTTTTTACTAGCTTTACAACACTTTTTTTTGAGTTCGAAGCATGAGATCTTTCATGCTCCCTGAAATTTTCCTCACTTTGAAAAGCTCTTTGACATTCTGAGCATTCTAGCTTGGTTGCTATTCTTTCCATAATATCACAATTTTTTTGGAAATACACTAAAGATGTTTAAAAAATTAATTTTTTGTATAGTAAAATTATTTAACGGTCTATATCACAATGTCGATCGAATTCTTGTGTATTTGTAGTGATAAAAATTAATATTAAAATCATTTTTACTAACCTGTTATGAATTCGAATTATAAAACACAAAATAAAAGTTTTTTCTTTTTAAAAAGTCTTACTAAAACACAAATTTAAAATCTTACTAAAACACAAATATTTTTTTTTCTTTGGAAACAATCTTAATACATTGAATAATAAAAAAAAACAAAAAATTTAAATTTTATAAATCTTTTCACGTCGAATAATTTCACAGAAATCTTACTATGTTGAATAATTTCACAGAACTAGAATTTTGTTCGAAAAAATAGCTGATTTTATACTTTTCTAGAGGCACTACTACATACACATATACTGTTAATCACCCTTGTTTAAAAATTTTTCTTAGGTAACAAAAGCATCATAACACATTTCTGCGCTCATAAAATATTGCATTTAAACATTGAAGTAGAAAAAAATGTGTGTCCTTCAATAAAATAGTTAATGCACCCACACACTACGACAAAAATAAGTGAAAGCAAGCATACGCATGTCTTTCGTTCTTAAGAAATTTTCCTGAAACGGATTTTAAAATTTTATTGCCTTTCCATACCCTTTTTTTGCTTAAGTAACAAACATACCATACCAGATTTATAGCCTCATAAATTATTGCATTTTAAAACATTGAAGTAGAAAAAAATGTGTGTCCTTCAATAAAAATAGTTAATGTACCCACACACTACGACAAAAAATAAGTGAAAGCAAGCATACGCATGTCTTTCGTTCTTAAGAAATTTTACTGAAACTGTGTCCTTCAATAAAAATAGTTAATGTACCCACACACTACGATAAAAAATAAGTGAAAGCAAGCATACGCATGTCTTTCGTTCTTAAGAAATTTTACTGAAACTGTGTCCTTCAATAAAAATAGTTAATGCACACACACACTACGACAAAAATAATTGAAAGCAAGCATACGCATGTCTTTCGTTCTTAAGAGTTTTTCCATACAAACAAATGTTTAAATTTTACTACCTTGTCATAGAAAGATTAAAAACAACAAATGAAATAAAATAGGAAATAATGCAGCATATTTTTGACCTTATTTCTTGCTCATGCATGTTTAACTTTTCAATTAATTTTGAATTGTTCTATACTTTTTCTTAAAATGCAAGCCTACGCATGTCTTAAAATGAAAAATAAATATATAAAGCGAATAAAATACAAGTCTACGCATGTGCAAAAATAAATACATAATCGAGATTCATTTCACATTACCACATATGTACATTTTATTGTTTTATAATATACAGATTTACAACATTACAAAACTAGTTTTGTTTATTAAAAAAATTAGCTGTAGTTTAGTTCGAATATTGCAGAACCATTTGGCGATTGTCGTCCTTTGTAAATAATTGTCCAAATTTTTTCATTCATATTGGCTAAGTAAGGATCCTCTCTGTTTAAATATTTAACCATTCTTTGAGGTAGATAAAACCATTTATTGTTCTCCAAATATGCTATGACTTTGGATCCATATTGTGTAACCTTCCACTCAAAATTTAAAATTTTTAATGGTTTATTTAAGGGAATATCATCAATTTTCGTGTACTCTGATTTTATTCCTTGGGCTATGTTAATTAACTGTTGATAGATCTAAAAGCAATTAAATAAAAACAATCATATAATATGTATAAATATTTGTATATTTTTTCTACAGCATCTATATAATAAATAAAAAATTTTTTATATATTATAAAACTGTATACTTACCATTTTGTTTGATGCGAAAAGCTGCTTTAACTTTTGTTTAATGTGATTTCAAGTAACTGTGAAGAACAATAATAAACAAAAAAATCTGAACGTTCTTTTATATCGATTTGTGCTGGATAGTAAAACTCTTATTTTAGGTTTTAATAAAAACTACTCAAATGAGAATCTCATTGACATGGTGCAAAAAAATATCTCATTTGAATTTCTCTTTATTGTAAAAGCATACACATGGAAAAATATATGAATGCATGTGTAACAGAATGATCATATTTTTCTCATTATATGACTCAGTATCTCTATACGTGTATTTTCCCCATACATGTATTTTTTCCATAAGGAGGCCAAATCTAGTGGGATTCTAATTGGTGTGCCAGAATGCCCATACGCGTATTTTTTCCATAAGGAGGCCAAATCTAGTGGGATTCTAATTGGTGTGCCAGAATGCCCATACGTGTATTTTATCCATAAGGAGGCCAAATCTAATTAGATTCTAATTGGTGTGCCAGAATGCCCATACGTGTATTTTACCCATAAGGAGGCCAAATCTAATTAGATTCTAATTGGTGTGCCAGAATGCCCACAAATATACTACTGACCTCCAGGGAGGCAATGCATCCTAGTCACTGCATCCTTTGGGTTATACCGACAAACTATGTTTTACATTAGAATAATTAATTTTAATGTCCAGTGGAGCCGTGCGTTAGTCACTTAAACAGTCCAACAAAAATTAACAGAATAGCAAACTAATGCATTTCATAAAAATTCAGATATGAATGTTTTGCCGTTCAGCTCGCTAACTACTTCAGCCAACAGCACCCTCAAGCTGCAGTCCCGAACGTTGCAATTGCCAACCAATAGTTATTTCAAACTATTTTTTTATTAAGAAACGAAAAACAGATATAAAAAAATCAGAAAAAACGGACAGTACTGTTTTGACGGTTGCTAGATCTTTACCGTTTATGTGTTCTACAAGTTTGTTTATTCATTTTCCCTGTACAAGGAAAAGTATTTTTATCTGCCTTATCTTTTAATTGAGTGTAATGATTGTTTTTCGTAAATACTAGCCCACGCCGATGTACACGTTTTGAATCTGTATGGTACGAGTGTAATACAAAAATCATATAATATTATACTCCGAATGTAGCGACTGTTTTCTAACTATTTCCTACAAAGCTGCTTCGGCAGTAGTTTTATTTTCTTTCTGCTGGGACGCACATATTTTTTTCATTCCCGATAAACAAAGTTTATTGGCAGTTCTTAAAATTTTTTTAACAGAATTATTAATACATATTATTGACCCATTTAAAAGTAGAACCATAGAATATTCTTTTATTGTAGCTGCTTCAAAATGAATATAATTTTTCATGCTAAGTATATCATTATCTGGCGTTCTCACGGCAACATAATGGAAAATGGCTTTTGAAATGCAAAGTTTTTTTCATTTAACATAACTGTAACACAGTTAAGCTTGACTTAGATTATTAATTTCTTTGTATTCAGACTATTTCCCATTTCATTACAAGGAGAAGAGAAAAATATGCATTACACTAAAGTATTATTTAAACAATACAATTTCAATATATTTGCATTACAAAACAACACAAGAGCGCAAAAATAGCGCTGCTTAAGCACTTTGAAGTTGTTATACTTCAGTATTATTTTTTTTTATTTCATTGCGATTCTTTCTTTTATTTTAGTTTATAACAATGGCCATTGAGAAGAAGAGACAAGGAATGACAAACAGAAATTAATAAAATGAGTAAATGAAATAAAACGAAAATGTAGTATAGTTTGTTTAAATGCTGCTGTCAAAATGAATGCACAAGTAAGCATCATCCATGATAGATTGCTTTCTAAAGCATTTGAAAAAATCTTATTTATATCAAATATAATTATTTTGCAAAGATACAAAAAAAATAAATAGTGGATGAAAATAATGAAAGATTTATATACAACTTTACTCGTTGACATACATATATCGATTTTCAAAATCTCTGTTTGTTAACAATTAATCTGATGGATGTCGTTAAGAACTCAAAAACAAATTAAAGATGAATGTTAATAATAATGCAAAAAATATGATTTTTTCAACAACTAATGATAATAAGTTGATTTTAAATAATATAATGCATGTTTTAGTAAATGAAAAAATAACTGAAATATTTAAAAAATCAAACAAAAAATATCTTTAACTACCTGGCGGCAAATTACGGCATTCGATATCGAACGAAATTTCCCTACAAAGTCCAAAAATTTTGTATGGGATTTCGATCGATATCGAATGCCGTAATTTGCCCCCTGGCGTACGATGTCGAACGATATCGTTCTTTTGTGAAATTATTTTTAAAACAAAAAAAATTTGTTTTTGTTTTAAATGTAATTTCACAAAAGAACGACATGGTTGGATATCATGGGGCAGGCAGTAAATTTTATTGAAAATCAAACACTTTCAAACAGTTAAATGAAAGAAATGCGAAAATAGTTGTTTTTTTTGTATTGGCTTTCTAGTTTTGATTAATTGTGTCTTATAGTTAATATTCGGGTGTTCGTTATAATTTAAATAAAACGCAGCATAATATTTATAATATCCAATATATAGGCTTTATTCAAACGACAATTTAATAGCATTCTTGTTTGATATTACGCAGCTGTTGACTATGAAAATATGTCTATAAATAAATATCCACTCGAATAATCAAATGATTTTTTCTGTTATTTGCCTGAATAACAAAAATAGCGAATTTAGAAAAATCAATATTCGAAAAATTTACGTCAATTCATCAAATTATAATTTATTTCTTACTGCCAGGCCCCCGATGTCACACGAATTCGTTGTACGAAAGAACGAATGCGTGTGTAATAGTTAGTAAAGTCTCCGGTTTTTAATATAATCAACAGATCCTTTAAATAGGCATCCCTGTTACTGCATTAGAACTTCAATTGCCCTTTTTAAAAATTTATAAATTTTGTGGAATGTTTATTTTGATTAAGAACTAGTTGTTTTCTGGCAAGGGTGACAGCTGTCAAATATCTAATATCTGCAGTATTATTTATTTTTTCGAATGTTTGCCATTTAAGAAAACGTATTATGTACCAACCAAAGAACGCATGAAAACAGTTAAAACTTAATACAAATGTGGTGCTCCAAGCCAAGACCATTTTTCGAGCAATATGGTAATTTATGGTCGTCATAATCGACCTACTGTGAAGAGACTGGAAGAGTTAATGATGTGGTCAGGTGTGCGCATCAACGCAATGGGCAGTGCTGAAAATTTCACTGCTGTTAGTGAAACTGTGGCGCTGTTCTCAGCAATTGGGCTTATCTTATGGCTCATTGTGGAATATTTTGCATTTGGATTTCACCTCCATTCATAAAAAGTCCAGCTCACGCAGCAATTGTAGGCGGCTGACCATTCACAGCAGCGTAGATGTGCTGATTTTTCGAACAACACATCCGGCACTCGCATCCAAATTCGTGTTAAAACTATAAAAACGGTTGACAAATTTATAAATAAAATAAAAAAATGTCTAATAAATTCGAATTGCTCCCAGAAACGAACAACTTTTTTTTTGCTTATGGCAGTAAATATTTAAATTAATTTGAAAATTAGTTTTTAATTTTTAGTCGTTCTTTTCCCAAATATATTTTTGCATACAAAATTCAGCTTCTTAAAGTTTTTTATTGAAATTTTGAACAAAAATATTGATCTTAAAGATTACATTATTTCTTTATTAAACCTTTCTTCTTATTACAAGATGTTACGTATGTATTTGTTGATGTTTGAATAAAATATCTTTTCTGCAGTTCTCCGTGGAAATTTATTATCACATCTATTTAGCCATAAAGGAAATAAAAAAATATTTTAGACAGTTGCTTGTATTTTCGTGTTTGCAGCATCAGAAATAAAACAGCAATAATCAATAAAAACCAAAAATAAGAAATTAAAACAAAAACAAATCAAGCTCAAGTAATATTTATTAATGAACATTACGGACCAATCTATAAAATACAGTCGACTCTCGATAATAAGAAATTCAGGGAATCATAAGAGAAGTTTAAGCAACTAAGAACTCAAAATAATAAGAACTTAAGTATCCCAAAAGGAGGTAGAAAAATAAATTTCTTTAAACTAGAGTTTTATTAAAGTTCTTAATAATAATAGTAAATAAAATACAATTAATTTTGATTAAGCGATGTCATCGATAAAAACTTTATCTCAGCTAATATATGTACTTATAATAATAGAATGTCGGCGAATAATAATTCATTCCTACATTTTCATATTACCAAAGAGGTCAAATTATATTTGTTTTTTAAGTAAGCAAAATATTTTTCAAGAGTCTCGGAAAAGTCTTCAAAGTATCGATATATTCAATTAAATACACGACTGTAAAATTATAGGGAGCCGACTTTAATTATGTATATATCCATATGAATGTAAGATGTAGACAAGTGTAATTACATATATTTAATAAGTACAGCTATAAATGTGAAGCAATAAGAAGGAGATTTATGATGTGCGGGTATAATTACAAATAATACTACTTATAGAATAATGACATCATTATTTTTTAAGAAATGTTAAGAAATAAGAATCAGAATCATTTTACTTGATTTATTTATATTTATAATATTATATTATTATAATCCTCGTAACTATAAGTTTTGTTGCCATCCAGTTGGCGTATTACCATGGGAATTCCAATATGCATATGCATGTTTCTTTATTCTTGTGCATGCATTCTGTGTGGGCGGATATTAAATATCTATTCGTTTTGGTTGATCAACTTTATCATTGATTTAATTATTATATATTATTATATTTTTGGTTATTTTAAGTTTCATATCATTTTTTTCATCTCATTCTTAAGATCATATTTGCAGCTTTCCTTTCTCGAATTTATAGAGAAAGTTGGGTTCTCTATGGAAATTTGTTTATAATATTGTTACCATTTTTTTTTTAACGGAAGAAAAAATCAGTTCGACGGATAAATTGCTCAGATAGACGATATTGTGTGCGTTAAAACAACAAGTAAATCTCGATAATATGGTAGCGCTGTTCAAGCATTAATATATTCTGGAGATTAGCCAGAGTATACTGATCACGAAAGTAAAAAAATGAGCGCATTTTGAAAGTTCGTTTGACAGTTCAGGCTTTTGTTAATTCCATGGGGCTTGCAAACATATATGTGATGCAGAAGCGATGTCCTTGTCAACTTGAG
The DNA here is from genome assembly GCA_956483585.1 of Gymnocheta viridis. NCBI lineage: Eukaryota > Metazoa > Arthropoda > Insecta > Diptera > Tachinidae > Gymnocheta > Gymnocheta viridis. The sequence continues at coordinate 83,517,105 of OY101440.1, read as the reverse complement.
ATGCATCAGAATCTAAATATTTTGTTCAACAATAACACAATAACTAATGTTGTTAAAATAATGTTTATTTAGTTGCATTAATTGTTAGATTTATTTATCGTTTATTTTTGAGTTAATAAGGATATTAATGGATTGAAAATGCAACAACTTAGTGTGTCAAAATTTTTAATGCTTTTTGTTATAAATTGATATTAAGAAAAGAACATTAGAAACAGGAACATAAATTTTCTTTTATGCATTTATTTTATCCTAGATCTTAAAAATTATCTAAAATTATTTCCAGCAGATAGCTTGATTCATCGTTAAAAAAACTATTTAAAATAATTGAATTAGAAAATTAATTGGGTAACTTGAAGGAGTATACCAACTCATTTTTTTATTAGAAAACCCTTTGAAAAAAGAGTTTTAACACATCTTGTTTAAATGATACGTAAGTTACTTTTGGACAATATTGGAATTATTTTGGTTCCAGTATTTGCATCTTTACAAAAGCCGGTAATAAAGAGAAAATCGTAATTTATTTGTTTTTAACTTTACTCTTAAAATATCAAACTATGTACGTTGATGTCGTGCAAAGAGAACTAAATAAATAAGTTAAAATATGCAAAAGCTTTAGTGGAAAGATATAGGAGACTCCAAGTAATCACACCAACTCTTAAAAGCTTTTCAATTTCTACATTATTTGATTTCAAGAGAGAAAAACATGATGCATTCACACTTACATAAATAAATACGACATTTTGTCTCTTTCAAATTTGATTCACTTTCACTGCTTTTACAATTTGTAAAAAAGTGTATGTTTGTATTAAAACTACATAAATAAAGTTAATAAAACATTTTTATGCAGATACACACCCATAGATATGCTTTATGTTATTAATAAGCTAAAGAGTTTGTTCATATTAGTAAAGCCTAATTGGTTTAACATGTATGTTCATATCGCAACCTATTATATCGATGGTCGTATGTAGTTAACAAACAGTAAATGAATTTTTATTATATTACAGCAAATGCACACAGAAAAAACCCAATATGTCATCAACATTAAAAAATGTTGATATCAAGTCATTGTTAATATGTGGAAAAATCCAATTGAATTTATTTTTCACATTGTTTTATTTTAAATCAATAGTTAAAAATTGTTAATTTAGTATTAAAACATGTTGATTTAATATGAATCACATTGCACATTTTAAATTTTACCTTTTATAGAGTTAAAATAACAACAATCAATGTTTAATTTTGTAAATTCCGTTTTCGAAGTAATAGTTACAGGTTTTCATGTAAAATTAACTATGCATATAGTTGAAAAAAGATTGACTATTGTAAAATCAACATTGTTATAAACATTAAAAATGACATTGGAATACTTTGAAAAAAGTTTTGTCAATTTTATTTATTTATTTTATATTAACAAAGTTGTCTTCTGTTAAATCAATAATTTAAAAAAAGTTTAATTAATGTTAAAAACCATGAAAAATGTTGAAACAACGTGAAACATGTTGAAATGAAATAAATTTGTGATAAAAGAGAAAAAATTCAAAAAGTACCTCTACTTTATTTACAGCATTAAAAAAACAGCAAGTATATTCCATTCATTGAAAATTGAAAATTTTAATTGAAATTTGGGACCTCGAATACGATTTTTGTGATGTCGTACTAGAACTTTTTTCCTCATACCGAAAACTATCGAAAAGTCGATGGCATAATATCGATTGCTAAATCTACCCACCCTAATGCTTATCGTCGACATTTGGATGTGTGGAGTGGATTCTTAAACTCAACAATAAATTGGCTTGTTGCCACACTTCGTCAACACAGTTCGATGAGGAATCTATATGGTGCCGAAAGGTCAAAAAACTTTTAAGAAATTACATTATACAATTATTTTTGCACCACCCTGTATGTAGGATGGGTCAACTTCGACTGTCTGATTTGAAATGCTTATAACTTTTTGATTTTTACAGTCTTATATTTCATTTTTATTTTTTTCATGTAATAAACAATTTAATAAAATTTTAAATTTTATTTTAATTAATACTCAACGCAAGAAAGTGTAGAATTATGGCTGATAGAGTAATCAGTACATAATTTTTCGAAAGTAATGCTGGGGAAGCAGAAACCGTCTTCGAGGTGGTATATCGGATCATGTTGGAAAATGTTGTACGTCCGGTAGTAATCAATAATCCCGGCATATGGTTCCAGCCAGATGGAGCCTTCACCTCATACCGTGAGAGACAATGGCGATTCTGGGAGACATCAGTCAGTCGAAGTTGGCCCACCCTGTTGATATTTCGTATATACTACTAACTAATATTTGTTTTTCAATCTGTAGTTTCTATGAATAAAATACATATTTTTTTCAAAATTAGCATCTTTTTCTCTCTATTGTACCTTAAATTCAAATTAAGTCCAATTAATCGATTTTGAATATCAAAGTAAAAAAAGTTTATCGAAAAATCGGTATGACCATCAATAAATTACTCATTCGCAGTTAGTTACAATACTCTCTTCAAAAAATTCAAAAGTATGCAACAGTTTTTTTAATCGCCAGTGCGTATAAGTAACGTTTCATCGAACTCCACCGATTATTATTCATACTCTGTTTCTTGAGTAAATTACTTGAAAATTAGGAAATACATGAAGTCCCAGTTGTTTTTTTTGAAACCGATAATACTCAAGAATTTTATTTTATATTTATTTAATAATTAACTCAATGAAAAATTAAACATACACACACATATCTACATCGTTTTATAAAAAAAATCTAAAAGAAATGTAACTTAACCAGTAGGGATAGTGAGAGAGAACAGATGGTGAAAATTATAAAGCTCAATTGTTTTACAACTCTGATATAGCGCAGTGAACGATGACACTGTGATGTACATTATTACACACAAGTATTAGTAATCAGCGACTTAACCAGTAACTTAAACAGTCCAACAACAACTAATGCACATCCCAAAAAAAGCAGGATGTTATGATTTGACTTAAACCGGGCTCTAGCCTACGTTCTTAGTGCAGGCTACACCATCATTTCTATCTGGAATACAATTGCCAATACCACCAAATGCATTTACGAAAATTTCTTTTTACTTTAGCATCGGATGTTAAGATTTAAAAGGCTTCAAGAACTTGATCCTGCTTAACGCCGCCACTAACATCTACGAAATTAGCTGGGATTCCTCCGCTTACTTTAAACATTTCCATAACGGCCATCGCCAAAGCAAGCACCATTCACCAAGAGCTCAACATTACCATCCATAGCCTAATAATAAGATTATGCTATTCGGCTTCCATTTAACGGAGATCAGCTTCTTTTTCACTTATGTTCAGGATTTCGTTAAAGTTGTAACGACGATTCACAGGTTTCACTCGTCGTGTCCAACGTTCGCCATAAAAATTTATTTATTTTGACACTCGGAGAGAAAGGAAAACACCGAATTTTAAATGCAACGTTATCAACTTTTATTCAAATTAAGCAAGAGAAAAGTTTATATTACACTGCTCTACGAATGTCTGAGATTCCGGTCTGTGTACTGCGTATTGTAAACCCTTCAGTAATGTACTACTTTTTTGCACTAAACACCACTACTACGGAGAAAGAGTCGTCTCGCAGAGGAGTGTTTGAGCCAAAAAGCTGGCCAAAATTATTAAACGCGTTTTTTGAATTGCAATATAGAGTTTTTTGATAGTCCTAGGTGTAATTTGATATAAAAAATCTAGTGCCAGTTTTTTTTAGCTGTTTTTACAACTACTGTTAGTCTGGTACCTGGGTGACCCATTTAGTTTTTATGCACCAACGTAAAAATCTACAATCATATGGGAAACTGTGCATGTATGCAGACGACATTTGTCTTTTCTATCCATATAAATATGAAGCTGTTGCATAGGCGTATATGGAGTATGATACAGCAATGATATCAGAGAACGTTTGAATTAAATAAACTTATCTTAAACGCTGAAAAAACCAAACAATTAAGGTTTCGGTGATATACGACTATTAACATATTAATATATTTGTTGACGGGAAGGAAGTTTTTGAAAGTTGCTCAACAAAATATCTTGGACTTTGCTTGCAGAGTAATTTATGTTAGGATATTCATATACAAAACCTTATATCCAAAATAATGTCTGTACTTGGGTTCCTCTATAAATTAAAAATAAATTTGATAGAAAAACAAAATTAATAATCAATCTTTAATACACAGCCACTTAAACTTTTTGCCAATAATATATGCATACAAAAAAAGCAACGAATTAAAATCATTACAAAGAACTCAAAATAAAGCACTAAAAGCTGTTTTTAATATGCCGTAAACTTTTTCTACAATTTCATTGTACATTTTTAAACCACTCCGCAATATTGGTTACTATACATTATCATTTCATAGAAATCAAACCACGCTAAATGCAAGAAATAATATGAATCTTAGAGAGATGTCGTTTAGAAACTACTAAACAACGAGTAGAATAAATGGATGGTTTTGAATTTAATAAACTTCCTATTGATATCAAAAGCATTGCATGAATTTCAGTTTTTAAAAACAAGATAAAAGAATATTTGCTACGAAATTTGGAAATGTTTTTTTTGTATTTTTTTAAATTGGTTACAAAAGAACAAATATTTCCTTTGTTTATTATAACTCTATTTATTATAATTATATTTAAATTTTTTTCTCTCTTCTCTTCTTTATCTCATATCTTAAATTATTGTATGAAATAATGTATAAATACTTTTGGCAACTTGTCTCAAAAATGTCCAAGTGACGCTGAGGTTTTCAAGTTTTTGTAAATATTGTTTATTTTCTGCAATAAATTAAAATAAATAAAAAAATTTCTTGAAAAAAGATACTAAAGGGCAAACATTGCCAAACTGTCAAAAATTTTAAACCTTCATACATTTTTCAAGTCTTTCGAGTTATAAGTTCAATAGTTAAAAAATAATAGAACACTTTCCTGTTATAATGATAATTATAAAATTTAATTTAAAAATTTCACATGGATGCGGTATAAACTACAATATAATGTTAACGTTTGAATGGCTGTTTTTTATTATATCGTGCATATAAAAATAACGACAACACAAATGCACAAATAAGAGAAAATGTATACCTCAAAGTAAACTTGGCATAGTGCTGTGACCCATGGACAAATAAACATATTTTAAAAATAAAGCTAACATATATTGCATGAAAGTTATATTGTTTGTTAAATTAAGCATAAATCAATCAAATATTTAAGTTTATCTCTTTTTGACGCCTTTAGAGGACGCTGATGTCGGAGTATTTTAACCAAAAATTAATAAACAATAACTTTAGTTTTACAGTCTACAAGAAAATAGATAAAGGCGTTTAATTTTTTAGACAAAGAGATTGAAATTTAACATTTAAGTGTTTTAAAAGATTTAAGTGAATACATCTTAATTATTCATTTATTTATTTATTCTTTAATGCTTTGAAAACGCATGTAAATAAGATAAACTTTAAAAATTTTTAAAGTTTAATGATATATAAAAAGATACGGAAAATATGGTCGATGGGATATTTCCAGTTTTCGCAAATTGATATTGTTTCCTAACTAACAGCTAATAAAATTGTGTGAAGTTTTATAAGACTTGAAACACAAAATATTTTCTAATATTACATCTTTGAATCATATGCAAAGAGATATTAGATTTTTGATAAGTTAAATAAAAATAACATTCACATTATTTACGATATTTTTTATTTTGAAAAACTTGTATATTTTTAATAAGGCTCAAATTTATCTTTTTAATAGTTCAGTAAATATGCAATTTAATAAAAATAACGTTTTAAGAAAACAGATTTAAAATTTTTAATATATCGCCCAAAAAAAATCCCAGTTTAATTAATTAAATAAAAAAATGTTTACTAATTTTACTGCTTTACTAATTTTATTATATTATGAAATAGCTTAAAGAAACATTTTGTTCCAATTTCTTATCACGACTAACAAAACTTATCCTAGAAAATTCATGATCTTGTTTATTTTAAAACTCTTTTCAACAATATATATTGTTTTTTTAACTAACAATTTGATTTTATTCATACTACAGTACGACTAGTGGTCGAAATTCGACCGCCAGTTTAAACGTTGCATTCATTCAAAGAGAAAAAAATTACCTATTTACTCACTCCCTTCCCCAGGGATAAAACAATAAACAAAATCAAATTGTATACAAACACGCACATTTGTAAAAAGATCTTATTACTCATATACATATATGTATGTACTCGTATGTGCTCTAAACACTTTCATTGCTTTGCTTATGTTCTTATGCAGAAAATGTCAATAGTGAAATTATACTGATAATCTGCTGACGATATCAGCAGTACTACAGACAAATTATACCCCAACTAATGCTATCTACTAATGGCATTTAACACAGGCTTGTCCTACGAAATCCACAAGTAGACTGCGTCAATATTGACTATGTAGTTCTTGTGGGACCATATAGAGAAAATGTCAATAGTAAGATTGTACTGACTTACTATTGACGATATCACTACACTGTGGGAAATGTCCGTAGTAAAACTATACTGATTCTCTATAGGCGCTGTTATCACCTGCAGGAAATGTCAATATTAAAATTATACTAACCAATACGATTTTATTTTAATTTATTTAAAATTATATTCAAAAGTAAAATAAGGTATAAAATATATTACAGTCTTCTTTGAGATATACTTTTCTTTTTGTTAAATAACATAAAAGGGACTTCGTTTCTTAACACTTAACCCCTTGCATTCTTCAGGGTTTTTACTTGAAACAATACTTACTCGTACATAAGTGAATGCGTGTACATGTTTTTTAGCATTTGTAGTGGTGTCAATTTTATAAGCGTTTTTCCTTTAACGACTAAAACTCAACAATATTTTCCATTCGCTAAAGGAATGAATAAAATCGGTTGGCAAACAAAAGAGAAAAAGCGATCTAAAAACTTGTTTTTGCCTTTTTTATGTAATAAATTTATTACAAATGTATGTTTAGAAATTCTCAAATTTTTTTAATGAACCGATCATTTTTGCAGGAGTTACAGCTATTCTAACTTTCAGGAAATATGACAGGACCTAGAACACTTGCTGCGATTCGAATAAAAGTTACCATGCTATTACGTGTCTCATCTATACATATTTTCAAATCTTTACGTTTATTCGTGTAGCTAAATTAACTTTTTTATATTTTAGGATAAATGGGAGGTGATCATGTCGTTCTTGCAATTTTATTCCAAAAAATTTATTTTCTCCAATTCATAAGTTTCATCTTTATATGTTCAATTTCAAATATACATACGTAATACTCCTAAAATTTTTCACACTTCATTTATGGGATCAAAGCACTGTGCATCATGGTTAAAGTGTGCTGTATGAATTCGTAAAAAAAATAGTGCAGAAAGGTAAACACCAGCCTGCTCTTGTTTGAACTTTTATATATATATTTATTAACACACACAAAAAATACACAATGAAAAATTAAGCCGCAAACAATTTTACACAGTGTTGGTCCAAACTTATAATTTTATGGTCATAAGGAATACTTTTTACTTTTAGTTATCGCTTGAATGCCAGAACCTGTTTCTATTGGTAAAACAAATTTAAGTTTCAAAACTTTTAAATACTTGAATGCTTTCTTTTAGTAACTGTCTTCAGTTTATTTTTTCCTATACTGTATTTGTTCAATAGGGAAAATAAGAACGTTTCCATGTGTCACATTTTTCTTCTTATTGCTGAAATGATGGTTCAACGAACAAGCCAATGATGCAAAAAATATCATATAAATAATAAAAACCAGTTACAAGAGCAAAAACAACAGAAAACAATTTCTTTATACTCGACATGACGTAAGCGATAATTTATTTACGATTTCATTTTTAATAATGTTCAATGATTTTGAACTCTGCTACCAATATTTTTCATTCACTTAGTTTTCTATGTCTCTTTCCATGTCCTGTCTGACCATATTATTTTAGCAGCCAACAACAATTTAAACAATCTGCCTCAGCCTGGTATATTTTAAAAGTTCATTAATATAAAGAGTATTAACTTAAAATTTTTTATGTACAAGCAGGCCTGTTATGAGATTGCAGTGATTTCAAACCGCCTGATTTTCGAAAATATTGACTTATTGCTGTTCTTTACGTTTATGGTGTTATCAATAGAAACATTTTTGGAAATTACGTGATTTGAAAATTCGTAATTTACAAAAACAGGCCGTTTCTTACGTAGTGTTTTGAGATTTCTAACTGATTAAATTATTTTAAATTATTTTGCATGGTTACTCTGTTCAATTATGTCAATTGAAATTGTATTTGAAAGAGACATGTTTAATTTTCACTTTTATTTATTTTCATTATCCAAACGAGAAAAATATTAACGTTGTTCTTCATGCAAAAAAGAAGGAAATTTGACTATTACACGACATTAAACCTTGTTGGTCATCTTTCGCCAACATGATTTATAACTTTCTTCTCATTTATAAATGTTTTTATATACAAAAATACTGATACTGTCAGCAATTAGAAATATCTTAATTATTAATTATTTAATTGTGTTAGAAGGACGAGTTAAATCAACAGTTAAAATAAGACAAAAAGCAACTTATATGAAAGACAAATTAAATTTATTAACATGTTTCCTTGTTATCTTAATTCATGACGGCTCCATAATATTGGGCACATTTTAAAATAAACCTCGATAAAAAAGAGTTTACATACAAATTGTATAGTCGGTTGTTTCAATGGAGCCTCTGGTTTGAGTTAAACTAAACCATTGCAAGTACTAGAAGTTTTAGAAAATTGAATGAAAACTGTAATAGTATTGTAGATGATAAGTACATGAAGTATTTCGATAAAAGAAACAAAAGATCAGAAAAACTATTAAAAATTTTAAATGTAATAAAATCTACGTCTACCTTGAAGTAAAATAGCGTTTTCGACGTCAACAACTTATTTATATTCCAAAAACAATAAATCACTATGCTGTCCAAGTTCAACTGTTTTTTGCTGACTAAAATCACATACATACATCAACAAGCTATCATTTGGTTTAATTACTCTGCAGAACATTTAAAAATTTTCAAGACCGCCATATTGGTCTCGTTTATAAGACGTAACTGTTGCACAACCGTTGAGTGTTTGTCTTAGAAACGCAGATTTGAGTAGTTCCGCTCCATACAACAGTTGAGTATTTGCTGCCATTTTTCCATCATAAATTTTTTTCACTACGTTTAGTCAACATGTTGTGTTTAGGTCCACAGCTGATCAAGAGAATTATGAGCTTTTATACTAGCTGCTTTGTTAGGTGGCGGCTGCAAATTAATTTGTTAAATTTTGCATTACAAATGCGATAAAGTAACAAAAATAAAGAAATAAAATTAAAATAAAAATTTCATTAAATGTACGTCGGTTTATTATGGTGTCTATTTATATTAATTAGATAATTAATTCAATATAAGGTTCAAGGAATTTTCGGCGGCTTAGCGTTAAAATATAAATGCTATCAGCGCAGGCTTATCATTTTATTGAAGTATTTTGCTGTGCATTTTTATGTTGTTAATATTAAATTTGTGGTGCAGATTTTAAAATAAAACTGGAAAATTCATGCAAAGAAAAACTTCATTGCAAATTCTGTTTTGTCCATAATTTTTAGTATAGGCCAAACTGGTTAATTAACAAATTTAAATTATTTCTTTTGCAGCATTTTTATTTATTTTCAATAGTTTACATTTATCAGCTGTTCATTATCCAATTATTCTTCAAGCCGTTTCTAAGACGTAACTGTTGGGCTCAACAGTTGACAAAAGTTTCACAACAGTTGAACTCAATAGCTTCGTCTTATGAATTCGCCCAATCTTTTTATGTTTTCTTATTTCATGTTGCTGTGGTGTAAAATTTTAAATTTTGAATGACATTTGTAATGTTTTTGTCAGTAAGTGTGAAAAACTTGACAGAAAAACTGCAGAGTAAACTGAAAAAAAAATTTATATAAAATAAGCAACAAAATGTCAGAACGAGGAAAAAACGCTGAAACTGAAGACTTTAAATTAAAATCGCCAAAACAAATAAAGACTTATTATAAATCGACAAATGAGAAAAATAATTCAGTTTAACATTAAAGAAAGTCTGAAGTCAGAATCCTTCAGGTGCCTGTCCGACTTGCGCTTGATTGATTATTTATTATTTGCTAGACATAATATAGACAATAGTAAATTACCTTGAATACAATTATAGCTAAAGATCATCCTAAATAAACCTTCGGGAAACTAATTTACATTATTACTAGTACACAAAATCCTTTAATTATTTTGCTTAATTATCTATAACGATCGAGTGTAGATGTACACACTTTATGGCGATGTAAGTAAATATTTTAAAAACTAAAAGTACTCAAATCGTTTTTTCTTTATCATCCCCGGTAAAAGGTGTAAAAAAGTTGATGCATTTTCTCTTATTTTAAATTGACATTTGTCTTACTCAATAAAACATTGCTGTAGATCTTAAAGATTAAATGTTTGTATAATAATATGGCTTTAACGACCTTCAATACAATATTACTAAATAAATAATACTTTTTGTGTTTCCTTTAGATACAAAATGACTTTAAGTGTCACTTTGTGCATTCCAAGCAATAAAATTGTCTTGAACAATTGTGTAGTAATAGTTCAGAAATATTTTATACATTAAGTGCTTGGCAGTGAAAAATTGTTTCATTTTACATCATCTTCTGGTCACTAAATGTCAAACAGAAAAATAAACAGAAAAAAGTTCACTTCAACAAATATTTTCGTAATTTTTTCTCCCTTCTTCTTTCATTTAGCTTATGTAACCAAGCACAATTTGCGGCTTTTCCCTGATAGATAAATAGATTGAAAATAAAAGTTTTAAAAAATATATCATGTTCTAGATTTAAACAAACAATGCAGCAATACTTAGAGCAAAAAAAGAACTAGGTTAACAAATTTTTTTTACATGAAAAGCAAAATAAATAAAAAACTTGTCAGGTGCTATAAATAGTAAAACGAATCAATAGCAAACATTTACACTCATGAAATGGGTCACGGAAATATCTGTACAATACTTTTGTATAAATCATATTATTAAAAAGTTTTACCAATAAGTACGTATGTATGTAAGAAAAAGTTTTTAATGAATGAAAATGGAAATAACCAGTTCGCGAAATTATATCATATAGTATTTTTGCTTTAAAATATTAATTTATTTCCATTCGAGTTTTTTTTAATGAAATTTAATTTCACTTAGATAAGAATCGTTGATCAAAAATCACATAACGTTTTTTCTTCCTTGAAAGATCAAAATTTTTCAATACCGAAAATTAAAAATTTGTTTAGCTTGTAACGCGCTTTTCCTTAAACTAATGTTTTACATTAGCAAAACTTTGTTTTATGGAAAACACATATAAATATGTTATTGAGTTTGTTCGAATTTAATTGTTGTTGATACTGTTAAAAAGGGAACTTTTACCCAAAAATTCTTAGAAAATCTAAACGTGTTATGCTGAGCTTTCACTCGGAATATATAAGAAGCGTTCAAAACATAAAATTTCAAACAATAATCATGTTGTTTTTATTTTCTTATTTCGCCAGACGTTAACTTCTTCGGCTACGACGGTAACGCTAAAGACTAAACTACAACATCAGAGGTCTAATCATCGCTTTCGAGAGCGAAATTCCCTTACACAGTACAACACATGGTTTTGGGACTCAATTCTGAGAATTGCACGTGAAAGTGGCCCCAGTACTTTCTCAATAGTTAATGCTACAAACACCAAGGCTATGATGCTCAGCCCTACGTTCCGTTTTATTATGGACCTAGATATTTTTCTTGGCAATTATAGATTTCTATTTGCCTATTGCGTTGTATTTTAGAAGTCTGTTGTCTGAATTTTAGTGTTTGCTGTATAACCCTCTGACTGTCCAATACATCACATATGATACACAGACATTATGATTGATACGCTTACGCATCATATGTGATACAAAATATGTCTTATTTCATTTAACAAAATTTTATATGAACTGATGAAAAATAAAGTGGTTCAATAGTCTGAGCGTGTAGAGAATCTTTTTTTTTAAAACGACATGAATATTTGTATAAGAAAAAAAACAAAAAATCAGACAAAAGCGATTGTAGCTCATACCAATATTGTGCAACAACGGATGCTAAAATAACGGTTCCATTCTCCAATAGTCGTCAATATTAGGATATTTTATAATGCCAATGGATCTATAAACTTTTTCATTTCGGTATGTGTGATATTTGACCAACTTTTCATGCAAGAATTACGACGAAACTGATGGGATTCTATGAACTTTTCCGCATATTTGTTTGTTTCCAAATTCATCAATTCAAAAATTTCACTCTCAAAAAATTTCTCAAATATATTGATTGGCAAAGGTACCCCATCTTCAATTACAATACGTTTATTTAGACCATGTTCGCCAATAAAGAGAATCTTTTCTGCTTCTTCAAAGACACTGCTCCCCTTGCTGAACAAACGATCTTGATGTAGAGGCAATTCCTCAAACGAGTTGTTTTCATCATCAGATTCACTATATGATGAATCATTAACATCTTTGCAAATGTAGTTGCCATCACTACCTGAAGAAAAGTTATCTTCATCTGAACTGTCATCATTTATACCAATTATATTTTCAAAATCTTAATTACCATATTTTGCTTTCCGACCGTAAAATGATAATGGATCCATACTTCACTAATAAAAAAATGATACTGACAGCTAAAACCTTCTATGTTGTACGCAAGGCAGATCTACAAGGTAGTAGCGATTCTATAACAATACAGAACACCTATACAACTGTCGAAACTTGTACATAATCGGGTGGCACTGTTAGCACAGTTGAACCTCTAACAAATGTCAACCATCATACAAAGCTGTGGTGTTTGGCAATTTGGCATCAGCCATATTGCTACTAATATATTATCAACGCAAATATAATTTTACATAATTGACATTTAAGCAGGTAAATCAGCTGTGTTATCGCTGCACCTTATTAATCTGCCTTGGTTGTACTGCAAACCAACGACAATTGAAAAAAATGGGATTCCCCTAATTTTACTTGACATACGTATTTATTTCTGTGTTGCTAACACTATAAGTCAAAATAAATAAATAATAACGAATGAAAATTACATGAATCATATGTGATGCACAGAACGTTTGTATAAAAAAAGTTTAAATTGTTGCTCCGCCATTTTTACCAAATTATTTCTGTGGACAGTCAAAGGGATAAATTACTCACTTCTATTATCTTTGCCTTTACATGTGAGGAAATTTGAAATCTTGAAATTTATACTTGGAACTTTGTCAAGAGCTTGCTAAATGCCAACTACAGTTTTGTTTACAATGTCAGAAGCATATTTTGTAACAATTTTTTTCAGGCTGCCATTTTATTTTTCACGTAATGCTTCGTAATTTGTTTACATTTTATAAACTAATTAAGAATAATAAAAGTCTTGCATGATGTAACGGCTTCCTCGCGCTAGAAATCCTGATTTTACTCTTCTAATAGTCTTCAAGTCTATCATTTCCATGTCTTTCGTTGTCGGCATCATTGGCTATTAGAATAGTATAGTTCTAGATATGCTTTTTATGCACACACGAAGTTTTTTAAGCATGAAAGAATTTACGAAAGTGTTAACTGTCAAACGAACTATCGAAACGCGCTCACTTTTTTACTTTTATGGTTAATACCAAGGCGTATTTAACCAGGTGACAGCTTTACAGCAGCTGACTATTCGTTGCGAATGTCAAAATACATACAAAATACTTTTACTTTTTTCTGTATCTGTTTTCTTTGTTTTATGGGTTAGGTTTTTAACATACGCAATGAAACTACACAAACAAAAATGCCTGTTGTTCTTGTATTTTTGGAATTGTTTTCCTAATGCTGTCACTAAGTTAAATACACCTTGGTCAATACGGTCTGGCAAATCACCATGAATAGATTAACGCTTGAACAACGCTGATTTACTTTGAAAATCAGACGTCGATTGGCGCAACTTGTAGACGACTTCGTTGTTTTTATAGCACACATTATTGTCCAATCCATTCGTTGAACTGAGAGCAGATGTCATACTCTCTAAATGATGCAATAACTCCAAACCATTGACAGAATATGCTTACGAAATATTGCCACTCTTAACACTCTTGTCTTATTGTTCAATTGTTTTCAGCGATGAGACTCATTTTTGGCTCAACAAGGTTATTTTTAATAAAAACTGCCGCATATGGAGTGAAACAAATCCACATCTATAGACTCCATTACATCCAGATAAATGCACCGTTTGGTGCCACCAGCGTCTCATCATTTATCCTGAATGAAACTTTAATGAAATATAAACTCGCGTTACGGTCAAATTGTTTAAAATATGGTTGACATTGATCTAGATGAGATGTGGTTTCAACAGGATGACGTTACGAGCCATACGGCGATCGTAAACATCAACCTATTGAAATCAAATTTTGGCGATAAGTTGAATTCAAGAAATGGTTTTATCTTAACGACTGGACTTTAAATATCATTAACTATTCACCTCATTTTATTACTTACTGCCGTCTGTACTTTACCCATCTAGGTTGGTCTTATAATAATAAATAACATCTTGGATTTGTATATTTTTTTGTATTGATTTTAGTAACAGCCCATATGTTGTATTTATATGTTCGCAAAAAGTAACAAGGTGAACTGTAGTTATAAATCACTGAGCATATAATTGCTCAGCTTGATATATAAATCCATATAAAATTTATTTTTATTCTAATAAAAAATTTCTCTGAGTGTGATAGGATTCGAATTTCACGTCCACCATATAGATGTTCATATAATTCATATATTTTGAAATGTTTTAAATCTTCTTGTACAGTAGTTTTGATTTAGCTGCATTTTGGTTAAGAGCACTTTTGACTCAACTGCACAAAATTAATAATTTCTGTCGCAGTTCTTTAAAATCCCATAGAAATTCCGTTTTTAAGTGTCTTTTTGTACCTGCACATTTAAGATAAATGCCCAAAATACGAATGCCCATACGAAAAACCAACGTTAGCTGCATTTTGATTTAACTGCCCAAAAATATATATTTTTTGTAATTATTCTTCCTCAACTTTGTTTAAGTGCATTTTGTATACCTGCATATTTACTATTTTTTTTGCAGTTTTAAAATATTTTCATATAAAAAATCAAAGTTAGGTGCACAAATATGGTGGCCACTTTTTCACGTAAATATCCAACTTATGCCATTTATAATTAAAAAAATATCTAACAAGTCACACAATCGCAAGTTGTCGTCATTAAAATTCATCTATTTTGTTTGCTTGTACATACATACAATTAAGATAACAGCCTTTTTGACATATCTGCACAAAAAATCGTACAAAGTTTATTGTGCAGCTAAGTCAAAACTACTGTAAATACTTACACTGATAGAAAAACCTTCATACGTTGATGTAATTTGACTATGACAATTGTGCTCGTTTTTGACCCCATGACAGTTGTCATCAATGCGATGTCCTCCTTAGCACCAGGGGATAATTTCGTCATCAGTGACAATGATGACAGCAATGACTCAACGTTATTATATAAATGACCAATCAGCATTACTTTAATAAAAAAATGTCATCAGCATAGATGACACCTAAAATATGACAAAATGCTTCGATGACGATTGCCGTTAAATTGATGTTAGTTTTCGTCTTATTGATGACATTTTTCATAACATTTATGTCAAAATTCTGATGACAGACCGTCATCAATATCAGTATGAATTTTTCTATGAGTGTACATGTGCTTATAACTCTGTCGATTATGAAATACATTAAAATTTATTTTTGTCGAAATGTAATTACCGATGGTAGCGTGATAATTTCTTTAAAAAAAGTTATTGATGCCAAGAGTTTTCTTTTAATTAAATATGACATATTTTATTTTGCAGACGTCACAATCGATTCATAGACAAGTGGCGACGAATTTCAAATTTAATATTCGTATTCGCGAATAACATGCTGCAAAACGTGAAATGTGCATTAGATAATCATTTGTCTAGACATGCACCATCTGCATTGTTGATTGCTTTTTGTATTCCTACATCGATGATAACAAGTAATTTCCCATGCATCATTGTCTTGCGATAACAGTAATATGCTCATTTCTTGTTTAATAGAAGTATCGTATCTTCTTACAATTTATTTCATTAAAAAATTCACTTAATTTTGAGGCCACGGCAAAGACAATTTAATAAGAATGTGACGAGCGTTTGAGTAAATAATGTATACTTCAAGTAGTGACTTTTGTTTATGACTTTATCGTAGCAACAATATTCCAACATTTAATATGACTATAAAGAGAATCTTTTTTGATTATATTACATTTATATGAAAAAAAATTTATAAGCTAGACCATAAGGTGGTTCCAATATGGTTCGACTACAACCATATAATTAAATCAAATTGGGCCTTTCCTCGTACTATAACGATTATTATGTCCAGAGTACAGCTTTCTTAATGAGTCTGTATCACATGTGCCTACAATGATATAATATATGTAAATGAGCAAAAGCTAACTATTGTTTATCTTAATGCACATGCATTACTGTGTATATCAACTATAGAAGCACTTGTATATCTACTAAAGATCTAAACACTTAGACGACAGCAGACTTCACAACTTCACGGCTTCAAATGCTGCTCTGAAGTCAGCTTCATAATTATTTTGAAAACAGCAACAACAAATTTCAGGAATGCCGGATATGTATTTTATAATGAATAAAATTAAAGTTATTGATAAAAAATGTAATAATATCACGAAAATTATAAAAACACATAAATTTATTTCTATATTGTATTTTTGTAATGTTCTTTTATGTATAATATTAACAAAAAGTTTTTGTTCTTATTTTTCCAATTTATATATATAATGGCAACACTATATTTGTTTATTGCTGCCCGTTAAAATAGAAAATAGCCTAAGTTGGCAGCAGCAGCAAATGCTGTTGTGCAGTCCTGCTGCTGTGCTGCCGTCAAAATAATCGTTTTCATTTAAAGACATGGATTTTATTTTTGACATATTGCTGCTTGCTGTCTGCTGTCGTGAATGTGTTTAGAGCTTAGCATTAATCACATGAAAAAACTTCGTTATAAGCCTGTATCCTGGTTGTGACTACATACAGTAACTTACGTATTTCATTGCGTAAAGAAAGGTGTTGTTCCTATTTGTTACATGGTAAAAATTCTTTCTGTTTTCTATCACTTTAACACTTTAAATTCTTCACCTTCTTCTACAAACTTTTTCGTATAAAAACCCCTTAAGGTTTGCCTCTTTTAATAAACTGTTCTAGTTTTTTTCATTTTCATTTTCAATTTCTAAGCAAATGACAATCTGAAACGTAATTTTAAAAATCTCACCTAAAGCCATTCCGGAAATAGTTTAATGAATTAAGACAACAAGAGCAAAATGCTATATTTTTATATAACTAACGAGAAAGTTTCATAGCAACAAGAAACAGCAACTAAATAATAAACAAATTACAAGAGGAGTTTTTTTCTTCTTTTTTCGATGACTAATGAAAACAACAAAGCGAACAAAATTAGTAAAATGAGCGTAAAATTTTTGCAAATATAATAAATATAAAATTCTAACTTAAAACAAACATTCAGAGTGGGATGAATGCCAATTGCAAGAAATGAAAAAATAAGCAGATATGTACATACATACACTCATTTCCAGAAGTTGAAATAAATTTTCTTAAACGATTCTGAATTCATGTGCAAAAAAAAACAAAGCAGATGAAATTGTTTGTATATAATTTTTTTTGAGAGTAAATTTTTATTTACAAATCTTATAAGCTAAATACGGTTCAATGTTAGATGATTTTACTTAAGCGTACTACAACAATTAAATCTAAAGCACTGTCTTGAGCAAAATTTGTTACAAAAACCTTTTACAAACTTTGAAATGTTATAATGAAATTTGGTAAAAACTATCACAAGCAAGAATGGCGCATACTCAGAAATCATAACCAAAGTCAAAACTAATAAAACAGAAACTAAAAGATCTTATTCACAATTTATAAATAGTGCAGCAACTGCTTTCAGCTGATGTAAGAAATGCAAACCTGCATGTTGGCTGCTAGAGATAATAAAATGTCGATAATGTTTTCAACGATGCTTACTGTGATTAATTAAAAAGCTTATGAAGCTATTAAAAACTGTTTTTGTTCTTTAAAACATTCATAAAAATCCTAAAAGTAATTTTTTGGTCATAGTTGGTATATACACTCCGGTTTACTTATTTAAAGGCATCAAAGGCAGCTTTGCAGTTTTTAACCGATTGCAGAATTTTAAAATAGAAATGTAAGCTAGACATCTTAAAATATAAAAGAAATCATGACAATAGTAGTTTCTTTACTAAAGAACTTTTTTAAGCAATTTATTAAAAAAAAGTCCAAAAATGTATTATTTGTTTTGTTGGTTCGAAGGCACTTTAACTAATTTTAATGAAAACAGTTTTTCTTGTTTTTTCATTTAAGATCTTTTAATGATGGGTAGAACGCCCTTTCTTTTTAATAACTTCAAATATACGGGGTTTCATTGACAGATAAAGAGAATTTATATAATCCAACGCAATTTGATTCCAAGCATCCTTAATGGGCTGAATTAGAAACTGCTTGTCATTAAATTGTTTACCTCCTTCATAGACCTTACGAGATAACCAACCCCAGACATTTTCGATAATGTTTAGATCTGGCGAAGAGCGTGGCCAGTCGAGAATATTAACGTTTTGGCTTGCCATGAACTCCTTTACTACTCTGGCGTTGTGTATAGAGGCGTTATCCTGTTACAATATTAAAGATATGGGACCAAATAGTACACTGAGCTTCGGAAAAGCTGCTTCCAATAACGTTTTATAGCTTCCACCAGTCATTTTCGCACTTTGAAATTCAAGATCGATGGTGCCCATAGTACGTAATAGCACCCCACACCATAACGCCGCCCTCTCGGCTGTGATATCGGTTCAAAAATCGCTTTTCTCTGCGCAGTTCATGGAAATAATAGTTGTATCCATCAGACCCATCCAAATTATACTTCTTCTCATACGTAAATACAACGGTTTGCTGCACAACCTATACCATGTCGTCTCTTGCGTATTGAAGCCACTTTTCCGCTTTCTTAATTACTCTGCGTATTGATGACTTGCTCGCTTTAACGCCAGCCTGAGCTCTTATTTTTGACAAGATTAAGGCAGAATTAAAAGCAATTCTGAGGATTTTTCTTTTCTCATGCGTAGATAAAGAAAGCGAAACCCTTCCTTTAAAAATTTTTCCATACCCCTCGTGCTCCTTGATGTAATTATCGACAACTGTTGGTCTTCGTCCAATTTTGTTAACTATTGCGTGTTCAGAACGGTAAACATCGATTTTAGTTTTTTCCGATAGATCAAAAATTTTTTATTTTGCAATTTTGACTCGTAAAATGATTAAGATGTAATAAATTGTAATAAACAAATGCTCCCTACAAAAGATCATCGCTTACTTTAAAAATAATAAAGTGCCTATATTCACGTGAACCAGAAAAAATAGTACATTTTTGAACTTTTTTTTAATAAATTGCTTGAAAAACGTTTTTTAGTAAAGAAAATACTATTGTCATGATTTCTTTTATATTTCAAGATGTCTAGCTTACATTTCTATTTTAAAATTCTGCAATAGGTTAAAATTGCAAAAGATACAGGCCGCTGAATATGCAATTTGAAGTTGAGAAAAAAATCTCTAGTGAATTTTTTTTTGTATGGATATTTTTGGAGGGACTAGAAATCAATCAGCTGTTTGAATTTATTAGTCAGTTATCATTTAGTTGCAGCTTCACCCATAACTAAGTGCAAACTTATCGTGCTGAAAGTAACCAACTGTTAATAACTTAAATAGATGCTTAGAAAAGTTAATAATTTGTGGTCATTTCTGAATATGCGTTATTATCTTTAACAAAAGATTCTGTTTAGTAAATTTCTTATTGTTTCAAAATCAGAAAATCTGCATTTTTCATTAAATGCCAGCGTCAAATCATGGGCGAAAGCATTTATCTTTTTGTAATTAAAGCTATAGTGTTGTAAGCCCGTGTGGAATTTCGGGGAAGATTATGAATTATTTTGAAATTTTTGTTTTGAATGACCTGAAGCCGTTTTGTATGGGTCTTAGCAATTTTATGAAACCAGGCTGGAAAGCCGAAAGTCAGTATCTGTCTAACACACAATATACACACAATATCTGTCTAACACACAAAATACAGCAATATCTCATTTTTAAGGTTGAGCCTAGACCTCCTATGTTGTATGGGGTATAGATACGGTGACCAACTGTACACTATTATAGTGGACAGCACATTATTTTAACATCTTGTCCAATGTATATATTTTTTTGTACACTATTTGTAAATTTTTTTACATGTGTACACCCCTTTTGTACATTAGTTTTTCGCAGAAATATTCACTTTTGCTCACTTTTTTCATTATTTCCAAAATATCTAGAAAAAAATTTAAAATATTCTTAAATTACATAAAAACTCTAGCTGAAAAGCTTAATATTATTAATGATCTTTTCGCTATTTTTCGCGTAATATACAGTCAAGCTTTTGTATTTCATAAATATATTAGGCATTTTGAAACACAACATATTTCAATGCCTGAGGCAGCAATAATATTAAAGTAATTAAAATAAAATTAATAGAACGTAATGATGAAATATTTTTATCACTAAAAGCGCAAAATAAAATTATAGTTCTAGAAGGAATTTACTTGTTTACTTTTATTTAAAGTTGCATCTTGGCAGTTAGTAGAAAAATCGTTGGCTATAGTAACAGAAATTAGAAATGACTTAAATTAAAATAATAACGATATCTTTGATAAATTTATATTGAGCATTTCTTTTAGAAGGTCTACCGAAAAAAATTTTTTTTAAAGAAAAACAATTGTATTTAATATATCTGCAAAAGTCTTGCATTTATTCATTACTCATTTCAAAATATTCATTTCCAAAGTCAAGCATATTTATCATATTTCTTTTTTATTTGATGGGCAAATTTTGTTTTGAAAAGTATTCTTAGCGCTAGTCGTTATTGATTGAGTTTTTCTCTCTCAGATCTCCGTAAGGATATCAAGAGTTAGAAAATAATGCATAAGATTCAATACGGTTAAAAATAACTAAAAGATTTTGGTTTGCATTATCCATTAATTCAATGTACCATACGACATTAAAAAACACCACTTTGTATCAATACATCGAAACTTCTTGAAGAAAGTTCATCAAGTAATGATTACAAACAGACATTTTGATTGCAATTAAAATTAAAAAAAAAAATATTTTGAAAATAAAACGAATTGCGAACTACGCGGATATGCAAAATTTGTCTCGTACCACACATATCTCAATTGCACTTCTTCTGTCAGGTCAGGAAATGAAAGCAGGCAAAACTGCTTCCTTTTTTATCTCACTTTATATTTTCTTTAAGTTCGTCGTTATGTAAAAATAATCACATTGAATACTTCTATTTTATTTTATTTTATTTATTTTTTATTCTTATTTTCGCAAAAAAAGCATCCGAAAAAAATTTGAAAATCATGATGGAAAAAAATGTCCCGTCAGACTATAATTAAAGTTAAATAAGAATAAAATATTCATATTTTTTTAGTAAAATCTAAGCCATTTTAAGGAACATTGACTCACCTCATTCTAGAATTAGTCACATTAATTTATTGTTTCAGGTTTCGCTGTAATAAGCATTTTAATTGTTTGCTAGAGCTAATCAGGGGCCATAAATTATGATAATAATCAAAGCAAAAATCTATTTTATTTTCATCTCTTTTCCTCTTTAAATTCGTACGACTGTCGCGCACGACAGTATGGAACTGCCCATATGTAATAAAAAATAGAAATAAGGAAAAACTCTGAAGTGAATCCTTATACTCGTCAAGCGTGGATTTAAATGTTTATATTTATTGGTAGATTTTTCATTCGCTCTATCTGCTTCTAATGCGCCAACATAAAGAATTTTTTCTATATCTAACAATATTTGGTCTTCAGAAAAATCTCAAATTAGATTGGAAACTTTTGAATTTCTCATAACTCACAGATACAATTTTGAAATGAATTTTAAACTTTTTAAACGAATGTGCCTGATGTGTTGAAAAAAACATATTCAGTGGAGAAATATCAGAAGTAAAAATGTATATTAATATGTGTATATTTGTAGCAATGCATTTTTAGTACCGCTCTGTAATATATTAGTTTTAATAAATGAATTTGGTTACGTTTTTAAATCCATACAATGTGTACACTATTTTCTCATAAAATTAATGGTCACCGTAGGTATAGAGCACGTCCACATTTTATAGCTTTATCACAGATGTAATTAACATATTGTTTGCATTTAAGTTTTTTATCTAAAGTGATATCTAAATATTTAATATCATGTTCGATGGGGATTACGATTCCTCGACAGTATACAAATTTTGTAGGAATATTTTTTGGTGACTTATTAAATGGAAATGTTATGGCCTGCGTTTTATTATCATTTACTTTTATTTTCCACTTATTAAAATATTTTTGGCGTGTGATAAGGTTCTCTTGCATTCTCTTGATTATTGGATTTGAAAGTTTTCTACTGCATATAAAAGCACTGTCATCAGCTTCCTGCTTTCTATGCACTTTAACATCAGACGTATATAAGGAGTAGAGTGTTGATGATAATACCAACCATTGTGGCAATCCAGCTGGGATTGTTCTTTCTGTTGAGAATTCCCCGTCAACAAATATAATAAATGTACGGTTCTTTAGAAAATTTAGTATAATTTTTTGTAAATACAACGAATGTCATTGTTTAATATGGGTACCCAGCAAAGTGACCCTAATCCACAGCGCTCTTAACACTGGGTGCAAGCAATGCGTCCACCAACGCCCCATATGCCGCAGACTGCCACATATGAGTACCGATTCGAAAACATGTATTTGGACATGCCACATCCACACCTACGCTAATTCCCCAACGTCACAGATGGCCAACTTACCCCGCATCTCTAGATCAGCACGTGGCTGTCCTTCAACGCAAACACTTTATGAGAAGCACCGATCAGCTGCAACAGAAGATCCATTATGAGGTTCCATAAATGTGGACCACAGATGGACCTCTGCGGACAACCACGGATAACATCCCTCCTTTTTTAAATATAATGGGAAACCTAATGAATTAAGTTTGTATAATATTCCATCGTGCCAGATGGTATCAAAAGCTTTTTCTATATCAAGAAAAACAACGCCAGTATATTTGCGATTTCTTTTGTTGTTTTCGATAAAATTCACAACTCGCTTTATCTAGTGTTCGGTAGTCAGGGGTGCGAAACGTGTCGATTTTACGTCATTTTGACGATTTTTATATGAATGGTTTCGCTTGAGTTTAAATCTGAGTTTTTCTTAATTTTTAAGAATTTTTTTTGTTGTTAATAAATTCATTATTTTATTAAGAGAGGTACTATTTGGAAAAATGTATTGCTCGTCAGACAAGCAGAACGGATCAGTACTGATTTAGAGGTCGCTACACCATCTCATCAGCGTTCTTTTGTTCGATTTTACCACTTTTGACGGTGGATACTAGTGATCAGGAATATCAACTATTTAACCGTATTATTTAACGTATTAGAATACGAAAAGTGCAATTTATACATTTCTACAAGTTAATTCAATTTCGGTTAGTACGACATTTCCATCTCTAATGATTAATTATTTCATATATCCCATACTCTCCCTCATTTTTCAGAGCCATTGGCTCTATCTTTTAACTTTCTTAGTATTCAGCCACCTGAGACAATGTAAACATGGAGTTTTATTATGGGTGCCTTCGTTTTTAGCAATTAATGTTTATGAGTAATTTCTTGAACTGCTTGAGTTTATATCGAAATGAATATTGAACTAAAATATAAAACATATCAAATAAAAAACTTCCGTTTATTTTTGAAAATGGACACAAGATCTGTTCAAATCTAGTTTTGAATTGACCAAACATGTTTAAAATATTTTCGAGTTTTCCATTATTTTGTATTTGAAGTTTTTAATAAATCCGTTGGATTGTTAATTTTCAAAAGAAATATTGTTTTATTTATATAAAATACTATTGGTTGTTGTGTGACGATTTTTTTTAATATTGTCGATTTTGTTGCCAAAAGTTAACGAGTTTTCGGAAAATATTACTGGCAGCCCTGACGGTAGTGTTCCTTACGGAATCCAAGCTATTGGTGGTTAATAATATTATTGTGGTCAGCAAAATCTTCTTATCTTTTATGAATTATTTTTTCAAAAACTTAAGATGCTTATGGGTTGTTTGGAATCTTTTCCCTTTTTATAAATCGGTATTAATTTCGATTTTTTTAAAGAACGGGGAGAGAAGCCATTTACTAAGCAATAATTAAATATTTTACATAGAATTTCGTAAAAGTAGTCTGGCATATTTTTTAGGCTTTATTATTTTTTAATAGCATAACAAATGCCTTAGCCTCAATGGCATATGTACGTTCAATGTTATTACTAGCAATATGAGAATTTTTATCGAGACAATTAATAAAAATCTGATACACATGTATCCAAAGTCGATGGGTTGTTGATAGTAATAGTGTGAGAGCTACCAAATGCATCGGCAATTGCATTAGCTTTTTCTGCGCCGGTTTTAAAAGTTCATTATTTTTTGTACAGTTATGACATTTGTACACCATACTTCCATCAAGTAAGCTTTTTTTAGTGAGCAATCAGCGTAATCGTAGTTACCCGCACAAGCTGTACATACCTTGTCTATGTTGTAGTTTTTTGGCTCCATGACCGTACATTGAACACTTGGACCTTTATTACTATTAAAAAGATTTCTTCAGTAAGCAGCAATATTGGAGAGGAATGATATTTTTTAAATTTTAGGCTTGAATCGTGTTGTCTATCAAATTCGATCAGATATAGTGTGTCATCTTCGTTTGATCTTTTAGTTATAATTTCTTTTACACTTTAAAATTCTTCCATTACATCCGCTGTCGTCTTTCTGGAAAGACCGAACATCACCATCTTACAAATCTGACTGTCTCTTACCTCGTCTGTGTAAAACTTCATATTCTTGTTTTCAGCATTTTCAGCGCCTCCTCATGTTGTATTTCGGACAATTACACTAAAACATTATTCTTTTCTGACCATTCAGAGTAGAAAAATTTTAATTTATTTCAAAAGAAAAAATTTCATATAAAATCCCCGAGCAAAAATACACGTTGCTAACAACTCAAGGCAGTGTTGTCGGATGAATTGTTCTTATTTCCACCTGATCTTTCTCATACAAAACTAAAACTTGTCAAGGGGCTGTTCTTATATTGCATAACCCCGTTTTGCCAATTTCAACCACACTTCAACCATCACTTCTTAAATTTAAAAAAAAAAATACATCCTAAATTTCTGAAGACCTCCCTCCCCGCTTTAGTATTGTGTGAACAGCCTGAAGGAAAAAACGTATTTTATATATTTTCAAAATAAATACAGGGTAACCTTCCCTTCCCTAACTTCACAGCAAAAGTGCCAAGCTAAAAAGCTGTTGATAAGAACGTGTTACAGTAAGATTAGTGAGTAAAAAGAAGGAAAATTGTTTATAAACTCCAGGAAATGTTGAGAAAAAATTAAATTAAACTCAAACATTGTTCTTTCTGTAACATTTATTTCACCAGCAATGAAGAGGATGATTAAGGGTGGTGGTACGAATGAAAGGTGCTTATAGGGTCACTTCTATGCAAATTTAATCCTGATACTTTCACCACTTCAGCCAACTTTGTCGGTAAGAAAAACAAAACGAAAACTAAAACTTTGCAAAACAGATTTAATGAACACAAATTTTTTATTAATTAAAAAAAATATGAAAAGTTTGTTATTATGGATAGAAAATAAACTTAGAAAACAACGAAAACTAAAAGTTTAATTAAAAAAATATAAAAGTCTAATTCAATAAGTATTCAGTTGTTTAGAGCTTTTGACTAGTTTTTCTGCCAATAAGCAATAAATTAATTAAAAGCAAGAGAAAATATTATTAGTTTTAATTTGTTATTTTACTTATTAAGTACAACGTTTTTATTAATATATTGAACTTAATTATTGATGGGTTTTAGCTTGTTTCTTTGAGCATATCACTGTTTTTAACGCAGATCATCAGCGAACTTTGGCACAAAAATTCTTAGAAAATGGAAAGATATTATATTAAGCTTTGAAATAAAAGGATTTAGAGTTGTTAGGTTCTCCTTTTTTATCTTTGTGGAGGAGAAACTGTAAGTTTAAGCAACCTTTGAAAGGAGATTTAATTATAATTAAGGGGTTATGGGAAATAAAAGAAGGAAAGGGAAATTAGTTCCTTTTCTTTTATTTAAAAGCCTTGATACCATATGCTCACCTTTGTAGAGGGGTTTAGGAACGTGTGCTTATCAAGACACACCGATTTCACTAAAATTGTAAGTTTTCAAGGATAACGCTTAAGTGACAAAAAAATGGATACAGTTAAATATATTTTCCAAAGACAAAACTAAGTTTAATATTCAGAAACTTTTAAAGTTATCACTCCGGATGTTCAATTATAAGTAAGTTTACAATTCAAGTAAATATTTACTAGCTGTTTTTAGAAAATGAAAACAAAATTGTGAGTGAGAATTAATATTGAAAACAACAATAAAATACTTGGCCAATAATAATAATAACAACAACATAAAATACGAAAATTTGTTTTTGTTTTCAATATAAATTCTCACTCACAATTTTGTTTTCATTTTATAAAAATAGGCAGTAAGACTTCGTTCGTCTTTTTTGAAAAATACATTTTTGTCGCTTTACATTTCAGTGTAGACAATTGAGGTTTAGTTTTAAAGTCGGAAAAATACATTGATATCTTCAACTAATAAAGAATTTTTAATTTTGTTAGCAATAAACGTGCCTGCTTCTTTTCTTTCAACTCATTTTCAAACTGCATTCCTGATTCTTTTTAATTCCAATAGACTGAAATCATTTTTTATATACTTTATCTACAAACAACCGAACATGTGTAGCTACTTGCTGCCAAAGAACAAGTTTACATAAGTCAGTGTTCCAACAATTCTACTCTGGCACACATTCAAAATCATCAAACATAAATTGTTACAATGAAACAAACAAAGATCGGTTTGAATTTCATCCTAAAGCTCGGCAAGCAAATAAATAAGGGTGTCTGTACACTAGAGTATCTAATTATTCGACTTTCGGTTTTGTTCGAGAAAGCACTTAATGGATTTTGTTACTTTATTCTGCTCATATGCAAACATAAAAGTGGGAAACTGCTGGAGAGAATAATATGTAGAAGACTTGAAGCACTCGTTCAAGCAAACAATTGTTTATCAGAACACCAATTTGACTTCAGAAATCCAAGATCAACAGTAAATAATATTAATTTAGTGGTAGAAGCTGCTGAACTGGCAGTCCAAGGAAAGAGGTGGAAAAACTGCGCAAAGGAAAATGCTGTGTAGCTGTAATTCTAGATTGTTTTATTCCATTTATATCTTTATTAATAAAAATGTAAAAGTCAAATGCAGATATCGAATGCTTGAGCTGCATGTATTCATTTTTGTTGAAAGTTTTTAGCCATTTTTGTCCGATTTTTTAATTCAAAATAATTCGTATTACTTACAATGAGAATGCATATACTATACTTAGGCATAGTATGGGCCACAACACGAAATTTCTCCCGTTTTCATTAAAATCAAGTAAAAACCACCAAACCAACTACATAAAAATTATAATAAAAAATTTATAAAAAATTTTGAATTTAAACAATTTTATTGTAAAAAGGATAATGTAGTAAACGCTAATATATAATTAAATCAATTTAGGGTATTGAGTAGATAAAGAAAATAAAATCGTAGGGCAATCGTAACCTCAGTTGACTCTTGATACAAATTTCACGCACCCCCTGGAAGCGTAAACAATGTTGGGTTTGCAAACGACATAGCGTTATTATGTAAAGCCTATGTGTTACGAGAGGAAGAAACCATTGCAAACGCCAGCATACAGATCGTAAGATCTTGCATTAAGTCAGTAGGGCTATCTCATGAAACGGAATCGTAAAACTAGAGAAACCATAAGACTCAATGCATTGTGCTGGAACTAGGAATATTGGTTATGGGAAGGAGGATATAGTGAGTAGTCTTTGTGGACGTTCGATTTGCACCTTCCCACACTGAAAGTAATAGGAAAGACCTCTTCAATAAGTTTATTCTATAATATATATTTTTATTATATTCGGCTAATGAACGCACTTTCTCTGTAATGTGTAGTGCGATCCACTGATATATCAACCACAAATGGATGCGCTTTTAACGAAGAACGTATTGTTTGTAAAAATGAGCGGGTTTCGGAAACAAGTTCCCTGATTTCATTAGAGCGCATTCCATTGCAGTAAAGATAAAACGGTGAAATACACCCCACATTACGTCAATGCTCCAGCTTGTCAATAGAGTTGGCTACCCTACTGTCACCGGTGAACTTCTTCGCCCTCTCCTGTACCCGGTCGAGTATCTTCAAAATATTAATATTAATATTAAGGAGATCAGATGGAGTAAAGTATCTCTTACATCGTCTTAGAAAGCCTTGAATGCTTCTTTTGAGACTTGAAAAATATGATCAGTCCATCGAACATCACATTTAATTTTCATGCTAAGAACATCAAAAGTCTCTGATTCCTCAATATCCACACCACCCATTATTACAGATCGAGCAGCATGATTATTCGTACATCTGTGAGTAAGCATACAACACTGGGTCTTACGAGCATTAAATTCGGACCTATTCGCACGTCCCCATTCAGAGATTGTCCGAGTTGTAATAAAAATATTGTGGAAAATGCCCAACATTTTGTCCTTCATCTTTCTACGATTCCTTAGCTTGATAGATAATTTGCAAGAAATTGTAGGGTGTAGTATTAGGCCTGATAACACAGTTCTCATTATGTTGGAATCTATGTATAACTGGAAGAGTGTATGTAATTTTGCGAAATTAGTTCGATTGGAACTCCGTTGCTTAAAAGAAATTCGCACAACAAATAGAAAGAATAGTTTATTTCGCCCTCTAATGCCCAGCGTAAGAAAACATGGGAAAATATATGGCGAATAATTTTTATCAGTATTTTTTGGCCTCTGATTGCTACAAAAATATTTGTAACCCCGTACTATTAGTCGTTAACCTCTGAGGTGAGAAAACATTAATAACTGCCTTGAGGCTCCCTTGGGCATTTAGTAAGAAAAACTCTGCATTAATAAAAACCGAACTTCCAAATGATAAAAGACAAAAAGTCAGAAAAAAATAACGTTACGATCGAGAGACTCGAAAACACAAAAATTTATATTTATGATACGACGACAGCAACTGTACAATTTTTTGCTTCCACATACACATAAATATACTTTTACAAATATTTTGCTACATCTTTTAGCAACTGTAGAAAAAGGTTATTTAAAATAAATAAAATTATATATTGGGCATCAGTAAAACTTTAGCTACTCTTAGGCATTAGAGGGTTTAGTTCTAGTACCTTCCGCACCCTAAGACGTGCCACGGGGTACGTTGGGGTCAGTGTATCGATTAGGTGAGTGAAGGTGTTAAAGTTTCGCGCTCCTGGCCAATTCCATTGTCAGAGAAAAATAAAAAAGCAGTATATATTTATGTATGTGCGTACATATGATTATAAAGGCAATGATGGTTTTAATAAATACTAGTGGTAGAAATTCGACCAGGAGCTTAAACTTGTACCTATTTCAGTTGCATTTATTCAAAGAGAAAAAAATTACCTATTTACTCACTCCCTTCCCCATGGAAATAACAATAAACAAAATAAAATTGCATACAAACACGCTGATTTATGGTGTTAAGTTTTTGCTTGAATGATTATGTACATCCATATTTAATTCACATATATTGCAATTCTGATCTCTGTTTCAACTTCACTCATATGAAGAGAAAAATTCTTATTTCTCATTTATATACACAGGTACTCTTCAACACTCATGGATTTGCTTATGTTTTCACTTGAATGTACGTGTATATTTTTAGCATTTGTAGTAGTGTCAAATTTAGGAGCCTTTTCTTCCTTCAATATTGAACCGATTTAAATAATATATAGTCGGGCAACTAAAGCTCAACAATGTTTACCGTTTGGTAAAATAATGAAGAAAGTCTTTGGCAAACAAAGGAGAAATTGGGATCTAAAAATTTGTTTTTGCCTATTTATTAATAGGTACTAGATTTAGTTATGTATTTTCAGCAAAAATTATTTAAGTTTTAATTTTATATTACAAAAAGTATTTCATCTGAAATGAATTGTTGGCTTAAGCTTCAATCTGACCTTACCCATTTCTTAAAAAAACCAAAAGAGTAATAGTATAGGTAATAATTAATCATTAGGGATGGGAATTTCGTACTAAGCAAAATTGATTTTATTTGGTGTCCGCGATCAAAAATGGTGGAATCGAACAAATAATAAATATTCCAATATTTTGTACGTTCTTAATAACAATAATTTAAAGAAATTTTAAAGAAATTGGTAAAATCAGATTACATATAAAAATTAAAAAATATTTAAGTTTTAATTGTGTTAAATAAGAAATCGTCTTACTATAATTTAATAAGGGTTGATAGTTTTTGTACAAAAGCCGGGAATGAATATGTTTCATAGCTGGTAACACTGCTAACGGAATAACTAATTTCTCAAAATGTCATTATACTTAGAAGGCTTTCCTTTCATCGTCCGTTCAATCGTTTTGTGCAAAATAATTATTCCTTAATCTGCTTGTGAAAAATCGTTTAAAATAAATATGTATATAAGTTTCTTTAAAATAACTAAATAATTTTACTAAATAGTGATGTGTTAAAGTGATCAAATAAATAAAATGAATTAAAGTTAAATATTTGTAAATTAAATTATGAAATTTATATTAATCGAGATTGCCTCGATATCTTTTTTCAAAGATTTAAAAACTTTTGTTTGTTGAGGGTTTTTAGCTAGTCTATATACATGCATTTCATTGGTGCTTAAGCCAAATCATCAGTAGACCTTAAACCTAATTTTTAAACTTTTATAACTCTTATTGAGTTTTTAAAAGTTTTTGTATAAGTAAAGAGGTTTGAAACATTTAAAAATTAGGTTTAAGGTCTACTGATGATTTGGCTTAAGCACCAATGAAATGCATGTATATAGACTAGCTAAAAACCCTCAACAAACAAAAGTTTTTAAATCTTTGTAAATTAAATTTAAAAAATAGCAAATTATGCTCAGCCTTGAAAAGGCTACAGATATCATCTATCTATGTTGTTTTTTTTAGTATAAAAAATATTTTAATAGATAAAAATTATTGATTTATTACAAAATAATTAAATGTTTGCTTGATTATTAATAAAAACAATATTTAAAGTTTTTTGTTTCAAAAGGGCCCATTAAACAAAAATTATGAAATTATTTAGTTAGTGTGTGTGTTTGGAAAAAAATGTAACGGGTCCCGTAATGTAATTGTTGTTATTATTGAGAATGCTTCATCACTTTGAGAGCAATTATTTGTTGAGAATAGTGAAATGTGTTGACGTTATAATGAGAATATAATAATTGGTTAAACGGTAACGGCTTAGATAATAGTATGTAAAGTTGTTTTTGTTGCTGTAATATACGACTAAAAGCAGGTAAGTAAAATATAAACTTTGATACCCTTTTTGGGACTCTTGTGAACTTTGTTGGTAAAAAAACCTTGAACTTTGTTCATGTTTAGCAATTTGGTTTTGCTTTCCAGGACTGGGAAATTAAATTTTTTATAAAATTATTTTTTATTCTTCACGAAAAAATCTGTGTGCGTTTTAGGATTAACAACAAAAGTGAGTGCACTTTTATTTTATTGCATATAATATTATTTTTATTTTGTTTATCTTTTTATGTAGAATAGAGAATTTTTTTAATGGAAAGTTCAAGTTTTTGAAAATGAATATTTATATATCATCAATACCGTCCACGTTATTTCTAGGTAGAATAAATTCATAGTTATTTCTGGGTAGAGAAAATTCTTTACACCGCATAATATAAATTTTACCAAAAATGAAATTGACAATTGTGTAATCAAAATTTGTCTTATGTATATAAAAGTTGTCAATATCTGTGTTTTAAAAAGAATTCAGTTTTTTAATTATTTCACCTAGTTTATTAGGTTAATCGAATTAAAGGAGTGAGTTCGAGAACTAATTTAATTAATTAATTTTAATTTAAAATGAAATAAAACAAAAATTAACATAAAATAAATTAAGTTGCAAAATAAAAAAAAATTTACAGCTAGAATAAACAAACAAACAAAAAACATTGATTAACGTTGATTGCCGAAACCTTACGAATGTCTGTTTTGAATTTTAATTACGAATTTCGTTTTGAGAGAAAACGAAATTTCTGAAATTTTGGAAATTTATTTCGGTTTTCATTAAAAATTTCGAAGTTATTGTGAAGTATTTTCTAACAATACGAGGGCTGATCAATAAGTCCGTGACTTTTTGAATGAAACAGTTTTTTTTGCAAAGCAAAAATTTCTTTTTAAACATAATAAACTTCTAACTCAAAAACACTTCAGCCGGAGAAACCCATTCTTTAGACTGCTGCTTGGTCTCCGGAGTACAGTAGTGGAGCCATGTTTCATCCACAGTTACAAAACGCCGCAAAAACTCATTCGGGTTGCGGTTAAGCAACTCCGAACAATCTTTTGAAATTGTCACACGTTTACGTTTATGGTCAATTGAGAGCAAACGCGGCACCCATCAATTGGCCGTCCAGAACGTTGAGCGTTATTTGTACATGTGCGACCACAACGAAAGTCAGTAAACCACTTTTTGACCATTGAAATCGATGGTGCAGAGTTCCCATAGTATTTATCGAGCTTTTCTTTGGTTTGATTGACGGTTTTTTTTCGCAAAAAATAATGTTTAATGAGCACTCGAAATTCAATTTTTCCCATTTTTAGAAAAATACACCAGGTTGTATTTTTTGAACAGCTGTTAAACGCAAAGTAAATGACGACATTTGCTCAAAATTTGACAGTAGTCTATTAACAGGTGGTACCATGGTAGAATTAACCAGGTAGTGTCGAAGCATTAACGGACATTTTTTTTGGGTTCGAGTCTGTTAAAATTTGATTATATTTTACTAACAGACACCCACACTACTAAAAAGCACACTTTAGCATTTGTTTCAAATACAAATAAGAAAAGGAAAAGAAACAAAAGTGTTTATAGAACAGAAAATGCAACCATTTTGCCATTTTTCTTTTGTGCTTTTTGACAGCTTCGAACACAAAAGCATTGTTGTTTTAGCTTCGACACTACCTGTATTATTCTACCATGGGTGGTACTTAATGGGAACGGTGTTGCATTTCATATAACTACGAGAGAAGTTCGAAAAGTCAGAACTTATTGATGTTGTTGATTTTGACTTGATTTCCCATACAAAACAAAATGTACTTCAACACTCGATTTTGACAAAATCTACTCAAAATCTCGTACTCCTTAGTGATGCAGCTATGGTTTTTCCTCGATTATACTTAAAAATACTACGCTCTTCAATTACAATTCTCTGAAAGGTGTGCTCGACAGCTGTTTCTCATTTGAATGATGATTTCTGTATGGAGTTTGACATTTGAAAATGAAAATTCTAATCAACTTTTTTTGGCATGGATACGAAATCTTGGAAAATTACACGAATTACCCGGTGTAAGCTATATAGATTTTTTATAGAGATTTCAAGTGAAATCTACTAGATTTTTGTGTGATATAAATGCCATATGAAACAAAACCCAACTCAAGTCTTACATTAAAGCGCGAGTTCCACAAAATAGGCAATTAAATTTCAAATGAATATCTTAGACCCAAATTTTTGAAAAAGAACCCTAAAGTTTAATTAAGTTTAATTAAATAAAGTTGAACTTACTGAGCTTACTTTTTTAAAAGCTGTTGCAGTTTTAAAGACTGTAATGTAAATAATAGCCCGTTGATTAATCCAATGGATATCCAGCTGGCACCATACAATTGCAACGGATAAAACTGACCAAAATAAGCTTACTCTTTAAAATTTTGAAAAATTCAATCAGTTAGAAATCTGAACTTAACTTAACTTAATTAATTAACCGCTTAGTTAACATAAAAAGTGTGTTTTTTGTTAATGGAACGTCTACTTTTGATTATTTGATCAATTAATAGAAGAAATACTTCGATTAATCAAACAGCGATTAATCGATTGGATACTCTACTAAATACATATGTACATATGGCTGCATATGAGAATGTGCAGAGGCAATAATGGATATTAACATATTTGAGTATCAACTTTTAACTCTTACACAATCTAAAGTGTACAAAGGGTTTAATAAAGTAAACTGGCGCAAAATATTTCTATACTGGCAAATACTAAAAGGAATATCCATTGCAAAAAAAAATAGAAGAAAAAGTTCGCCTGACTTACACGTACACTTGTTTATAAATTGTACATATCGCGAGGGCGGAGAAAGTATCATTTCTTTTCCACTAATTGCTCTTTAAGATAAGTCAGACTCATGTTTGTATTACTTATAATACTGGGTGACGCAAAATTAATCACCCTATCAGAAGATAGGGTGAAGTCGCGGTCTTATGGCCAATAAATACCAAACAAGCACAGCTCTTAAGGATAATATTCGACAGGAATGTGAACATTTCAATTGCAAATTTAGCAGAAAATGGATAATTCGATAAAACGGGCACAAATGTGTATCAACACTGGCGGCAGCAACTTGGCGGATATCATCCTTTCCACTTTACACATACGGGGAGCCCCGTAGACTAGTAGATAGCGTACTAGACTATTAGTCGGGGGGTCGCAGGTTCGATTCCTGCCTAGACCCTGGGTGTTTCTGCAGACAAGCCAAAATGGCTTCGCGGTTTGTGTTTGTTCTTTAAATTGTAAAGGTCCAATTGCGGACTTCCATCACGTAAAACAATTGTTTTTATTTAGTAAAAAAAAATATGTTCAAAAACAAAATTGGATGATATATTTTGCGCCACCTTGTAGTTTTATTATTATTTATAATGAATATTCCGTTTTTTATCAACATCTATTAAAAGATTTTTTGTTTGCTTCTTAGCCAGAATCTTCTTCGACGATATTAATTTTGGATTTAAAGGTTAAATTCCAAAATGCTATTTTGTTCTTTTCTTTTAAGTTATTTTAAGAATTAAGATTTTTTAAACGGTTTGTAGATATACGCGATTATAACAGTGGTATGGGCTTATAGAAGCCAATTATATAATAATTTTTAGGTGAACTTGTGATAGATCGAGTATCAATCATATGAACAGTCTCGAATATGCATGTGATAAATGATTGCTTAACCTTTCTGGAGTATTCCTGTTATTCAACATCGTTAACTTTTATTTGTATATGCAACTTACGACACCCACCCAATAGTAGAAGTCATATTACAACAAAAAAATTGTTGAGTGCACTAGGACACTAACATTTCGCAATTTTCTATATTAGAACTATCTAGAGAGACATAAATATCAAAATACTTACATTTCCTAACTAAATCTACGATGGAATATTTTTATTTCACATCCTTCTGACTTTTTTTCTCAGGATAAAAAGCATTTACAGCGACAACAGCAATGAAAAAGGGGAATGAAGACAATGTAGTGAAAAAGGGTATAAAATATTTAGCGCATTATGAAAACGTTCACAGATACTAATGTTTATAATCATGTGTACATAAGTGAAGAGTTTGCATACTAGTCAACATACATTAGAGATGGGATCGTGAGTGGCTTATCACTCACACTCAAGCACGCTCACGATAAAAAATTTCACTCATGCACGCTCACGCACGAAACACGAAAACTCACGCTCACGAAATACTTACGAAAAAATCAGAATATATAAGTATTTATACATTAAAATTTTTGAATGCAAATAGAAAAATCTAATATACAATTAGCAATTCTGCAATAAAAAAAGGAAAATTATATTTAACTGAGAAATATACTTTTCTGAAACAATTTGTTAGTTTTGAAATACATTTCTCAATTTTGATATATAGATAAATTCCAGAAGCAATACACCAAACAAAATTTTTTGATAGTGATCCAACTTATATTTTATTTTTATGGAATAACAGACTAGATATATAATTTTATAAATAAAATAAATGTATTTCGGTGATCATTAATGCAAAAATTATTATCAAATCCTACCCTAACTCTGATGTTCTAATTTCATACCAGAAATTAACCATTTTTAGGTATTCATATCATTACTTTAGTGTTACCCCAATCGAAAGCCATATTTTTACTATATATTGAATTCACTTCAATTTTTTGTGTTTACTATTTTGGAAACATTGAAATTAGGTATGGAATTTTAGAATGGATATAGAAAAAATGTAACGTTTATGACAACATTTTTTGGCTGTATTTCAGTTATTTTAGAATTCTCTTATATTCATCTTTCTGTTAGGAACTATATTTTGTGTACTTTATTATGCGAAATTCGCCAAAAAATTACGAAAACACATTTTAACTTTCAAGTTTACTTCCGTTTTTTGTAGCCTGCGTCACAAAACTTTGTGATCAATTATTTCACAACAAATACCTGCTAAAAACTTATTTTTTATGCCATTCGAAAGTACACTTATATCCCACTAAACACCACGCATAAGTTGAAGGTATCTCTTTTGAAAGACCAAAAAATTTTTATGTTATTATGAAAACGCGTACGCATGTAGGATTCGTCATGCAGGATTTACACATATGTATATACTCGTATGTACATATGTATCATGCGATTTCAAACTTTGTAGTTAAAATTAAATTTGACAATTGAATACAATTAAAAATTCTGAAAGAAAATATAAATTTTCTTATATTTTAAAGTTTTGAAGTGAAATTTTAAATTATGTATGTATATATTTAAAAAATTTTGATTGAAATCATTAATTTTCTAGCTCATAAGCAATCTGTGTAAAATTTTAATATTAAGGATCTTATAATTTAGCGTTAACAGATAATAGATTAATAGATATATGCAGATAAAAAATGTTGTCAACATTTTCCCCGAGAAATCAAGTATTCTTCCTGTCGTTGAAAAAGCTCCTTCACTTGTGGCTGAGCTGGATTGTACACACAGTATTTGTTTAGTCAATTTTTGCAGAATTGAAAGATCTTTAGCTTAAAATTTCTATTTCTTGTTCGTCTGTGTGAACGCGAATGAAAAAACGAAAAAGAATTGCAGATGTTTTTCTTCCAAATGTTCGCCAGTCGAAACTCGGATTTATACTGCTACTTTGACCCGTTCCTTCACATCAGGACATTAATACATACCGGCACAACGTTTTATGTCTTCATGACAAAATTTAAAACCACGTACCTATTAAAAATATGAAAGAAATTCCAAAATCGACAAAATCACGAAACAATCACGCATAAAATCTACTCATGCACGCTCACTCACGTTAAGTTTTTTTATACTCACGCTCATGCACGCTCACGTGATTGAAACAAAAAACTGCTCACAATCATGCATGATAACGCGTGAGCACGCATGATTCACGCTAATCACGTGAGCGATGCCCATCTCTAACATATGTACATACAATGTATAGGTGTAAATTTAAATATGTAATTTCAACAAACAACCATTTAGCCGTGGGAAGAACATACAGGGTGTATCTGTAACAAGTTGAATGATATGAGACTTTTTTTCTCATCAATTAAAAGCACATCAATATTTTTAATTAAAAATAAATGTAGCATACTGCAGGAAGTCAAAAAGTAATGTTATATATATAACTAGATAGCAGATTTGTGTGCAGCAAGTTGTAGTTTGCAGGATCCATCAATAAAATTAGCATCTAGCTAAGTTTTTCTAGCTAAGTACTGAAAGGTCGTATGACTAAAATTTTACTTAAGCTCAGATCTGAAATTGTCGCGGTTTTCTATCTCAACCGAATTGTCTTAATTACTTCAATTTTGTAAGGCATTCATTGACAGACGCTAGTAAAACTTTTAACCACACTTAGCATCCAGTTATGGTGTCAATTTTAATCGAACTTTCAATTGTTCGATTCATTGAAATTCGTCAAATTACAGCCAGCCGTTTAATCCATACACTGTTCAGCTCTATGGATCATTTCCGTCCGATGACAACCAACTATATAAATTAATTGATTTTTAACCATACTAAGTGTCTCTGTACCTATATTTTTGTATTTAAATATAACGCATAACTTGTTTTTATTACCGATTCTTAAAGTTTTTATACAATAATCTTTATTATATATCCGACTCCAGAGTAATTGATATTGCGTTTAGCATTTAAACAAATCCTTAAATAAAAGCTAAAAATACATCCCGATATATTTATTTAACCATAAATAAAGGAAATAAAAAGGAAAACTTATAATTAAATAAGAGTCAGCTATTGTAATATATCGTCATTTGATTTCAAAAAATCCCTAATTAAAAAAAATCAAAATCGACTTCTTGATTAATTACAATGAACCATATCAAA
The DNA here is from genome assembly GCA_956483585.1 of Gymnocheta viridis. Lineage (NCBI taxonomy): Eukaryota > Metazoa > Arthropoda > Insecta > Diptera > Tachinidae > Gymnocheta > Gymnocheta viridis. Next base: position 83,478,424 of record OY101440.1, on the reverse strand, counting down.
ATTCATGTTCTAGAAAATTTTTCATAATAAAATTGTACTAATTCCTTAATAAGAAATAAGCTTAAGCTGAAAAAATGTTTAAAAATGTTGGTTAACTTTTCATTCTAGAGAGTTTTTTGCTTTGTCCACTGAATGTTTCAAATTAACTTAGAGCTTTTACGAAATCATATGACGATATGCAGTCTTCGCATTTGCAGATATTTAACAGAGAACCACATAATGTGTAATAAAATATCAAAATAAACGGTAATAAAACACAAACACGTATGAAATTTATTTACGAAATAAACGATACTATAACAAAAACAGTGAAAGAAAAACATAACAATAATTAGGAGATTTATAAAACACAAATAGAGATAACACCAATTACAGCGTAACACCAAATGGCATTAGTATTGTATACTTGTACTTCCAAAAAATATTCTTCATAATAAAATACGATTTATTATTGAAGCATGTGTATATCCTTATCATAAAACTAGTACAATATATTGCATAGATTTTAGTCGAATCTTTTTTTTAATTTCCTAAATCCATTATGACTTGCATCAAAGTGTGCTCGACCCACGTTCTTAGTCATCAATGGCTTTTTAGCCAACGCGATAACTAGTTCAGCCAACAGCACTCTCATATCCTAGAAATAGAAAGAAGTGAATTAAAAAGCTTTTTTTACTAATCAAACTTGATTCGTAAATTCAAATGAAGTCTAAAGGAAGTAGGACCTTTCACAGAAATAGTACTCTCAACTACTAAAGTATTAAATATTGTAACTATTTTTATTCTAAAATCAATTACTGCAATTAATAAAACAAATTTAAATAATTTAACAGTTTTTTTTGCTTAGAAATTTAGGGAAAGAGATTTTAAAAGCAAATGAAATAATTTCAAACAAGCGAGTTTTTTTCTGGTCAATTAACAAAGTAATTTTCTACGTACGTATGTATAAGCGAAAAAAATATGTTGCTCCTTGATTTTGTGAATACTTTTTTGATTACATCATTGAAACCTTTCGTAATACTACTTGTTGCTTGAGCCGCTGTCTCGATAACCGTTTCATGCATTACGTTATCGTTTTTATATGTTCAATATCAAAAAACATAGTAAATATATTTTAAGATGTTATTGCTCGAATATTATATTTTAAGAATAGTCACGGGTGAAGCAAAAGTCTCATTGTGTTGTGTAGACGTACAAATTTTTTAGGGATAAATATACGCCACAAAAACGAGCAGAAATAGTGGCAATATTTATGGAAAATAAACGTTTATTTGAATAAGCACTAAACGATTCAACATCTTAAAGACAATATTCGTCACGAAATTGAAGAAACTCAGCCTGAGGTGTTGCAGGATGTCATGAAAAATGTCTTAAAAAGAGCCGAAAGTTGCGTAGCGAATAACGGTCACCATATAGCCAATATAATTTTGCAATCATAACGAAAAAAATGTAAAGTCCAAATAAACTTTTTATAAAAACCAAATTTACTTATCTTTTCTTAGGGGACTTTTCCCCACCCTGTATATACAATGTAAATCATTAGCAAAAGTATTATATGCTTATGATTACTTATAATTAATAATAATTATTATATAAATTTTGCGAACGAATTATTTGGTGTTGTTCAATTAATTAATTTTACTGAACACAAATCAAATTATTAAATAAAAATCACACGATCAACTTCAAATTCTATTTTCCCAAAAAACAATTACTCAAGTCTTACGACTATTCAACGCATATTCCTCGAATCAGGTATTTTTTATATGATTGAACATAATTTGTTTTAATTTTTTCATTCATTGATAAAACATTATGCGATCGAATACTTTACTTCCAACTGATTGTATCCTGGAAGGCCTTCTTACATGACGCAATTAATGAATTTAATCATAAAGTAAATTTTTCATTAAAAACTGACTATAAATAATATTGAACCCTTCGCTAACTTAAACTAAACGAGGGTTGAAAAAACCCGGGTTCTTTTAAAAAACTCACGACCCAGAAGGGTTTTCCTAAGTTTTATTGAGCTTAATTGGGTTTTATTACATTTTTCATTATTCATTTGGGTGGTCACAAACAAAAACCGCCTAACTCAACAGCGATCATCAAAAAAGGCATGTTTTTACTCAAACTCCCATTTCTCTAACCTAATTTTTGTTCTCGATATTGATGGCCTTATTCCCAAATGATTAATAAAGTATTTTAGGTTTGATGTTGGATTTTTATATGAGAAACCCAGTTTTAATGAATACCTTAACTTTATTAAACGTTTGTGAATAAGACTATAAAAAACATATTGACTTAAGTCGCTTTGAACTCTCTTAACATTATCAATGGACACCAAAATATACTTAATTATTTATTTTCACAATATTTTATATTATTTAAAAACAATATATAGAATTAGGATGCTCACGCAAAATTAATTATTAAAAACAAGAGAGAACACATAAATAATCATTACCCATTCCTCAGCCACTTTTAATTTTCAATAAACGTTTAAGTCCATAAACAAATTATTCAATGTGAAATAAAAAAATAAGTTGTTTTAAACTTTCAGAACTAAGAATTTTATTTTGCAATAAAGAATCAAATATTATTTGATCAAATATCTCATTAACTACCACTGTGTGTAATTTTTTAAGTGATGGAAAAACAACCACATACGGACACCACTATGTGATAAAAGACCAAGAAAAAGACCCATATCTCCCAGTTTTGCCAAAAGTTATGCACTTTTTTTATGGGCCACAAAGATTTGGGGCCTCGGTGTACTTTTTGTAAAATACTGATCATTTTCTTAGACTCATATCTTGCAAGTCGTTCGGAATTTTGATATGCTCTTTTAAATTTACTAGTTAAAAGATTCTTTTTCTTTTGAAATCTTGTACAACTTTTTTTCTGATTTGATGACCGCAAACGTCTTTTTTTTTGTCTTTTATCACGTTTGTCTTTTAGCACTGTGTACTTTAAGTTCGATTACTAAAATATTGCACTGTAATGTGTGGTTAGTTAATTATATATATATTTTTTTCCTAAACCATAATTTTTTTTCAAAACCTTTTCGAATATTAAAATTGAGTTATTTCAAAAGTAAGTTTTTCGACTTGGGCTTTTATTGCTTGTGACTGCAGAAATGTATTAAATTCCATATAAATAATTGTTTAGAACACGTTTTGCTGAATTTTACGAACAACATGTGTACAAGAAACAACTCATACAGTAATAGGTTGTGAATTGTACAATTGTTTGAAGATGAAAAAGAAGTATTTTTATCCCCTCAAATCACAAGACGGTTCTGTTTAATGATCAATTAAAAATAATAATTCATCTAATAGCTAAATTTGTTGGGGTTTTGTTTATACTTTTCTTGTTTTTATAGCTTAAAATATCATAACTGAAATTTATATACTACATATAGCATAGTACTCTGTTCAAATTTTCGAAAAATGTTGAGCAACATTTATTATTTCGTTTGAAAATTTTAACAACTAGCCAGGGGTGACAACACCACGATTTAGAAGAAATTTATCGGTTTTATTGCCTTGAAGTAAGCAACATTGTTGTTATTATGTAATAACAACCACATGTATATATTCAAGCGTTTAATTGAAAAATATTAAAACATAATTAATTAAAAAATAGTTTTAGAAGCCTGTGATGCAACGCATCAATTAAAGCAAAATGCAGCTGCTGCGGAGGAGCTCTTTGAAGACACACGTTCTGCAATTTTATATTATATTTACAACATTTTTCATTATTTTAATTACACGAGCGCAACAAACTTAATGCACAGTCAAACATGATCAGCTGTTGTTAACAATTCCTTACGAAATAAGTGATCCTTATATTATTTCGCAGTTGTAAAATATTATGCCAGTAACATTTTGCACGTTTTCCCAATTTCAGCAATATTATTTTGCAATTATTTCGCTTGAATTTTTTTATATGGACCTTTTACAGCAGTTCACACGTAACAATGCACATAGTGCCATGCTTATAATTTAAAAACATCAATAGCTTTATTATTTATTTCTGAATATCTTGTATAATTACCGCTCGTGAGATGAAGCCGTGTCAAAAAAATATCTCTACTATATTTGATGACATCTTTTCCTGCTTTAACCATAAACAATATAGATATAGTTATTTAAAAATCATTGCTTTACTGAATATCACATTACTGCCAGCAACATCGGACGAGTGGTATATGCCATTGGATGAGACTTAAAAATACCTCTCAAATGCTATGTAAAGATTTATATGTTGTCTTGGGGGAAAAAAATATGTGAAAAAATCATGTTTGGGAAATCCTCGTAAAACCTATTTTTACCTACTTATAATTTCGTTGTGTTTTTCTCTTCTTTTGAAAATATATGTATATGTATATGGATATGTATATGGATATGTATATGTACATATACATTTATTACATACATTTATTTGTTTTAAAGGCAACGCGTTCATAAATTTTTTATGAAAAAATTCAAGATACAAAACCAAAACCCATTGAAATTTCTAACGACTAATGTTTCGTTTTACAATTTTCAGCAATAATTATTAAAGATTTTTTTAAATTGATATAACCGATGTGTGCATGCAAATGCATGCATGGATGTGCCTGTAACACTTTTTTCTAAAATTTTAATACTCGTACATATAAAAAACAAAAAACCCACGCGGGCTTTATAAAAAAATAGCCAATAAAATCCCGGTGGTTTTTTTGGATTACCCAGTGGGCAACCAACCCTGAACTAAACGCAAAACTGAAAATTCATGAAATGTCGAAATAAAATTTATTGTTGAAATAACCCCTTCAATTTTAAGACCCTGTTAAGACAAAAATATTTATTCTTTTACGACTACAGCTATTCGTATGATATTTTGCAACTTTTGGGGATATTGCTTTTTTTGTTGGCATGTCTATTGTGTGTTTTCTATGCACAATACCCAATACACCGGAAAATATGTGTGATATTACATAAAAAATACAGATATTAATATGAATGAAATAAAAAAACTATTGATTAAAAATTGTTTTGTAAACTTCTTTATATATACCTTTATAGGCAATTTAAAATAAATATATTTGTAAATAATTTATATTACGGTTAAGATTGCCATATTTTGATCAGATAGAATTGGACATGAAATAATATCTATTCCAAGCAACAAATAGTTTCCCGTGGACCCAACGCTTACGCATCCCAGTTCATGTTTATTTCATGTATTTCAGTAGTCGAAAAGTTAAAATTTAACCCCACTACTAATCAAAGTTAAATTAAATCTGGATACGTATTGTTTTATCCCATCTCTCATATTATTCCCTTTTTTATTTTTATCAAAATATAATTAAACTGTTTACTGGGCTATTGCAGTCACATATAATTTTTGTTCATCCTCTATGGGAGCAAGTTGTTATTGCTGCTGTTGATGGCGTTGTTATTATTGCTTTTGTTGTAAGTTTTTGTAACAAAAGTCGTACATTATTCTCCTCTTTTTATCGTGTTTTTTTCTTGTACTCATGCATTTGTGCGTTTGTGTAAATAATAGTGTTGCATCTCATCTCCTGTTGGCATCGTAAATTTAAATTAAGTCATAGAAAGTTGCTGACAGTTAAATCTTCTTGCTGAAAGTTGGATGGTGTAATGCAAAACTCTCATATAAAATAAGTAAATGTGTTTGAGTTGAATTGAATGTGTAAATGTAGCATGTGCCCTTTTCTTGTAGGTGCATTGGACTGTAGTAGTATCGTATGTGTTTCGTTGTTAAATATAGTAGGTATCAATGATTGCAAATTATTTTTGATTTTCTCACTGATATTTACAACTCAGGAAGTTCTCCTGATAAAATATTATTAACGAAAATATATATATGAGCATTCTGCAGTCATGCATACAGTGCTGTTTAATACAAACACAACGAAAATCATATTTGACTTACAAAATTTGGTATACAAAATCAAAAAAAAATTTTCGTGTAGCCAAAGTACTAATTAAAATTCTATTCTAAAAACTTTAAAATCTAAAACCATTAAACATATTATATAAGGATATTTGTTATATGCAAATAATTGTACAAGAAACAGTTGACGAAAATCTCTTAGAAAGTTCACAAAAGCTTTCTTAAGGCGATAACAGAAAAGTAATTGGTTTATGAAGAAGAAAATTTTCTTGCCACTTCGAATTAAGATATATAATACCAAATATAACTGCCTGCTTTTATAAAATGAAAACAAAATTGTGAGTGAGAATTAATATTGAAAACAACAATGAAATACGAAAAATTGTTTGTGTTTTCAATATAAATTCTCACTCACAATTTTATTTTCATTTTATCAAGGAAAGAATTTTCTTGCAGCTCATTCTTAATTTCACGTTTGCTACCTGCACTTTTAAAAACCTTGTTCTTTTTTTTTTAAAAAAGTATATAAATTTATTTTTTTTTAAATTTTTAAGCAACGTAATATCTTTATTCGTTTAGCCACAAGAAAAATATCATATAAAAAAAACATTCTAATTTTATCACACCAATGGCTCGTCAGATATTAGTGTGTATTGGGGGTAACTCGTTTCGGAACTATTAGCGTAGAATCGCAGCTCCGATGTAATCAATTGTAATCGTCAAGACGGCTGATAAGACGACTTTCAGATCATTTTTAGGCCATTAAGAAAAATTATAACATAATTTAATACTTTATTATCTTATTTTGATTTTTCTTTTCTATGAAACTCGAGTGATATATTAAAATTTGAAGTTTTTGGTCATGTAAATAAAATGTATTCAATTTGCCTAAAAAAAAGAAATCACGGCTTGAACAATGAAAATTTGTGGACGTCATATCTATTGGATTATTCATAATCCTTCTTCTAATATATCAATAAGCAAAGTTAAGGACAGTTAATGTATAAATTCACGTGAATTCGCCACTGCAACCACCTTATAATTCATTCGCCTCCTGGTAATGAATTTGCCTTGTTTTCATTTTGTGTTATTTGTAGCGGCGGCTTGTTAATATTATTGCCGGCTCGAATAAGGAGTTACAGCTGCTCGACTAAGATTTCTACTGTTATTTTATGACAAACCAAAAACATACCTTAAAAAGTCTTATTATTTTATGACTTTTTTGCTTGAAGCACAACAACAACTTTTTTAAACCATTGTAAAATAATAAGACATTATGACAATATGACTGATATGACCACAGTGTGAACACCCCAAATATGTTTATGTCATAAACACAATTGACTTTCATTGAAACAGAAATATCAGAATATTTCTTAAATTAGCGCGATAGGTAGTTTTTTTGCATTGTAGTCTTTCTAAGTGCAAATTTTTTATAAAATAAAACATTTCCATAGGTGCAACTTTTTCTGTTCAATTAAATTTTATGCGTTTTTCTGTCTGCATTTATGTTTTAACAAGTACTTGAGATTTTACCGAAGAACCCATCTTTCAAACGTTTTTCAAGTGTTAGTGTTGATAATTTTTAAAAACCGACTTGAAAAAAAGAGGAGGGCATCAATTCGTCTGAATTTTTTTAACGTTTTTACACGCATAACTCTTTAAAATAACTATCGAAATTCTATTTTTGTTTGAAAGAGCATGCTTGCAGTTTGGTTCCATTATTTCTTTTTCCGCTGGGTCGGAAAATTTGCCTGTCCGAAATATTGATTATCCCATAACTCCTCCATTAATGGGTTGAAAAGAATGTGTTTGAAAGTGTATTCTGGCAATTTGAGCCCATAGAAATTTTTATTTGAAAGGGTCTTTAAGCGTATTGAAGTCGAATTTTTGTGTCAGATATATTATTTATTTTAATAAATATTCACACGTAGTTGCGGCACTCAAAAAGTATAAAAATCTTAAAATTTCATAAAATGTATAAATTGGAAAATCACAAAAATTTGAAGCAGATAATGCGAATAAATCTGTAAGCATTTCCATAAATTGGACAAAATAAAATATAATAATTTTTAATGAAAAACTAGTTTTCTTTTAAAGAAATTAAGGAAGCTACAACTTGCAAAAAAACAAAAAATTTAAAATTCAAACCAAAACTTCAGCATTCTTCTTAATCTTTTATAAAGCATTAATTTTTTATTTTTGTTTAATAAATGAGTTTTTTTACGGTCAAATAATAAAAATAGTTAAATTAAAGTTTAATAGTGGTGTGCTTTTATATTAAGTTTTTAATGGTCGGCTATTACAACTTTTTGGTGAAATCAGCAACCCCGACTTCTTCTCGGTCGCGCAAATCGAATTCGTACTGTAATTACGTTTCCTGTGAATCACTAATGAATAAGAAACAAAACACGACGTTCTTAACTTCAAAAATAAAAAACCTAATTCAATATCTTAAATGAAGATGTAAAAAGAATTGCTAAACATAAAAAATTTTCACAAATTCTTATGAAGTTTAACTGAAATAGGTTCCGTTACCGAAATATTAAACTTAAGCACTTTCTGTATTAAATACTTCTTTTCTTTTTATTGAAACAAAATCCTAACAAATATATTAAGTAAAAAAAGGATGTTGCTTTGCTTTTGTGTGAATTTTTAAATTTATTAATCCATTCAAACAAGTTTTTTTTATTGAAGCAGATCATATAAATAAAATTTTCAAAGTCAAATACTACAATTGATAAGAAAAAATTAATTAATTAAAAATTTACGCTTTTTGTTTTTGTTTTATAAATTTAAACAAATATTTTCTAGAAGGAAATACCATAATTATACGCCACAGAAAAAATTGAGTATTCGAAAAAATATTGTTTTCTGAGTGGAGCGCAATTAAAGGAAATTATTACAAAAATTGAATTCGGCGTACAATACACCACCACCCCCAAAGTTAAAGATAACCAGTTGTTCGTACCTTTTTGTATGCCATTAAAAATTGTCATGCTATTCAAAGCTTGACTGGATAATGGTGCTTTTGGTTATGATCTATAGGAAACCATTTATTTTAAAACTAATATTAAAAAAGATTATAAGCTTCTTCCACAACGAGCAGACAAAAAATCCGAATTCGCCGATCCTAACCTTCTGCATCCTGAAAGACTAAATCTTTCTGAAACGAAATGGCAGCATTTACAGGACCTTAAGTTATAATTTGAACAATGAATTGTTTTGCTTTCTGTATACTAATTTTTATGAACTTGAATTTTTTACATATTTTTTTTTGTATAATTTAAATTATAAAATTATTACTTTTATTGTTAGTATTTATTTTGGTGAAACTTCATTCCTCTATCAAAAGATAAAAATAAAAAAAACGGAATAAATGCATTTATTTAAAGTGATTATTTTTCGAACAAATTGGTTGTTAGTAGTTTTTAATCCAAATTTATTATTATTTTTTGGCCCATAACGTAACGTTTTTAATTTAATTTTTCATTAAACTTAAACTGTTAGTAAAAGGAATTGAAAAATTATTTCATATTTTTAACCTTTTCACTTTTGTTAAAAAAAATATTTATGATGATACGTCCTTTTGTTTCTGAAAATACAAATACAAAAGAACGTAACAAATATAACTTAAAAAATATTTCGAAAAATATAGTTTTTTTTCTCTTGAATTAGTTTAGTTGTTCTGTTTTAATCCCATATTCTATCAATTGTTTCTATATCTGAAATATTTTTTTATTTTATAACGCTTTTTTTCTTCTCCTGTAAAATTAGAAAAAGTCATGTTACGTACTTTTGGATTTTCGACGACGATATGTATGTATGATTGTATGTATACTACTGCCTTTTTTGTTAAAATAAAAATGATACTATTTTTTTATATAAATATGTATATTCATAGATATAAGTTTATTATACGCTAATGCGAGTGCATAGATATTGCAATATATAATTTAACATTATTTTCCATTTTTAATCTTTAGAAATTTTAAATAATTTTTCCAAAAATTAAGTTTAATTTATCAAAAAAAAAATTGGTATAATTTTCTATAGTGCGATATTACATTCTCGGTTCGGCAAGCTGTCTACTTCTTAGTAACCAGTTTCATAAATATGTATTTGAAATAACTTCAGTCCACTTGACTTCTTAACGCATTTAAATGACATCTGGTAAACCTATTTTCACCTTTTTGTCTCCTATAATTGTATTTACATTGTTACATTCCACAAAAAATAAATATTTAACTCTTAATTTATTTTCTGCAATTACGCTGTCACTTAGTGAATAAGAAAAGAAAATTCTTTTGTAAATGCACATACGCTCTTTTCTAACATTAAAAAACCTCATAAGAATACACATACACATTAAAAACGATTTTTTTCTTTCTTACAAATACAAACATATTCGGTTTTGTGCAAGGTAATGCGAAAGCAATCCGAAAATTTCTTTTAAGCATCAAAAACTATAAATGCTTTCTCTAGGTTATATATTGATAAAAAATATAAGTAAAAATAAAAAAAAAATACAACACGTTTTTTAGATCCCTTTTAAGGTCCTAATACTGAAGCGATTTTGGAAAAATGTATATGTTTTTAAACGGGGTCGTACATAGATGCTCACAATCTTAATTTTATATAAATTGGTTCGCTATTTTATTTTAAAGTTGCTACTAACACATGCACACTTATTACACATGCATGTATCAGCTTAAACTTGAAACAGAGACAGAGTTTTAAGTTGTTTATTTAGATTGTTTTTTTCTTGGTTTTGTATTTTATCGCATGTATTTATGTAAATATTTACTATTCATTTCTAGAATGCAACGATACAACATATCGCTCCTTTATTGCAACGTAGTGAGTTCTCAAAAATCTGATTTTAGAGTTAATAATGCAGAAATATTCATCGTATCGTTCTTCATCTTGTGCAAAAAAATTCATACAAATATCTTGTGTACTCACTTTTTTTTTTATTTTTCTATTGATGTGTCTGTAGATTAAAAACTTTAAACTCGTGTTCTAACGAACGAGTTTTTCTTAAGATATGACTAAGTTGCAATAAAGGAGCGACATGTATGTATTTATTAAAAGTCGAATATAGATTTATTTACTGTTATTTGCTTTATATTTTCTATTAGTTTGTTTGCATTTTAGATGGCTGTTTGAATAACTATCGTTCATAAATCCTCTAGAGCCTTTTTCCATTAAAAATTTTTTTTGTGTTTATACACTACATGTATCTGCTCAAACGAGCATGTTTACTTGTTTGGATGTGTACTAAGTACATTTACTGTGTAGCTGTACAAAATCCCAGCCAAAACTGTAGTGACTATAATTATTTTAACACGGCGGCAAGGACTTACCATTGTCGCTTACGGATACCGACTTCCAATTGTCATTACATTGAAGTCATTGCAAAATTGCTCTTAAACGTCTTTTGCATATTAAGCTAATTTAGTTTTATTATTTTTTTAATCAAATATGCGTTGAATTATGTAGCGTGATTCTAAAATTTGCTAATAAAAATCTTCTCCCAGCTATAAGCCGATCATCTGATCATGTTCCAACGGGTTAGGTAGGGTTGGATAAAGAAATATTAATATTAAATGAATTTAATATAGTTAAATAAGTACTTAGATATCAGATGATAACTAAGTCATTGCTTAAGTACATCCAAGTAGTGTAGCACAATATTTAAAATTATTTTCTTTTCTAGATGCAACACATTAGTAAGATTTTTTTGCTGGGATACAATTATATTTAAAAATTCCACTTTAAATAAACACACGCATTCGTAACATTTGTGGAGTAGCAATTGTGCTTGCGGTAGTAAATATTTTAGTTTGCACTTTCAACCAGATTTTAACAACTTATTCTATATTTATGCTTTTTTTAACAGCATTAAAAACACTCTATAACGCCGTACTTATGCCATTTCTCGTAAAAACGTTACATGTTGTTGCAACATTTTTATACTTATTTTTGATTTTTCTTATTTTATTTTTTCATTTCCCCAACACAATTAAGAGATTTCCTTTGCACTTGCATTTAAATGACTCATTCAGTCATTTATATATTCATTCATTCCTTCATTCATGTAGTCAGTCACTTAACATGTCTTTTGTATATATAAATAAGTGTGTGTGTGTGAGTTTTTTTATTTTTTATTTCATTTAACTTTTGCATTTAGTGTTTTGAAGTGTGAAGGTCGTGAGGAATTGAATGAGCGTGTTTTACAAAATTGCAGATGTAATTATAAATAAACAAATTTTACAATAAGTTAAATGCAAAAAGTATTTCAAGTTTGTTTAATAAACCGTACATAAAAATAAAGAGTGTGTACATGGCGGAATAAGCGAATTTTTGTGCTACGTCTGTCATAATTACCAGAATTTTGAAAAACTCAGCATAATTCAAAGCATAGTTTAATAAAGGATTATTTGTTTAGAAATACTACTTATATTAACATCTGTGGTTTAATTTAATTGGAAAAAAATTATTTACATCTCAGATTATATTATCTTGAGCTGTTTTTGGTGTTGGTGAATAATTTTCAGTTAAGAGTTAAATAAAAACCAAATTCAAATTTTCTTATTATTATTTAAAGTCAATTAGGACATTTAAGCTCGATGTCTTTCAAATGTTCGTATTTCCAAAAGGATATTTCTTTAAAGAACAATCACAAGCCGCGAAGCCATTTTGGCTTATCTGCAGAAACACACATGGTCTAGGCAGGAATCGAACCTGCGACCCCCAGACTAATAGTCTAGTACGCTAACTATTAGTCTACAGGGTCTCCCCTAATGGTTGATTTTTTAAGAACTTTTGGATTTGATTTAAAAAAACACATACAATTTCATATAAATGTTGACTGCGGCTACGAATGAAGTGGTCCATACGCTGGGTTCAATTTTGGCACACTCTCTTCAACATGTCGGCCGGTATCTCACGAATAAATTGAGCAATATTGGCTTCCTGCGATATTTTCCTCTGTCGGCACCCCACGTATGCGTGTTGGTGGTTCAATGTCCAATAATACGAATTTGTTGAGAAATTTTGTCACAAGATACCTCAGAAGCTCGCCCAAACTAGCCGTAAAATGGATCTATTGCACGATGTACTTTCTTCACCGAGCATGTCGCACAGTATTGTTGAAACCACATGTCATGTAATCGGCACACGGTAGCCCTCGCCATTCACAGTAACGTCCCTTCCTGCGTCGTCTTTGAAAAAGTACGGTTCAATGATGACAGCGGCCATTTTGCAATGCTTCTGCTCTTCACACCAAATACCACAATTTTGCTTGTTCACGTATCCATTCAACCAATAATGAGCTTCGTCGCTGAACACAATTTTCTGCACTTTTTTAAGCGAGCACGAATTTTGATAATAAAATTCAATAATCTGCAAGTGTTGTTCGTTTGTAAGTCGATTCATGGTTAAATCATAGACCAATCTTAACATGTTTTATAGTACATGTTACACGATTACATCTGAGCTCCCGAAAACAGCTGAGCTGCAAAAACAGTGTAACCAAAAAGAAAGTTGGTAAAAAATCACCCTTTACATATCGTTTTTAATGCTTTTTAAACTTTTCAATTAAGAGCTCTCATTCTCGCTTAGTGATTGCAATAGCTCCATATGCAGGAATTCTGCTTATTGATACACCTATTTAACTAAAATAAAGCTTCATTACTGGCCAAAACTCTCAAATGATATTGAGGATGAATTGCTCGTATTACGTTTTACAAAATAATATTAAACATATTGCAAACTTAGCTTCAAGTTGAATCTGTTCATGATGAATTGCCAAACTAAATAGGCCCATAAATTCTGACTTTTACCATTTGCATAAAATGTCCAATCTGTTGGTTTTAGTTTAAGTGACACAAATAATAACACTATTTTCAGTAACTGAAGGCTTTGATTACTTCACTTTATAGATACTATTGCTTTTTGTGAGAGTTTTTAAGAACATTCTCGATCGTTTGAAATAAAGTTTCGAACTAATGTCCAATAAAAAACTTATTTATTGATATGAAACCAACCAAGGCTTGTTAACTATGCGGCAGGATTACGGCTGCCACCATGCTTTATACCAAGGCAGATCTACCAGGTAGTAGCGATTCTACAACAATGCAAAATTTATTGTAAAAATACCTGATTAACTGTCAAAACTTGTACAAAACCGGGTGGCACTGTTAACACAGTTGAACCTCTAACAAATGTCAAATATCTTATAAAGCTCTCGTGTTTGGCAGCTTGACATCAGCCATGTGGTTATGAGTATATTATCAACACAAATTTAAACTTTACACAATTGACATCTAGTCAGGTTAATCAGCTGTGCTATCGCTACTACCTTGTTGATCTGCCTTGCTTTCAACATTGAATGTCATAAAGGGTGCCTTTATATTTTTCTGTATTTGTTTTCTCCCAGTCCCAATAAAAAAATTCCTGTTGCTCTTGTTGTATGTAATTCTTGTACTAATAATTTCACCTGTTTAACACGCGTTGATACCAACCTGTAAATATATACCCAAAAATATTGCATAGTTTTCTGCATTACTGTCAGCGTTCTCAGTTTTGGGGATTTGTCTCTAAACAGGAGATTTCTTTTTTTTTTATTGGGGATACAAATTCCGGAAAATACCCAAGGAATTTTTTTGGGAAAAGGTTTTTTTCGCTGGGGATTTTTGGGGATAATATATTATTTTGGCGAAACATTTTTCTGACTGTTGAACCTAGCTTAGCTTAGCATTCTATGGACAGATGAAAGCTCCTTTGAGTATAACTCATCCAAAAACAAATTTTTAGTAAGATTGCCAAAAGAAGCGACCAGCTTGTCAAAAAGTGAGCCAATGTGGAGGCTCTGTCATGTTCTGGGGATGTGTTGCGTATAATGGGCTGGGTGACTTAGCTCCTGTCACCGGATCCATGAACCAAAACCAATATTTGGTTACGCTAAATGAAAAAGCCTTTCCTTCTGGCGAAAAGCTTATTGAAGACACATTTATCCTGCAGCAGGATAATGCCCCGTGCAACAAAGGCCGGATGATTACTAAGTTTTTATATATTTAATATTATAGAAAACGCGTGGTTTCTTTTGAAACGCAAAGAACAGTTTCGTTAAATAAAACCAGAGAGGAGACAATTTCTGAGGTCACTTCCCTAGAGGAAAGAGATTCTTAAAAATTTATTGGATTCAGTACCAAGACGTCTTCAAAAATGTATTGAAGCCAAAGGTGGGTATATATTTTACTAACTTCTTTACTTCTTTACTTTTACTAAAAAAATCTTTTTACTCATATACATATGTATGTGGCTACTCTCAAACACACTCACTGGTTTGCTTGTGTTTTTACTTGAACCAATACTTACATAAGTGAATGCGTGTGCGTGTGTATTTTTAGCATTTGTAGTGGTGTACATTTTATGAGCCGTTTAATCATTTAATACAGCACCGATTTAAACAATATATAATCGGGTCACTAAAGCTCAACAATCTTTACCACTTGGTAAAAAATTAAGAAAATCGGTTGGCAAACAAAAGAGAAAAAGGGATCTAAAAATATATCTTTGCCTATTTATATATAGATTAATTTATAAGCTCATTACAGATCTATGGATATCTTGTTTCAAAGAATTTCAAAAAGTTTTGTCTGTTGAGGGTTTTTTAGAATACAGTTTAAGAAGCGCCAATGAAATGCATATAGACTTGCTGAAAAGCCCTCAACAAACAAAACTTTTTGAAATAAGAAATACATTTATATATATAATATATAATATATATATTTATTAATGCATCTATTTTAAAATACGTTCTGTGGGGTTCTAGCTAAATTAAAGGGGCAAATAGAACCATGGTAGGGAGGGTACAGAGCCAGGACACTCTCAAACCCATCCGAGAGTTGTTGCTTTTATTTAGGGTAGAGGAAAGACTCATTACACTTTCATGTTTTTTTTCCGAAATATAGATTTAAAGTAATTAAGAACAGGGCTTAATAACATTAGATTTTTTTTCCAAGTTCATTAGTCAAAACTCTGTTATCTTTTATGTGATTTATTATATTTAGTAAATAGGGAGTCTACATAATTATTATTGTAAAGAAACAACTACGCATGTATGGAAAGGGACACGAATCCCCCGTGCCCGACTGATTAGCTAGTTTTACAAAGGCTCCCATGTCCACTTCCTGCATGTTGGTGATATCAGGTTTTTCGTTAACCGAAAAATACCGAAAACAAATTTCAACACTTTTTAAGGTGTACATTACAGTTTGTTGTTACTTTTTCGTCTTGTTCTGTTGCGGATAGGGTTTTTCAGTCTAAAAATTTCCCGCTTTCCCGGGATTTTTCATGCGGGATCCCGGGAAATAATCAAAAAAAAGTAATTGGCAACTTATCGGTAAAAAGGGAGCGGTCGTTTTCGGTAGCAGGGCAATTTGTTAATAAAATTAGAAATAGGCTTTCTAACGAGTCTATAAAAGCTTCAAGCGTTTTAAAGAATTATTTCCTAAACCAAAAAATATGAATTATATTATTAAATTATTTTCTTATTTTAAAAATTTAATATTTTTGTTTTGGAATTCAAACCTCGAGTACATTTGTCTTATTTTTTCTATATCATTTTATGTTTGTTTTTATTAACTGAATTGTTATGTTTTTGTTTATGTTCACCTATATTTGTAAGTTTACTTTTATCTCATATAACAATATACAAATATTGGAAATAACCATTAAGGAATTTACAAACTAAAAGTTAAAAAAATAAAGGTCCTGTGGGAATACCCAATTAAAGTTAACATATTAATGTATTATTAAAACATAAGGTATGTTTTAGCAAAAGCCGTGATACTTGGTCGTGCGATCTGCCAAAAAAGTCGGGTGTGTTCAAAAAGTGTGCTTATAAAATGCACTTGTGAGGCAGATTTTTTGACAAGTCGATCCGAATTGCATATAATTATGAAAATTTCCATAATATGATAGATTTGTTGCGATCAAAGATGCATCTTTTTAAGAAATTAAGTTGCGACGAAAGCAATAAAATTAAACTAAAACTAATTATTTTATAAATCTGCAACTATTTAGGCGAAAAAAATCAATAAAATCTAAAATTACTTGAGTGAAAAATACACATGTATGTGTTTGCATTTTTATTTCAATGCGATTTTTAAAAGTGGTACAGATTTCTTTCAGATTTTCCACTGAATGAATCGTACGACTGTGTATCATGGTGTATCACGGGCTTAAGTGTTTCAAACTTTCTAATACAATTTTTGTTGATGTCAAGCAAATTTAATTTTTATTACTTCATGGAGCGAGATCCCGGGAAATTAAAAAAAAATTCCCGCTTTCCCGGGAAATGCAAAATTGCGAGAAAAAAAATCTAGTCGCGGACTATTCTGTAGAAAATAGAATACAACGTTAAGTGACAGCCAAGAGTTATTTTGTATTATTTTTTTTGTGAATGAAATATTACAACTTTTGTTTTAAAAGTCAGAATAATTTATTTGTTGTATATTAAGAAACATTTTGCGAACATTTACAAAATTTAATTATCGTCCACATCCGAAAGTTCAGACACAGGTAAGTAAGAAATATTTTCTATGGAAAAGAACGGAACAGAACGACAACGAAAAGTAAAAACTATTAAGGCCTTTAGTATTTTGATTATTGTTAAATAATTTTTTTTACACAATTTAATATATATTTTATATATAGCCACACAAAGAAGTGGCGCAATATCATAGATTGAATAAAATAAATTTTGTTAACGTTTTTAAAAAATTTACCTAAAGCTTTATCAAGAATATTTTTATATCTTTAATATTTTAATTAAGCATGCTCTATTTAACAAGACTAGATGAAAATTAAAATTGAATCATTCAAAACTGATTAAATTTCTATGGAAACTACGCAATCTCTCGCTTTTCAACATTTTTTGTTTGTTAAAAATTCTTCAAAAATCGAATTTAAAGTAAGTATTAAGCATAAGCAACCCATAGATGTTGCGACCGTTGGTACAACTCGGTTGGTAATCAAGTTGTATACTTGTCGCACAAACGATACTATTAGCTGTGCGATCTCATGCATAACACCATTGTCGTCCGCAAATAATAATAATATTCAATGTCTACTGCAAGATGGCCACAACAATACTAAACACATATACTACTTGAAATAATGTGCGACAGGTACACAAACGTTGCGACAGTGTTGTACAACTTGTCAAAAAATCAAAACTTTTTGATCATTCGTTCAACAAAGACACAACTTAATACAACCAGCCCACAAACGTTACAATCTCGTGCACAACCTCATCATGTTGTACCAACGGTCGCAACGTCTATGGGTTACTTTAGGCATTAAGCAACAAACACATACACACACATGATCATTTAGCGTGATCTTTCCATCAGCGAGGTTGTTTGAGTTCATCTTAAATTTCCTACAAGGTCTTTTGCAAACAACAAAAACGTAAATGAAAAACTTTACTGCAGGTTGCAAAATCTTTAAAACAATGTAAGAATACCAAGCATTAATAGCTTCTTTTACTTACTACTAGCATTTAAAATCCATATAAACAATGGTAGCTTTGCGTAAGTACTTTTACTTTGATGAGTTTTTGTAACCTTATTTCTACTTTCCTATTGAAATTATTACAGACTTTTGTTGTTGCGGTGAAGTCCAATGAAATTTAAATTATTCAAAGTAGAGATGGGTGCCGCTCACGTGATTTGCGTTAATCATGCATGTGTGATCATGCATGCTCGTCATTATTTTTGTGCTTCAATCGCTCACGTGATGAACGTGAGTACAAATAAATTAAAAGTGCATGAGTTGATTTTTTCGTGACTGTTTCGTGATTTTTTTTTGGTTTTATTGTAATTTTTCATATAATTTTCTAATTGATGTACGTAATTACTTGAATTGTTTTAAGTTTATGTTGAAAAAAATTGTTTGAAGTTTGAGGCTTAAATCTGACTAGCCATTCCTCTATTAATTTAAGATATGTTTTTAAAAATTTAAGTTATTTTTACAAAGAAAGTAATGTTGGAACAATTATCCATCTGACTAGCAGAACTTATCAGTACTGATTTCGAGGTCGTTACAACATCAGCGTTATTTGGTCGGATTTGCCACTCTTGACGGTGGATACTAGTGACTAGGAATAACAACTATTTAACTGTGTTATTTAACAAATTAGAATACGAAAATTGCTTCTAATCATTTCTATAAGTTAAATCAATTTCGGTTAGTACGATATTCCCATATCACAAGTAAAAATTGTTCATCGTGAGCGCGAGTGAAAAGTCACTCACCATCGCATCTCTAATTCAAAGGAACCAATTGTCTTGTTATTAGTTTGCTATTTCTACATTAGTAGAAGAACTATGTAATATGTATATTAACTACATTATTTTTCCATTAAAAAAAATCCGTAAATTCTGCATTATCCCAGCAAGAAGTACGTTCCCGAAAGAAGCAAGTTTTTTAAGCGAGAGTTGTCGGTTAATTTATTTATTTATTCCTTTGCAACTGTTATTATTACAGCTGTGCAATACAAATAGAACACATAAATTACAACGCTTATAAACAATTGCATATATAATCATTGGAGTTTAAATAAGATATAATAAGTCTTCTCTTAGAAATATTAATGTTGGCCGATAAATCAATGCGATCATAAAATTTGTTAATATCTGAACAAACTCTACGGAATGGGTTGAAAATCATGAAATGTGTTCTATGAAACCGTACACGGTTCATATGATCTAAGTTGCCTGTTTGGAATGTTGATGTTTATTTCGCTGTGAAGACAAATAGAGTAAATTTTCCCTTGAAACAAGCTTACGATAAATACTATGTGTGCTACAATCCTTCGGCTCTTCATCCCTATGTTTATAAAGGCCAATCGACTACGATAAGGCGGCATGTTCACAGCTGGCTGCCACTGCAGATATCGAAGGCAAAATAATAGAAATTGTTTTTGAACTGATTCAAGCATTTTAATATATGTATTATACTACTGGAGATCCCAAATTCCAGACCCTTATTCAAGAATGGGCCTTACTAAAGATGTGAATAAGGAACATTAAACAATTCTTTTGCCCATCGTTTTATGAAACATAAAACAGCAGTAGTCTTATTAACCGCAAATGTAACATGTGTGTTGAAATTAAGCTTTTCGTCGAAGTAAATGCCAAGATCTAAAATTGAGTCAACAGCTATTAGATCAGTGCCATTAATAAAATAACTTGTTGAATACAGTGAATATCTAGAGAAAGTCATCAATTTACATATATTTAGATTTAATTCCAATAGATTTACGGTACACCAATTGTATAAGTTATTCAAGTCCGGCTGGAGATAAATGGTATCATCATTTTTTCCAATCCTTGAGAAAAGTGCCACATAATCGACATAGATCACAAGAATATTGCAGAATTCAATGACTTTTAATAGATCATTTATAAAAATCCAAAATAAAAGTGGCCCAAGATGGCTGCCCTGAGTAACCCTTTAGTATTACTTCAATATACCTGGATTTGGAGTTATTTAAAATAACATACTGCTAATGTTGCATCGCGATGCGCTTTCAAATGGCATGTCCTCTTGGCGATTTCCCACTTGTAAACACTTTTTCTTTTAAAAGAAACTGTGATTCGTTCAAAGCATCAAAGAAGTGCTAAAGCTATTTATCTTCGCCTTAGTGCGTCATGTGGACCACACTGGTCTCAGGGTGAGGGTATGAAGTTCAGTTCTCACTAACCTTTCAACATAACCCAGTGCGTCATTCCATTGTATCATTATTAAAGTTTGATAATAGAATCGTTAAACCAGTAAAAATTGTGTTTTTTACCTTGAATCCCTTTTTATTTTATCCACCAAACCGAGTTGGACTACCAACTGTAGACCAAACAGGAGATTACCGTGGTCAGTAGGCAAATAACACGCTGTACTTGAAGCAAAAATTTAGAAAATATCCACGTATTTTCATGTTAATATTGAAAGAGTTCCGTTCCAAATGGCTCCAATATTGATATTTTCATCAATATTCAAGTCTAATGGTGATTTCTATTAAGGCTTCTTTTTGACTCACTCCAGAAACCGGTTGTGGGCGCAACACTGTTTCCATGTTTTAGCTAAAAATTAGGGCACAAATAATTATTAAAATTATCGATGAACTGAAATCTAAGTAGTTCTATTTTTGGTGAAACATCACTAAGTTTAATACTTAGTTCTCATAGGACTAAATTAATGAACAGTATAATATTAAAATATTTTTTGTATTAAATGTTGCTCACAAACGACAGTTTTATAATCTTTAATGCGATACTTGTATTTGTTATACAATAAAAATGCTACGGCTTTGGAAGAAGTTTCGAGATTACTGACAAACGAGCAACCTGTTTGATCCTTCTTTAAGAAATACATAAAAATCTTTCATATGAAATTTATTACACTCACTTCTGGTATTTCAAATTTAAGTTTAAATACAAAAACATTTAAATTTGTTCCTGGTTCTCTAAAAAAAAATAATAAAAAATATAAAAGTAATAATAAAAAATGCTTGGTGTATTATCTAACCACAAACTAACCACAAAACTTTTTGAACCGAATTCAAAGAATTGAAAAAAGAAGGAATATATTTGCTTTGCGGAAATGTACTTTCTTTTGTACATTCTCCTTTGTAGTTAGTTGCACATTTTATTTGCTTTGAAAATGTACTTTTTACAAATTTATAATATCATGGTGTTTTAGGCAGACCTTTTTATTTCCTTATTATTATGTTTCAAGTTTTTTGGTATATTTATGTAATACGAACACTAGAAAATTTATATGAATACACAATTTGTATTTTATATTTTATTTTGTATTGCTGTGTAGTTTTTTTATTTTATTTTTCACTTAATACAGATCCTTTCCTTTCATTCACACAATTTAACTAGGCAATGCAAATAGAACGTGCTTTTCTAAAATATCTTTGATAAAATCAAACTTACAATCCCACATACAGTGGAAAAGAAAAGAGTATTGGAAAAGAAAGGAGCAACAATAATAAGACGTTAAACATTTTTACAATATATACTTTATAGACTATACTTTAAGACTTATTGGAATATAATTTAAAGAAGTTTAATAGGGTTGCTACAGAAGGCTACTAGTAAATACATTAGATTATCAGTCTGCAAGCTCCCGTCAAAGACTCCAGGCAGTTCCGCAAGCCCACACTTTTGACAAACAACCATGGGAGTAAATTTAGTACCACCACCTCGAGTAAAAGCACAAACAAATTTTAAACCTTTAAGCTAATAAGCGAACAAGATTTCACATGCTAAAAGCTAAAAATTACTTTTAAAAATTATTGATTAAACTTTATAGCTTCTTTATTAGGAAATGTGCTCAAATATTCGCTTCCGGGCTTAAAATACTGTAAGGCGTCGGCTCTGGCATATACTCCGAGCAGCTAAACTGGAACATTTTCATAAATGCCGAGATAATGGCCATCTACACAGCCGCGGAAGACATCCGGTATGGTGAAATATTTAATTATTACCGATGCTAAGGCGGCCATAAGATTCCTGAAAAATATGTTCGTCACATAGATAATCGCTCAAGAATTCCGAATGTGTCTGAGAGAGGTATTTTTAAGAACAAACACAAACCGCGAAGCCATTTTGGCTTGTCTGCAGAAACACCTAGGATCTAGGCAAGAATCGAGCCTGCGACCACCGACTAATAGTCTAGTACGCTATCTGTTAGTCTACGGGGGCTCCTCAGAGACATGCAGTGGTTACCCTTATGTGGGTCCCAGAACACAGGCATATGCAGGCTACACTTCAAATCGAAATTGAAGCGATTCAAAAAATGATATATTTAGGTGTTCCACTCCCAAGGAGTAAGCTACTTATTGTACACAAGTTTCATGATATGGCCAGTCGGTGATGGTTTTATGAAACTACCTGTAAGCAAACCAGGACAATCAGCACCATTATAGATAAAAAAGGACTCGGCGGGCATTACAGCTGTCCGATCATCATCTCCGGAATCTAATTGCGGTTATGTGGCCACTTACCTATTGGCAGGAACGCGCAAAGGTTAGTGCTTACTCACAATGACCTATGTTGAAATTGCACCGACGCACTGTGGCTGAAAATCGTTTTTCATTGGCCAAAACTCAAATTTTTTTTTGTCACCGATTTTTAAAATTTTTACGCCCTTTTGCAGCTAATATATCCAGATTAAGGTAGGCAAAAAATTAGGTTAAACTATTGATAATTGTGAGCGTGGCATGCTGTCAAACTCAACGGTTTTTTCTAATTTGAGAAAAAGGTGTTTTTCTGTTGTTTTTTATCAAAAATAAATGGTTACTACTCGCAAGCTATCATCGATAATGGCCTGCGGTCTTTTTTATAATATTGGTAGGATTATAGTCTTTAGTTTTTGTAGGTGGTCAGAGATCTAGCGTTTAATATTAAGGGCGTTACGGAATATTTATGAAACTACTATATTTTTCTCAAATTTAAACTTCAGTGGAATAGAACTTCTAGGGAACAAAAGGGAACAAGAAATGTATACCACCCGGAGAAAGGTGAAAGTGTCCTCTTTAACGCTATATATACTTTTGCACCCGCGACGAGCCGTCTGTAGAACACTTTTTTCATTTTAATGAAATTACTCCAAAGTACTCGTATACAATGGTGTATATAATTTTCACTTTTTTGCCTAAAAGTTTATGTTTTTTACTTTAGACTACGTAAAACTAAAAAAATTAAATATAATACCTGCGAAAGGGTTTAATGGCTTTGCTTTGATCAGCCAAAAATAAGTCATAAAATTATCACAAAATTCTAAAGTAAACATATGATCTCTTTCTAAATTTAGCTGTTATCAAATGTTAGGTCAACCAAAGTCATAAACAATTTTATAACAATAATCGCGACATTAAAGCACTAAAGAAAAAAAAATAACCCAACAACAACAACAAATATTGGCGAGATACTAATCAGTTTTACCTGATATTAAGGTCTGGATAACATGTGCAGTTTTGTGCAATTTAAGCACTACCTGCTATGAAATTAAAGATCAATGTGTGAATAACATGTATCTAAAAATGTATAAAACTACGGATTCGATAAGGGATTACTCAGTAATAAGTTAATCCTCTAAGTGTACGGATAAAACATAACAGACGCAAATAAAAATATTCAGAAAAATATGGAGAGCTTCAGTTATAAAGAACTGGCCGAAGAGTATTTTAGAAACAAAAACCAGGAAGATGTTCTTAGTTACGTTAAAATAAAATTAAACTTAAATTCGTGTAGCACCGAAATGCAAGAGCAATTATTTAATTTCGTAAAAGCACTAAAAAAACGCTACAAAGAAGTTAGCTACAGTAAACAAAAGTTTTATATAAAAAGTGCAACCTGGTTAGAAGGCCAACTTACTGTCGCTGCAGAAACAGCAAAGCAAGATAAGGGTGGAAGACCACGCAAATCATTAATGGGCAACTGCAGCGATAGATCTAAGAGGCGGAAACTTAAAGATATTAACGATGCAATTGGTTGTACAAATATAAAAGAATCTTTCCTACATCAATTACGATCACAGAACCAATTAACAAAAGTGGATATCATTGAAAAAGTTGTTAAAGCTAGTCCAGTGAGAACAAAACGGATTCTTAAAAGTATACCAACTGATGTAATACAGTACACAAATGAGGAGGCATTAGCATTATTTCTGGATTTGAAATTAACAAAACAGCAATATATTAAGCTCAGACTGCGTGCGATTGAAAAAGGCTCAAATATGTATCCAGCATATCATCACATAACCGCTGCTAAAATGGACTGTTTGCCATCAAAGGACTCTATTACAATCACACCAATTTCGGCAGAGGTACAACTACAATCTCTACTTGATCACACAGCCGAACGCTTGCTACAATCAATAACAGGAAATGAGTTAAAGAAATGTGGAAACACAAAGTTAATTCTTTTTTGTAAATGGGGATGTGATGGTTCTTCGGGACAAAAACAATACAAACAAGTTGTATGTGAAAATATTTCGGACTCGGATATGTTCATGGTATCAGTTGTACCATTGCGATTGAAAAAGATTTTGGAAGATTCAGAGCCTTCGACTAGTACAACGCAAACAATGAATATTTGGAAAAATGAGACACCATCTTCTACGAAATACTGCAGGCCAATCAAATTTGAATTCAAAAAAGAAACTCATGATGCCATTAACAAAGAAGTTAGTGATATCAAGACCCAAATTGCAACACTACAGCCATTACAATTACAGTTGGATGGGCAGCAAATTGAAGTAAGCTACCAATTAGTGCTGACAATGATAGATGGAAAAGTAGGTCAGGCTTTGACTAGCACGAAGGCTGCATCCAGCTGCATTATATGCCAAGCAACATCAACCCAATTAAACCAGGTCCCGACAAAATCATTAGATAATAAAGATGCATATGAATTTGGATTATCACCACTACATGCAAGAATACGACTTATGGAACACATACTAAAAATCAGTTATGATTTGGATTTCGGGTCTTCAGGATCAATAAGAAACAACGAAACCAACAAAGAGTTAAGAAGTGCAAAAAAGAAACATGTTCAAGATGAATATCGCAAATTAGGATTGATTATAGATCAGGCAAAACAAGGGTCAGGCAATACAAATGATGGCAATACCGCAAGAAGATTCTTTTCAGATCCAGAAACAGCATCTGAAATAACAGGAGTGGATTTAAACCTCATTTTCAGATTTAAAATAATCCTAGAAGTACTTGCGTGCAATGAAGAAATTGACTCTAGAAAATTTGGAGATTATGCAAAGGAAACTGCAAAAATATATACAACCAACTACCCATGGAGAAATATGTCTGCAACAGTTCACAAAATCCTTTATCATGGAGAAGATGTCATTAAATATCATTTGGTGCCACTTGGAGACCTATCAGAGGAGGCTCAGGAAAAAAGGAACAAGGATTACAGATTTTATAGAGAGCACAATACTAGAAAAATTTCAAGAAATTCAACAAATGAAGATCTATTTAATATATTATTGGCAACGTCAGATCCGTTTATCTCCAGTATTCGAAATCAATGGAAAGTGGAACATCGGGATTTAGATGAAGAAGCCAAAAAACTACTAAAGAACAGAGATAGCACAGAACAAAATATGGAATATTTGCAATCAATATTTGAGTCAAATGAATAATAATTATAATTGCCTTTCATTGTTATTTAAGTACGAAAAACATAGTATTAGTAAAAAATAATAATAAACGAACCTACCATTGTTACAAATGCTATTAAAATTTATTGCAGTTTTTATTTTAAAATGTTTTTAAAATTATCAAATTTGACAGCAAAAAATAATAAATTTTTCTGTAGTAATAGTAATATTTTTAGATAATATTATTAACGTTTTTTTTAAGTGTAACTATTCTTTGAGTGTAAACAAATTTGCAAATTTGTCAGCAAAAAATTTTTAATTTTTCTGTAATAGCAAAATCTCCAGTTGATTTTACTATTTTTTTCAGTGTAAAATTTTTTTTAAGTGTAACATAAAAAAAATTCCATTATTACAAAAATTATTTATAATTATTATTAATTTCCAAATATTCAATTTTTTTAATAAATAAAAAAATAATAATTCCATATTTCACTCAAAAAGTTAAAAAAAATTCAAAAGTTCAACTTTGACCTAGAATTCCTTAAAAAGTCCTCAATCAATTTTAATAAAATTTAAACTGAGTCAAGCTGAACTAAATATCTATCCAATAAAAAAAAATTACTTCAATATTTTGATCGGTTCAAAAGTTACAGAGTTTTGGCCAATGAAAAACGATTTTCAGCCACTGTGCGACGAGGAGGAGGAAGAGTCCACGGAACATCTTCTCTGTCATTGTTTGGCATTCGAAGATCTAAGACTTGAACTGTTTGGTCAAAGAACTCTTGGGGACAAAATTTGTCGCTCTGATATTGATTTAAAGAGGATTCACTCCGGTTTTGAATCAACCGAATGGCTAAATGGGAACACTAGCAGCCAGATAATACAGGAACTTTGGGAGACGTTGTAACATGGTAACGCAAAGGGAAATAATGAAATGGACACACGTAAGCTGTGCTTGATTACGGCGGCCAATGAAACCTAATCTAACCTCGGCAATGTGCTTAACTGAAAAGAATAATTACGAATGTGCAATTTTATACTTTTTTGATATATTGTAAAAAGAGATTTTTTCATTCCTTATTTATTATATTTGAAATATAAATAGATCTAATAATAACAATTCAAATCTCAGCTCTAGAAATGTTAAGATGCTTGCAAAATAAGAGATCGAAACGCAGTTCATATCAACAGAATCGTTGGGTCAAGATATTTCAAATATTATTTTGAACAAAGAATCCGAGCGAGCTGCTAAACAAAAACTACGTTCAAAAAGAATAGCTGAATTGCAAAACAAATTTAATGCCAAAGATTTAGATGCAGTTTGTCTCCATTGTGACGAAAAATTACTGTCTGCCTTAGAAGGAAAGAAAAAGTCGACCGTCTTCCAATTGTTATATCAAACGGATACGTTGAGCAGCTGCTGGAAGTATCTGCTTTAAAGAGTGGTACTGGCTATTTGCAAATGAGGTCTACAAGATTATGTAAATGCTTTGGTTTTCGATATGACTTCAGTTAATACTGGATGATAGGCATCACATCTTCCAACTTATTCCTACAAGCGTTTTTAATTTTCAAATATTTCAACGATTTCAAAAGTGTTGGCCATCATTAAGCATTGATAATTTCAGGATCGGTATCGAAAATGAGAAAGTTAAAAATGTTATTAGTTTAACTGATGTAGAGCGATTTAGAAATTTGCTTAATAATGTTCTTCTGCAAAAACACCAACCCGATCAGGTATAAAATTTCGAGCTCCTGGCGCTATGCATCACGCAAAATGGATAGCAAAGGCAATATACACCTTAAAAATATTTTTATTTAGAGACGAGTTCCATTTGACAGAGGTTGAACTAAGTGCTCTTTGTGATATTTCTATTTTTATTGTCAAAGTATACTTTGAAGCTTGATCCATCACCTATAAAAGCTCCGTAGCACGATTTTATGCTTCTTATAGTATTCAGTCAATATTAAAGTGTTGAAAGTGAAATTGCTCCCGTAGCTTCGCAAATTTTGTGGTCACCTGTGGTATTTAGGCACAGAAAATGTTGGTTTGGCATTTTTTTGACGAAAATATACCAATCGAAACCAAAAAAAAAGGTAAAAGCTTTAAAGTATGAATCTGATGTATTCAGTAAAAAGGTTAATTGACACTCCGAACGTATTTAGCTGATATTATCAAAAAAGTTATTGCGCAGTTTGTGTATACAAAAACTAAAACATTCTTTAAGCGTTTTGATTTGTGCGAAGAGCTTTTAAAAACAACCTCCACAAAGTGGACCAGTAACAAAAAATTTATCGAAGCTTAAAAACTGTCAGGTTTAAAAGTACTGAGAGATACAGCTGCGAGGGGAGTCTAATTAATGCAGGATTATAATAATATTTTATTAAAAAGCTAAGTACAAAAACGTTTTCCAAATTGCAATAAAGAAACCCTGTTTTAACTGTACAAACTAAAACAAAAACCAAAGCCATACAAAAATACTTGCCACAAATAAAATTAAAATATCAATATATCAATTTTGTTCTCATTTAACGCCTAAATATATTTAAGTAAATGAAATCACCCATATAAACATATCAATAAGTCCATGCATTTTTGTTTATTTTAATTCAGTAGATATTAGAGAGAGAAAAAATTGTGAGCAAAAGTTGTTCCTCTGATTTTGATCTATAACTTTTACTAACATTTTTTTTTAAATAAATGTTAACAAAGTTATTGACAATTAAAGTCAAAAATCAGGTATTTTTCAAATTGTGAGGGTCATGGGCACCCTATCCTCTCATCCGATTGAGCTCAAATTTTCAACTGACTGCTTTTTTAACATTTCGAACCAATCTGGGGCTTGGCGTGAAACAAATTCCAACTTTGAAAAATCACTGGCAGCCTAATATACAATTTTTACATTATGCAGCAGTTTCAGTAAAAGTACTTTCAGCTTTCTTTAAATGAATAGTTATTTTACAGAAAGGCCTTCCATCCATTTGATCTCGAAGTAAATTCCAACAAAAAAATTTTTTAATTTAAAAAATTTAAAAGCTGTCGTCTGTCAGGGTAAGATTTTAATTCACATTAGTGAGCTTTTCATGCAAATTAACTCTGTCTTCTATCTACCCCATCCTACCAATAAGTCAATTAGTTTCAGAACTGAAAATTGAAGGATTGCAACATTTGCAATACACTGTCAATTTGACTTGTTTGGAATACTATTCAAACTCAAACGTTTCTCCTTTTGTGTAATACGTAATGATATATTTCAATTTAAAGAAGAAAAAAACGACTCATATAAAATAGAGGCGAGGGAACTTTAAATAACACATAAGTATTGTTTCACAATCCCATATATTTTTGTAATTGCCATATTTTGAAAGGTCCTTTGATATGCTGGCAATAGAAAAATGGAATAAATAGGAAAGGAAATTGTAAGTTGCACAAAAAGCGCATTTTTTAACAGTCACAACTAAACAATTTACTAAGGATATATATTTTTTTGTCATTCGAAACTGCAAAACAGGTCAGAACTAAACTCGCAAATATATTCGGTTAAGACAAGTAAAGAACTTGTAATTTATTTGCTTATCTTCTCCTAGAAAACCAATGTTCTTAAGCGTGCCCTTTGCACAGTAGTACACAGTAGTATATTTCACAAGAATATAAGAATAGAAGACACTTTGTCTTTTTATTAAATACATTAACTTTATACATGGAGCTGTGATAAAATAAACTTTTGAGAGCTTGAATATGCAATTTTAAATTTAAAGCATTTTCCAGCATTAATGAAAGTAGTGAAAAAATGCGATTGTGTTTATTATTACAGCGCATATCAAAAAGTTATTACTAAAGACCATCACAGAGTTTAATCATATATCTGCTTTTCCGTCCATCCAGCAAAATATGATTTGATGATTTTTTTTTCTCAAATTATGATTTCTAATTTATAGAAAGTATGATATTTGATTTCATGTGTGTACAACTTTGATTGTAATTGTACTACAAAGCGAAGTTAAGTTTTGTGTCAACTTGTTGTTGGACGCTTATAATTACTTTTTTACCATTTAAAAAACATATGTACATACTACATATGCATGTTCATTAAAACGAAGAAGTATGTCTGGGGATTTTTGTTAAATATAATAGTTCTAGCTCAAAGCTTAATGCAAATGTGTTTTTTTACATTGTGGTATTTTACATTGAGCTATGTAAACAAATAATAAAACGATTTTATTTTAATTATATGTTTTTAAGAAAGCTCTCATGTCTTGACCCTTTGAAAATTATAAATAGAAAAGTTAATTCCTTGACCGGCTTAATACACAATTTTCAAGATTTAATTAGTGGAAAGGTTATTCAAAACTTTGATGACGAATTTCGAGAACTCCATTTTATAAAAGTCAGTGACTATTTTACAACTCTATATAATTTTAGCTGTGAAGAATTTTGTTCAAAAATTTCAAAAGTAAAGCGTGCTGACAACATTTGAGCTTTTCTGGTCCTGTAAAAATTTGTTCAAAACTTAATATGTCTTCTCATTTCTTCAGCAAATGTTGATCGAATATTCTCAACAGTCAATTTAAACAAAACTAAATATAGAAATTGATTAGACAACAGCACTCTCGAAGGTATCTTTTATGCAAAAAATTACTAACAAAAAAAAAACTGTTCCTGCTATTATTTAAAGATAGACCATGATATTGAGGTATGTGGTAAAAATCGATCGATTTCAAAAGAATCGCTTTGAAAATGTGTGATGAATTTCGAATGATTTCAAGAACATATGTTTGAGCCAATCTCAAGTTGAAAAAAGCAGTCCAGAAAATTAAACAATTATTTGTGAAAGAAAATTTGGAAAATGTGTTGAATATTATTTTAAAAATACTCACAAAACGGAAGAAATAATGAGCACATGACAACTTTTTTCGGTTTGAAATCGTTTTATTTTTAAAATCGATTTTCATCACATACATATATGATTATTAAAGGTATGAATCATTTTATATATTATACTAATAGTTCTTAATAAAACTTTTTTCATGGTACATGTATTTTTTAATCTGAATTGATTTTTGTTTGGTTTTCATATACCTATAAGTAAATATTTTTATCCGTTGTGTATTTTTCTAAGTTTTCTTTTGCTGGTTTGTGAATGTGTGACCAAAAATATTTTTTTTTATTTCCACTTATTTTGTCGGGCATTGCCGATATATAAATACATATATTTGAAACAACATAAACATAAGTATGTACATGTTTCGCTATAAGTATTTTAAACAATAATAATTTAAATGCACATGTAAATGTATTTTAATTAAAAATCTTTTGTCTTAATTAAAATTTTGTATTAAAAATATTATGATTTTTTTCTGCATAAGATGATTTTTTTCTCAAAGGTTCTGGTAACGCTACGTCCATCCGTCTGAGTATGACATCGTTAATAGTGAAAACTACTGAGAATGAATGCCATCAACACTTGTAGTCTTAGTCTCAACAACAGCACCATAGAATATGTGAAAACATTCTGCTACGTAGGCTGCACAAATGAAGACGTAGATTCGCGTATAACAATGCCCGTAATGCCATGTACTATTTGAGGCACGAGTGAACGAACGTCTTCTGACTTATCGACACAACTGTTAACGCAAGACTTCAACATGTATGTCTGTAATACCTGAGACTTATCCTAAAACAACATATGACGTCTACACATTTATATAAACCGATAAAGCTTCGGACAACTAACCAACATCCAATCCAATAAAACATTCTAAGAAGAAACTTTGAGTGGATTGGAAATACACTGCGATTCAGTAACGGCATAGCAAAGACCGCATTACAATATATTAGATGGGTTCTCACCACTGAGCACGTACAAAACATCGTGGCGCACTGCTGCTGGGTTAACATGGAACGGGACATTAAAATCAGCCTTAACAACGACCTTTGGAAGTTAATAAATGAAATCGAGAGCAGCGTAACATCATCATCATTAATGTTGTAAAAGATTTAGGGGCTTCAGTTTTTGAGGTACGAGTATTACCAACATATTTGCATTGGATCTTTTTCATATTTTTTCCTTATAATAATTTTCTATAAATAATTTATAACACATTAATAATTTGTAAAGGGTGTGCCAAAATTAACGCAAGATTTTAATTAAATAGAAAACACAGTTTTTAGTTTTTTTCTGTTACTTTTCATTGAATCACTAAGGACATAGGAGAGAGTTAATTATGGAACAACTCATCGGGCAATTGGCCTCCTCGTCTTCGCATGTACATACGCATTCGTTTGGCGAAATTTTCCATGACCATTTTGCATAAATTTGGCTGAATTTCGTTGATGCAGCATGGACTTTCATCTTTTAATGCATGTGCTTATGTTCTTCTTAATATAGACCTGAGATAACACACGATCTAGGGGGCCAATTCTGTTCACAGAAACGAGAGATTACGTGATCTGGAAATGTCTTATGGAGTAATTGAAGTGTTTCACGGGCTGTATGGCATGTGGCATCGTCTTGTTGAAACCACATATTGGCCACATCAAACTCATCGAGTTTCGGCGGAAAGAACTGTATTATCATATCGCGATATCGAGCACCAATGATAGTCACATCTTGACCAGCCTTATTTTCAAAAAAGTGTGGTCCAATTATGCTCCACCCCAAAGTCCAACCAAAGACTGGCATATTGGTTTCCGACAAACACATGTGGGTTTTCAGTAAATATCTGCGGTCAGCCGGTATTTGAAATACATGACGTGCAAGTATTTTGTATTTTAAATACATACAATAAGTAGAAGTAGTTTGTGTTTTTTTATTTTAAATACATACATACATGATGTGTGAGTAAAGAATCCAAAATCTTGCAATTTATACTCCGGAAGGATATTACAAAAAACTTCAAATGACACCTGGATATATCAGAAGTAGAAGTACCAGTAAAGAAGACGATGATTTTGTTGTTTTCGTAGATAGGGATGATGGTGAATCTAGGACATCAAATTTGGAGTTGGAATTTGTTAGTTTCCTCAGTGACAAGAGCAAAGAACATTATTTATCACTCTTGGCAGCAATCCAAATATAAAAAGAGTATTCACAGAATTGAATACAAGTTTGAGCTCATTAGGACCTGTAGAAAGATTATTTTCTTTAGCAAGTTTTATTTGTTCTCCAACAAGAAACAGTTTCTCTGATGCTACATTAAAAAATCTGATATTTATGAAAGGAAACAATTGTTTGTTTGATTAGTTTTATCTAATGCATTTTTTGGTTTGAATAAAAATGGAGTATTTTGTTTTTTAAATACATACATGACGTGGAAGTATTTTGTATTTGCAATACATGAAATAAATGGAAGTATTTTTTATATTAACTACATGACCAGCAGGTATTTTGTATTTTAAATACAGAAAACCATGTATTTTGCCCAAGTATGGGCAGTGAGTAAGTTTTTTCTTCATGCGTGATACCAGGCTTGCCATTTTAGCACTTTCAGTACTAGATCTAGCATTATTTTTTCTGATTTCGTATTTAAATGTTATTTATATTTAAGTTCTATTTAAATACGAAATTAAGTTTTGCAGTACAAACTTAAATGAAACTTAAATAATATTTAAATACCAAACTTGCTGATTCAAGTTCTATTTAAGTTGCGCACACATAAGCTGCGTTCGAGTACTTTTGCAGTAAAATGCAGTAAATGAGTAATTACTGAGTAAACTGAAAAATTTACTCTCAAAAAAAGCTGTTGCTCAAAAAAGTACGCGAACGGAAAAATTGTAAAAATTAGTAAGGTTAAGGAAACAGCTGCTTGCAAGTGAATGTAGTGCTGAAATATATTTACACTTTGGACTACTCAACTCTTATTTAATTTATTTTTTATTATTTTGTCTCAGTTTTTTTTAAATATTTTTTTTTTAGTGTACCTTTTAATTTCTTATTTTTTTTTTGTTTACCTTTTGAATCATATGTTTTTCTGTTTTACTAAATTTTACTACAAGAAATTTCTGCAGTAAAAATTAGTAAATTCTCAGCCAAAAACTGTCACTTTACGCTCGCCATTTGTGTTCTCATTTAGTGTAACTTGAGTAAACGAACGCAATTTAGTAAAATGCAGTAAAAATTTGTAAAAACTTTTGTGTACTCGAACACACTTATATACGCAAACATGTGGTTTTGCAAAATATTTGGGGCCATTGAAAAATCAACATCTTTTGGGGTGCAATTTGGACTTCTTTTATTAATATTATTCTATTATATCTTTTTTCTTAATTGTTTTACACTTTTAAAACATTGCAGCTACCTATCATTGATGTTATTTTCAGCCTGAAAAATAAGCCACATTAGAAATTTTTCTTTAGTTTTGCTCAACAGCTGTTTCTCCAAAAAAATTTTGAAAATTTCGTGATGCCGCCATATTTTTATCGTAATTAAATACAAACAATAATTTACCACTGAAAAAATGAAACTGTATGTGAATCTGTAAATGAAAATTTAAATATGAAGTCATAAATTGGCCATAAGAGTTTAAAAAAATGCTAAATGCTAGTTTAGCATATTTTTATAATTATTTAGCATTTTTAGCACTTTTTTAGATCGCAGAATTATTAAAAAAATCTTATAAATAATCAAGTTAAGTATACATCTCTCACTGTATAAAAACGTACAAATATACATACATAAATGCTACCTTTTCTACAACTTTGTCGTAGGTTTTTTACATCTTTTCAATGTACGAAAAATAAAACAAAGAAGTGTTAATTCCGGTTATACTAATAAGAGAGGGTGTGAAATTAGGCAACGGACCCAAAAAACCTGCTGATAATTTTTAAATAACAATTAGGAAAAGCTAAAAATCTTTTAGTCCTCTCGTAATTGTTATGAAAGATTTTTATTTATTTTGATTAGTTTTGTATTGCTTCTTATGATTCTTTAAATAAAAAACCTGTGTAGTTTTTTTCCAATCTATATATTTCAAACCATTTGGTTCATCATCAGGATCTATAAAAATTACACATTATGTTTTTTATTTTACAATATATAAAAATTAATTTAAAATAAATTTATAAATACCTATTTCGTTTGACTGTTAATGTTAAACAATAAAATTTTTTTAAATAGTTATAAAAACTATCAAAAATAACTTAAGAATCAAATTAATATGAATACTATGATCAATCAATATTAGATATTAAATTACAACTTATTTTTTCTGTTCAACAACAAAAAAATGTTAATAAGAATATGAATGCAATACAGTTAAGTTATCCTTATTTGTCAACTACTGTAAATAATAATTCTATAATAACATCACAAATAAATTATGCATCTATGACTTATGTTCCTGGATTATCTGAAAAATTATCTAAAGCTTGTCGATATTTTACACCAAATGTTCAACTTGCCATAAGACCAACGCTTAAGTCTAGTACTAAATTTTTTAAAAATCTAAAACATCAATTAAGAAAAGGACAAAAATCAGATGTCGTTTATAAAGTTGATTGCAAAGATTGTAATGCAGTTTATATTGGTGAAACAACACAAAAACTTGCTAAAAGACTTAAACAACATGAATATGATTGTAAAACTTCAAATACAAAGACGAATTTATCAGCTTTGGCTAAACATGCAAAATTAAATACACATTATTTTGATTTTGAAAATGCAAAAATACTTAAAACTGAACAGAACAAATTTAAATTGCAAGTACATGAAGTTAATCAAATTGTCAAGTATGAAAAATGTACATGCAATGAAAAAAGTGATAAGAAAATTATATTAATAATTATTGTAATTTAATATCTAATATTGATTGATCATAGTATTCATATTAATTTGATTCATAAGTTATTTTTGATAGTTTTTATAACTATTTAAAAAAATTTTATTGTTTAACATTAACAGTCAAACGAAATAGGTATTTATAAATTTATTTTAAATTAATTTTTATATATTGTAAAATAAAAAACATAATGTGTAATTTTTATAGATCCTGATGATGAACCAAATGGTTTGAAATATATAGATTGGAAAAAAACTACACAGGTTTTTTATTTAAAGAATCATAAGAAGCAATATAAAACTAATCAAAATAATTGAAGATTCAGCAATACAAAATTTGATTTATTTAATAAATCATCATATAATTTTTATTTATGTTGGTCTTATCTTACGAATTTTTTGCTTTTTCCGTCTTTTCATAGCTATTTTTTAATTAGGACTTTTTAGAGCTTTCACACAATAAATATGTGTT
The DNA here is from genome assembly GCA_956483585.1 of Gymnocheta viridis. Taxonomy (NCBI): domain Eukaryota; kingdom Metazoa; phylum Arthropoda; class Insecta; order Diptera; family Tachinidae; genus Gymnocheta; species Gymnocheta viridis. The sequence continues at coordinate 83,442,064 of OY101440.1, read as the reverse complement.
GATATAGATATGATATAAAGGTCGCGAGACGACCTAGTAATGGTTATGAGAAGACTGGAAAAATAAAAGTATTTTATAAGTGTTATGAAAGACCCAAATAAACGTCTATGCATATATTAATTAGACCCAAATAAATTAAAATCTTTTATAATAGTTATAAGACCAACAAAATATTCGTCATTTTTAACTGTTATTAAGAGATTTTTATTTTAAAATGCCTTAAATAATAGTTCTTTGGAGACTTTTATAAATAAATATTAGGCATAAAAGTTATTATCCTGCCTTAGGTATATCAGGGGGATTTTGTAAAAAAATCGGTTCATCTGAAATATAAAAAATGAGTTAGTCTGTGAGGAAGATGCGAATAATATGGTTGATATTTTGAATATTCCTTTATTTATAGACCTTATAATAGACCTTTATTTTTATTTGTCATCTACAAATATGAACACATACTTAGTGTGTGTAAGCTCTAGAAAGTCTTAACTAAATAATGGCTATCCGAAGACCGAAAAAAAAACAAAATTGGTAAGAGAAAACCAACATAAATAAAAATCCTTCAAAACAATTAATGGACGACTAAAAGATTTTTAGCTTTTCCTAGTTGTTATTTCAGTACCAAAATGTCCAGTTATTTCTTATCTGACCAATTGAATATTTAAAAAATAACAGCAAATGTTTTGGAACCCTGGTGTAAAGTATCTGCGATACGATACGTTGCCTAATTTTACACCCTCTCTTATTCGTATAACCGGAAATAACAATTCTTTGTTTTATTTTTCGTACATTGCAAAGTTGTAGAAAAGTAGCATATATTTTTGGTTTTTTTTTTTGTACAGAGAAAGAATTTATACGTAACTTGATATTGTGTATGTGATATTTTAAAGTAATTCTGCGATCTAAAGAAGTGCTGATAATGCTAGATAATTATAAAAATATGCTAAACTAGCATTTAGCATTTTTTTAACTCTTACTGCTAAAGCTTAGTACTCTGTTCAATTTAAGCGTGTTTGAAAACCCTAAAAGTTTTTAAAAATTTTTTCTGAATTTTACTGCATTTTACGAAATTGCGTTCGTTTACTCAAGTTACAGTAAATGAGAACACAAATTGAGAGCGTAAAGTGACAGTTCTTGGCTGAGAATTTACTAATTTTTACTGCAGAAATATGATTCAAAGGTAAACAAACAAAAGTAAGAAAACAAAAAGTATACAATTTGTGAAAAATTACTTTAAAAAAGGAAAGTCTGAAATAAACTAATATAAAATAATAAGCAAACAATTATTTTTAACTATTCATTCGTTAAACATGATGTATATGCCTTTTGAAACGAAATAAATGTTGAAATGTCTGTACCATTTTCGTTGTTATTTTGTTATTTCGTTGGAGCTGTGAAAATGCTAAGTATATGGTTACTTAGTACTGCAATTGCTGTTAAGGTAGTCAATAGCACAAACAAATAATCACATACTTTTGAATAAATTTAATCAGAAACAACTTAGGAAAATCAAATAAAATGAAAATACACACATTGAAACGATTATAGAAAATAATTTGTTTAGATTTTCTTATTTATTTTGAGTAGTCCAAAGTGTAAATATATTTCAGCACTACATTGATTTCCAAGCAGCTGTTTGCGTAATCTTACTAATTTTTGCAATTTTTCCGTTGGAGTACTTTTTTCGGCAACAGCTCTTTTTGAGAGTAAATTTTTCAGTTTACTCTGTTTTACTCATTTACTACATTTTACTGTAAAAGTACTCGAACACAGCTATTGATTATTTCGTTTGAAAATTTTGATAACTGATCAGTGACGACAATACCACGATTTAGAACAAATTTATCGTTTTTATTGCCTTGAAATGAGCAACATTGTTTTTCTTATAAAAACAAAAAAATGTGTTTATTAAAAAAAAATTAAAACAAATGGACAACAAAATAATTTTAGGAGCTTGTACTGCAATGTATCCATTAATGCAAATCGCAGCTGCTGCAGAGGAGCTCATTGAAGACACACGTTCTGCAAAAAACACTCACATTCATTTTATATTATATTTACATTATTTTAATTATTTCTGGGCAGCAAACTTAAAATTAAAACCACAACCCCCAGAAATATCTGATCATCTGTTGTTTGCAGTTCCGCACGAAATATGTAGTGCTTAGATTATTGAGCATTTGAAAAATATGTTGCCAGAAACATTTTGTGGTTGAAAAAATAATGCTGCAATTATTTCGCATGAATTTTTTTATATGGACTTTTGACAACAGTTCGCACGATATGATGAACAGAGTACCATGCTTAACTCAGAAAAAGTAATGCTAGATCTAGCACTAAAAGCAAGCCTGCTCGTAGTATATACCCAGCGGGAAAACTGGTCATTGATTACATATGTAATGGAAGAAATAATGTATTATTTTCTAAAGCAACACAATGCAATCCTTCAGAAACGAGAAGGTAATTTGATCATACAAAAAAATTACACATTACTTACCACGTATATTACCACATCTTACGAAGAAGGAATGTATTGTTTTGGCTTGTTCATTGCGAATTCATTACTTTCCTAGGACATGTTCTGTGTTAACAGTAATGAATTCTGGAATGAAAAATTATACATGCTTTTCATTACTCTCTCGTTTACTATACATTACCTTTTCCCTCTGGGGAATTAAATACCATTAATTAAATACCGAAAAAAAACATATGAAATATGAACAACAAAAAAAGAAGTACCTTAAAAATAATGTTCTCTTCATGTGGTACTGCAAGTGTTTTTGTGTAATATAAAGTGGAGGTAAAAGTAATGCATTAATGTAATTGGAAGCATTTACATTCGTATATTGTGTATGGATAGTCCTCCGGTTATTCGGAGGCAGTCAGACTATACGTTTAAGAAACAATGCGGATTTTTTTTATATAAAATCAATACATACGTATATTTGTTTACCTCATTAATACTCAGTAGATGATAAGCACATTTTGATAGAATAAAGATATACAATTTAAAACCACCTCGTGAATATTTAATTAATGGACAATAATACAAATAACCCTGTGATACTCCTTTAGACACACGTAGAGCAGTAGATAAAGAGTCACGGTCAAAATATTTAAAACTGAAATCAAATTTACAACTACTCAGAATATTCTTTTTTTGTTATTAAAAAGCTTCAAGTACAATTCTCATTATTGTTAGTGTTTCAATTTCAAATAATTTGAAACTAGTAAATTAAGCTAGATATCGTTGATTCAAATTATTTTTATTAATAAAAGAATATAGAAAAAGCTAATTATCTCAAGAAACACTCAAGCAAAACTGAATATATCGCTCCTTTATTGCAACGTACTCATACATTTCTCAAAAATCATATTTTTGAGTTAAGAATGCACAATTATTCATCGTATCGTTCTTCAACTTGTGTGAAAAATTCATACAAATATCATGTTTAATCACCTCTTGAGAGCAGAATACTTTTTTATTTTTCCATTAATGTGTGAGTAAATTGAAAACTTTAAACTCGTATTCTGAAAAACAATATTTTTTGAGATATGACTACGCTATGTTGTTTTTGGACGCTACATTAGATTGTAAGCAAAAGCGCGGTATCCATTTGCCGGTTGCTTTTTCAAAACCAGTTTCTTGATACTCGAGAAGATCAATAAAACAAAATTAATAATGGAAAAGGCTATTGAACTGCTTTCAATAATAACAGCGCGTACGATATAATTTAATTGTAACTTATTCAATGACAACGGCCTAAAAACTATCCAAAATTAGGCTTCGAAAACATATCGGCTGTTAGATTGGTCAGGACTAGAAGACATATTTTGCAGCATCTCAAACGGAATGAAAAAGTTTTTTGGCGAATATGTAAATCGATTTCATAAAAGCAATAAATTTATTTTACCATTAAACTAACAATATGAATAGTAACCCTCGTACTAAAAATAATATTTATTTTATTTAAATACAGATACTTAAAAATAAATAACTCTCAACAAATAAAAATTATTTCAAAAGGATAACGAAGACAAAACATTATACACATATGCTGCTTTCAAAATTTATTTATGACAATATTCCAAGATACTTATTAAATCATATTTCAATTGACAGTTGCTTAAAATAAAATAAATGTGTTTCTTTATGATTATTAAAAAATAATTTTATCCTTAATCATCACAAATATTTGATGACTCTTCTTTGTATATAATAGTATTTAATATGAATATTCTGCTTATTTTTCTGTTAAAATGTTTTTAGGCTTTGAGCAATAGTTTATGATTTTGCAAGTGTGTACATTTACTTAAAACTAATTTAAAACAATCTTTTGTTAGGTTCTTTTCAAAACTTTTGAATAAAACTTGCAATTTATTATACACTTTTTATCACTACAAATGACATTTTCATTTTCCTTTTAGTAAAATAAAACTGAAAAAAAGAGAAACAATTTGTATAAAATCCACGTTTGGTGCTTAAGTTCGTTTTATTTTTCATATTTATATTGTTGTGTATATAACTTGTTTCTTTCTTCTGGAAACTTTCTAGTGCCAATATGTTGCCAAAATATTCATTTTTTGTTTGTTTTGTATGTCACAATACACATGCACACTTGTATCAATATGTGATGTTGTGTGGAAATCGCACTACTAACACAGTTATAGAATCAAACTACTACTAACAAAAAGACAATATCACTCACTTCTGTTTATACAAAATCAATACGGATTCCACATCCATGTTTGCTCGTATTGCACACCACCGCCATACATTCCAAGTTTTATATTATTATTTTATTTTAAAACTTTCATTGAATGCAAATAAAAAAAGAAAAAAGAAACGGAGACGGCAAAAGTTATACAAATTATAAGTGACAGTGAACACACACATGCACACATAAGCAGATACGACTGTTTCATTGAAGAGAAAATGTTATAATATAAAAATAGCAATGCTGCTAGATAGAAGGAGGTAGGGTGTGAAGTTTTTCACACTCTAATCAAAATTTTAAACATCGTTTTTACCGATATGACTAACTAATATAAATAGCAGGCCAATTGTAACCAAGAAAAATAACTTTTCTTTTTAAACAATGAATTACTTAACAAATGTTCCTAGAAAAGTCGCTTAGGCTTTCAACTCAAGCCGTCTACATTCATATATATATATATATATGTATATATGTATATATTAAAAACGAAATAATTTAAAATCACGTACAGCAGGTCTTTTGGCTTTTGTGACATATTTTTAAAAACATTGGAAAGAACGTAAATATTCCAAGATAAAAAATTATATATGAATAAATATACATACATATGTATTTCATACACTCATGTACGTATATCGCACGGGCACTACAAAAGTAGTACGACTCAAAAAATGCGTTTTTAATTATTTATCGCTCTTCATATTGTAAACAAAATATGCAAAAAAATCTTGAGAAGGTATTTTTTTATTTTTCCATAAAGGTGTGAGCAAATTGAAAACTTGAAATACTTTTTCTGTAAAACTATTTTGTCGTGGCCCTTCTGTAGTGTACGTGCGATATGTATGTATGTCTGCCGGTGTCAAAAACAAAATATTTCAGTACATTAAATGTTTATTTATATGCAATATTTAAATAAATAATAAATTATGAAGCTAAGTATTCAAGAGAGATACTAAGTAGGGATGCATCGATACGCCTCTTTGCCGATATTCCAAAGAAATATCGATTATACCGGTACCGATACGCGTATTGAATTCAATTTCAAGGTAAAATTAACAAAACACAATCAGAGTATTTTGTTTTTATTATTATACAAAACTACAACACACAGTATATGAACTTGATATTAAGTGCGTTCGAGTACTCAAAATTTTTTACAAATTTTTAAAGATATTTACTGGATTTTACTGAATTGCGTTCGTTTACCCAAAATACAGTATATGAGACCACAAATTGAGAGCATAAAGTGACGGTTAATGGCTGAGTATTTACAAATTTTTACTGCTGCAGAAATTTCTTGTAGTAAAATTAAGTGTGAAACAAAAACACATATGATTCAAAAGGTAAACAAGCAAAAGTAGGAAAACAAAAAGTATACTATTTGTGAAAAAATTATTTAAAAAAAATTTAATTAATAAAAAATCAAAAGCGAACAATTATTTTTAAAGTAGGAAAACAAAAAGTATACAATTTGTGAAAAAATTATTTAAAAAAAATTTAATTAATAAAAAATCAAAAGCGAACAATTATTTTTAAACTGTTCGTTCGGGCGAACGTTTTATATCCAATTTTCTTTTTTTTTTAGCTTCATAACAATTTTTCTTTTTGTTGTGTTACTTTAATTCTTTGCAGTTGTGAAACTGCTAAGCGTATAGATACATAGTAACTTAATGCTGCACCCCCTTTTTTTAAGGTAATCAATATCAAAATCATTTAATCACATTCTTTTGAATAAATTTAATCAAACACAAATTAGGAAAATCAAATAAAATAAGAAAAAAAATATAAGGAAGAGATTATAGAAAATAATTTGTTTATATTTTCTTAAAATGTTCGTGTTATAAAAAAATATTGCATCGAATGCCAACAAGAAAAAGAGTTGACTATTCAAAAGTGTAAATATATTTCCACACTACATTTATTTGCAATCAACGAATTTTTTAAATAAATAAATTCAAATAAAACAAAAAGGATTTTGTGTGAAAAATCAAAACAAAGAAGTTGTACAATAAAATCAAAACAATTTTTATAAAACTTTGCCAATAAAATGATTTTGTAAATTAAATTTAATTGAAATCGAATTTTGTTTAAGTATCGAACTTTGTCCCTTGAAACTTCTACATAGTAGAAAATTAAAAGTCAAATTTTTAATATTTTAAATTTCTAATCGCACTATTTCATATCATTAATATTTTACCTACATTTTACCTATGTAGTAAAATATTAACACTTTTATTAAAAACTTGAAAATTGAAAATTGAAATTGACTATTCATAGTTCCTATGCGCATTTTACTGTTGCTAATGCAACAAATAGTTCTTAGAAAAACTGGAGATATTATATTAAACTTTCATTAAAGCAAATGAAAATTTAAACAATATCAAAGTTGTAACAAGAACTCAATAATCAACCAATTGTTTTTCCTTTCTTACTTTACCATTACTACCTAGGCTGACTTTTTTTCAACTCTAATTGTTGTTGTAAGAGATTTGTAGAAAAACAACAACAGCTATACATTTAGCATAATGCTGCTAAACAAGAGTTTTTTGACCGGGAGCTGTCAAGTTACTAATTGGTGCTTTTTATGGAAATTGCTAAAATTTTAAAAAAATAAAATAAAACGTTTTAAAATCGAATTTTGGATATCTTATTATTTGGTGAAAAAATAAGTTAAATAAAATAAAAATACAAAAATAAAACAAAAAGACTTGGACTAGGAATTCTAAATTAATTTATATGCAAGGCAGATGTTTAATTGCCTATTTTTACAAAATGCAAACAATAATAAAAAACCAAAATTTATTTTTGCATTCAAATTAAATTCTAACACGAAATTTTATTATTATTTTATAAAAGTAGGCAGGCTGTTTTGGGGAGGGTGCACTAAAAAAATTTATAAATGGTCGCGTTCATAAGACATAGCTGTTGAGCTCTACTGTTGTGAAACTGTTGTCAACTATTGAGCTCAACAGTTACGTCTTAGAAAAGGCATGATGAATAATTGGATAATGAACAGCTGTTTAATGTAAACAATTGAAAAGAAATAAAAATGCTACAAAAGAAATAATTTAAATTTGCTAAATTAATTAGTTTGGCTTATTATAAAAATTATGGACAACGCAGAATTTGCAATGAAGTTTTTATTGGCAGGAATTTTTCAGTTTTATTTTAAAATCTGCACCACAAATTTAATATACACAACATAAAAATGCACAGCAAAACACTGCTATAATATGATAAACCTGCGCCGATAGTAGTTTATATTTCAACGCTAAGCCGGCACTGTGCTCAAGAAATGTTTCAACCTTATATTGAACTAATTATGTAATTAATATAAATAGACACCATAATAAACCGACGTATTTGCTGAAATTAGTATTTTAATTTTATTTCGTTATTTTCGTTACATTATCGCATTTGTAATGCAAAATTTAACAAATTAATTTGTAGTCGCCACGTAACAAAACGGCATTGCATTATAATATAAAAGCGCAGAACTCTCTTGATTAGCTGTGGAGCTAAACACAACATGTAGCGACTAAATGTAGGGGAAAAAAATTATGATGGAAAAAATGGCATCAAATAGTAAACTGTTGTGTGGAGCGGCACTACTCAACTCTGCGTTTCTAAGACAAACACTCAACGGTTGCGCAACAATTACGTCTTATGAACGCGACCAATTAAATGGGATCGTTCGGTCCCTGCTTTGAAAGAATATTCAAATTTATATTTACGTTTGCATTTAATAAAAATAATATTCTATACAGATATGAAAAATGGTATGATATATAAGTACATACATATGTACATAGATATATGTAGATATATTTGATTTCATTTATGAAGCTACACAATATTATCTTATTGTATGTCACTTATAACGACAACAATGGCTTCAAACACGCGACACTTTTAAAGAAAACAAGTTCAGACACAAATGCACCTGTCAGATACAAACGACATACATACATACATATTACGATAAGCTATTATTACTACACAATATGGATTTTTTTTGTTAAACTATGTAAATGTCGTGCGCTGAAATGCTAAAAGACTTAAAAATATTTTTGTAAAATTTTTAAGAGTAAGACCTGCACAACTTATGAAACTAATTTACCTATATATCGTCATATAAAACGTAAACCCGTGTAAGTTTTTTTTTATTTAATATTGTGTACCATGGGAATATGCGCGTTCCTACAAACTATAATATTTTGTAAAAATAGAGGTGATTCTGTTAATTTTATGCAAGTTTTTTTATAGACTACTTACATAAATATTTTATTAAGTTTCTTCCCTCTCCTGTAAAATCGAAAAAAGTGTAGTTACATGGTTATACGTTTTATATGAGGATATATAAAAATTAATCTGTGTTTGTTTGTATTTTCCTTATCGGCCGCTAAACGGTGCGACCGATCGTTTTGAAATTTCAGAACTGTGTTACTGATGACAAGAAAATTCGACTTTTTTTTAGAAAAATTCGGGGGATAGGGCACCCCCATACAAAGCAAT